>CAEFZP010000041.1:0-52808 GCA_903064625.1 Mallotus villosus
CGAAGGCTTGAAAAGATCCCCAACACATCACCGGACTTTTTTTTTCCCCAAAAATTTTTCACCATCCCATTTACTTTGACATATCGTTGATGCCGCGTCAGACAGCAAGGTGTGTGTGTGTGTGTGTGTAGTAGAGAGGAAAGACGCAATGCTTTGGAAGTGTGGAAAAATTTTTTTTTTGCGGGTTATTCCCGTGAGCATGGTCGCAAAATTTGCGTACTGTATACAGTCGGTTTCCTGGTAAACTTCACCTTGCGGTTATGGTGACACAATTTCAAACCTCAGATGGGGGAAAAAAACGGAAAAATGGACCAATTTCTTATGTATGAGGCGTGTTTTTACCGTCTCCGCAGACACTGGCACATGTGCATGTAATGTTCCTCCGGTGGGCGTTCACGAACGTCGTCTGCGATTTCGTTGTGAAGAGTCCAGCAGAGCTTACGGGAAAGCAAGCACATACTTAGTCTACAACGAGAAACACGTTTAGGCATCGTTAAGTAAACCCGTTGTTTTTCAATCCGTCTATTGTTTCCTTGTGGGACGAGAAGATGCGCTATGTCTAAATACTCCACGGTAGCGGGAGAGGTGCAGAAACTCCCATGCCCTGTTATTCTACGCTAGGTGACTGTGCTGAAAACAACATCATATCATGGGACGACTCGCCATGGTAATTGGATCTGGCTGGGAGCCATTTGGGATGGTTTTTTTCTTTTTTGGCGGGGGTTGGGGAGGGGGGGATGGATTTCGAGGACGCTGCAAAGCGCCGAATAGATGGGATAGGGGTCTTAATCACGTGTCTAGCCCTTGCCACTGGTGTGAAGTGCCTTTTTTGCCCCCCTATTCTTCCTTTTGTGGTACATATTCTCTCCCCGCCCTCACTACCTAGTCTGCTCAGATGAGCCGAATGCGCATTTCAACCTCGGGAGCTCTCTCTCAGGAAGCTACATATATCCGTGAGGAGAGAGTAGAAGAGACGAGAGCGCGAGAGAGAGAGAGCAGGAAGAGAGAGAGGAGAGACCTCTCGTCTCTCGCTCCTCTATCTCCCCTCTCTCTCTCTCTCTATCTCTCTCTCTATACCTATCTATCCCCCTCTAGGGCTTATGTAGCATCTCTATGCTTCTGTTATCACAACGGGCACACACACTGTAATTAGCTTGCTGGGACAAAGAGAACAGGGTTTCTTGGGTACAGGATTCCAGAACAGGCCAAAAGCCCAGAGAAACAAAAACAGAAAATGTGTCCGAGCGGTGCTTCGTGTTTGTGTTTACCCGCGCGTTGCGCCTGCGCTGGTGCCGAATGAGGTTTGCTTGGTTTTCACCAATGTGAAATGAGTTTCTCAGCCATCTAGCAGTCCCAGCCGGGGGGGGGGGTCACAGAGCTTGCAACGCTGACGACTCTCTCTCTCTCTTTCTCACACACTTAGACTCAGGCTTTTAAACGTTGTTCCTTGTTTTCACACAACGTCTTACAAGAATAAAACCAACAAACCAAACCGATGGACTATTTTCTGGAACCGTCCACGTTCTGAACCCACGCACCCCGTGACATCCGTCACCTCCGACGATCCGTCAATCGACGTTTGACGTCAGAGTAGCTGAATTCCTGAAGAGTGAGCGGCAAAAGACAAAAGACAACTTGGGTCCGCCCTGTGTGTGATCATCCCTCCCTCATTTTCACTGAATTGGTTCCAAACACTGGTGAGAAGGGGGGGGGGGGCGGGGGTTGTCGTCTAGATGGTGCCGCAAACAAACGAGGAGAAAAAAAGGGGACATTTAATCGTGAATCCAGCATGAGGAGCCCAAGCCTTCTCATTTCACACGCCCCTATCCTCACTACCCCCCACACACACACACCACACCCCGATCATGGCTTCTCAGGCCTACAGCTCTCGTCAGCCCCAATTCACCATCTCTTTCTCAACTCACACACACAAACACACGTAACTACACAAGTGTACCCACAGCTTGCGCAAAAACTAACACAACCACCACAGAGCTGTAGTTGGATGCTAGCCCTCCTCCTCATCCTGCCACCCCATGGCAAGGTTAGCAATAGTGAGGGACACTTGAGTGTGTGTGTGTGTGTTGGGGGCGAGGGGGGGGGGGGGTCAGCCTTTTGTTACGTAGGATATTCCCAGCCTATTCTCTTTCATTTTTTCCCCGCCTAAACATTCTCCCCCCCCCCCCACACCACATCCTTAATCCCTTCTCCCTGCGAAATGGCACTTATGCAGCCGGAGGAGTGGAGTGGTCCTTCTGTGTGAACGAGTGGGGGGGCAAGGACGAGTGGAAAGCTGTGCGCGGCGCGACGAGCGTGTGGGTGTGTCTGTGTGTGTGTGTGGAGTGCTGGAGGCTCTTCGGCTCAGACGGCGGAGGGAGTGGGCGCGTGGGTGCCGAGGAGGGGGGGGAGGGGCGGAGGGTCGTTCAGCCAATCAGCCACGAGGGGGGCGGGGGGGAGGGGGTTGGGGTTGGGGAGAGGGTGGTGGGCGGGCAATGAGGCAATCAACACAAGAAGAGCCTCTTTCTCCCCTCTCAGCGGCGGAACCACAAAGTCCCTCTGAGTCGGGTATAGAGGGGTCCGGGGAAGGAGGAGGGGCGCGGTGCCGATGCGCGCGCGTGGCGTCCGGGCGCGCGTGCTGCGTAGGCAGTAGTGGATTTCGCCATTTTCCCCCGCAGAGCACACAGGAGACAGACCGTCAAAGTTGAGTCAGGCAGAGCGTTGTACGTTGTGTCCCAGATTCGTCGAGAGAGCGGCTGCCGTTATTTGTTTTGAGGATTTGACAACAGAGGGTAGCTGAGGTGGCCTCTTGAAACCGACTGCGGCCCACGCTGTCGGTCTCATGCCTGGAGTTGGACTGCAGAGGTCAGGATTGGATCCCAGGGAGGATGGCGGTTTTGTTTGGACAGAGAGAGAGCCTGTACTAAGAGAGAGCTGAATAGCCGTGCATCGCAAGGACGGATATGAACGAGCGCGGCGGAGAGTATGCGGTGGCAATCGAGATGAGCTTTAGAACGAGAGAGAGTTAAGGATGACTCAATCGGGGCGGGGGGGGGGGGGGGAACTTTAATTCATTAGGCGTGTTTGTATACTGGGGGGGGGGGCCTCTGGTTGATTCCAAGCCATCCCACAAGGACGGGTTTGTCGAGGCGTGAAAACCCGTGGGGAAAGTAGGCATAGACGACACGGAGATGGCAAGGAGGCAAGGAGGATGATGGGAGATCGCTGATCGTTCCATTTAGTTTACACTTGTGCGTGTACCTCTGTCCCGTGAACTATATTCCCCTCAGGGGAGAACGAAGGGATGAACGCCATGTAGGGCGTAGGAGAGAGGGAGGAGAGACGGAGAGGGACGAGACGCGCAAGACACCCGAGAGAGAGAGAGAGGAGAGGGATACGGAGGAAGGCGCGGGAGCGGGGCTCGGGCGCTTGCGCGGCGAGGAGCGCGCGGGGGAGGAGGGAGTCGGACGATGGAGACGGGGCGGGCGAGGGGGTTACGGGAGAGGGAGAGAGAGACATGAGAGAGATCGAATAGAGACGCTACTATAGCCATGAAATTTATTGTATATCACTATATATCTCACTCGTCTCTATCCCTCTATATATATATATACATCTCTTTTGCTCTCCCTCTTCGATCTAAATCTCTATCTATTTCCTCTCTATCTCTCTTATCTCTCTCTCTCGCTCTCTCTCCTCTTCTAGCTCTACTCTCAGTAGTAGTAGGTTTATTGTTTATTCCTCCAGTGATTAAACTGATGAAGGAGGGAGTTCTCCATACCCAGGAGACGGGGGCTCATGTATTCTCGCCCCTTGTACATCCTTCTTGTATCTCTACTCATCTCTTGCCATCTCCCCTATCCTGATCCATACTCTCCGTATCGTTCAGCATGTTAGGGAGTGGAACTTCTTTTCCCCTTGCTCGGTTATGCAGGCCCTTCCCGCCCCTTTCCCTGTGTTCCTTGTCCATGCTCTCTTCCTTTTTTCTTTTGTCACCGCTCTTTCCCCTCACCCTCCCTTCTGCCTTTGCGCCTCACCTATCTCTTATGCCCTCCCGGTTCGCCCTGCTTCTTCCTCCTGTGTTCCCTTCATCTCTTGCTTCCTCCTGCCAGTCCCCGGCTCCCTCACTTTCCTCCCCCCTTCCCTCCGCGCTTTTCTCTCTCTTCCCCGCGCCTCGCACCCGCACTGGGGGTTCAGTGACCATAAGGCACATTGGGGAAAGGAGGTATAAAATTGGAATCGAAAACAGGGGGATAGGGGAGGCACGGAAAAAAGAAACATAAAAACGAAAAAAAAAAAAAAGAGAACACCCAACCAAAGAACAATCGCATAAAAAACACAAAAAAAAGACAAAAAAAAACAACAACAACCAAACAGACAAAAGAAAAAAAAACAAGACACGAAAAACAAAAAACACATAAACAAACCCAGCAACAAACATAAAACAAAAAAAAGCACGGTGCAACTGCAATAATTCCAGCCACTTCGTAAATATGGACCCGGCCCACCATCTGGACTGTACCATGTAGTTGCCATTGGGGGAGCTCGGTTATCAGAGGGTTGCTGTAGACCCCTCCCAGAACGATCAACTACAATGTCTGACACATAGCTCATTATAGGTGTGCCGGTGGTCAGCTGGTGTTAAACGGAGGGATCGCTCTGGGGAATATTTCCGAGAGATGAATTATCGATGGTGGATTAGACTTAGAATGTTCCTGTGAATCCACACACTGGCACGCCCCAAAAGCTGTTTTCCATGTGTAAACACATTTCCACAGCACATTTCCTGATACCGCTTCGGTCATATCCGCACACAATAATTGTCTCTCCTTCCCTCCCTCACCTCAAACTACACTCCATAGCACTCCCTCCGACTTCACCTCCCTCTCTCTCTCTCTCCCTCTCTCTCTCTCTCTCTCTCTCTCTCTCTCCCTCCCTCCCTCCAGGGATTGAGCTGTGTTTGCCAGGCTGGCGGTTCTCCATGACCATGGTGGCAAGCTTCCTGATGGTGGGCGGGCAACTGCTGATGCCGGGCGTGGCAGCCCTGTGCCGCAATTGGCCGGATCGGGATGACTGGCAGGTGCTGCAGATTGTCATCATCTGCCCCTTCGTCCTCATGCTGCCCTACGTGTGGTAAGCCCCTCGCCCTCCAACACACACACACACACACAGCACCCACACACAGACACACACTTACACACTAACAGGGGTTTCGCCATGCTGTGGGTGGGTCGAAGGTTAAGCGTTGGTCATCAGGGCCAGGCGATGGCTAGTACAGTACACACAGCGCACTCTGTTCTAAACCCAACACACAATAGAGCTCTATCTCTCTCTTTGCTTTTTTTCTTGATCTCTCTCTTTCTCTGACTGCCCTTCTTTCTTGCTGTTCTCTCTCTTCATTCCCTATGCTGTCCTTTCTTCTCAAACCCCTCTCTTCTCTCTCTCTCTCTCCTATCTCTTTCCCTTGCTCCCTCTCTTCTCTATCTCTCTCTCCCTCTCTCTCTCTCTCTCTCCTTCTCCCTTCCTCCCTCTCTCGCTCTCTCTCTCTCGCTCCCTCTCTCTCTCTCTATCTCTCCCTCTCCTCTCTCTTTCTCTTTGTCCAGGATTTTTCCTGAGTCCTTACGCTGGCTGCTAGCCACCCAACACTACCGGAGGTCCAAAGCCATGATGCTACACATCGCCAGGAAGAACCAGGTTGACATGACGACGGAGCCCAGTGGGGTCCTCGCAGGTGAGGGAGACTGGACCAATTCCAATTAGGCCACCGAAGGGAACGTTCTAGAGCTCCTCGGACGCTCCAAAGACCACGATTTCAAACGTGTTCTCGGGTCATTGCCCAGTTTACCAGAAGTCGTTCGTGAGGTCGTAAACACCATGAGCAAGTTATGCTTTCAGATCATGGTTCATGTTGCTGCCGGCCTATGGCCCAGTGTGATGAAATATGAATGCAATGGCATCACACACACCGCACTCTTTTTTATGTGCAGCTGCAAATCTCAAGTTTCATCTAATGAAATATTTCCCAGAGCCGAGCGCACAGAGAGATTGGAAGACATTTAATAAGTTGGCTCGAGCTGTGGGATTGATTTAGATGGATGGCGTCCGACCTCGTAAGAAGCTGGCAGTCTAGCTTCAGTCTAGCTTCCCTCACAAGCCCATCCAAGCCTGCGTCTGTCTCTGTCGGCTCCTTGGCCCCCGTGGACTGTTTGTGTCTTCTGGGTTACATTGAAGGAGAAAAGGAACTCACGTGATGTCTGTGTGTGTGTGTGTGTGTGTGTTCACCAGAGCTTGAGCAGGAGCTGCACAAGAAGCCCCGGAGGACCTGCGTTGTCAAGGTGATGAGCACCAGGAACCTGTGGAAGAACATCGTGGTGCTGTGCGTCAACTCGTGAGTGTTTCTGGGAACAGTACGCGCGCGCGCGCGAGAGAGAGAGCGCGCTCTCGTTGTCGTGACAGTGCCCACTCCCCCCCCTCTCCCCCTCCCTCCCTCCACCACCCCTATGAGGTTGTAGATGTTAGCTTAGCTTACCCTCGTGCGTCTGTGTTTGTGTGTGTGTGCCCCCAGCTTGTCGGGATACGGCATCCACCACTGCTTCGCCCGCAGCATGATGGACCCCGAGACCCAGCAGACGGCCCGGCTCCACGTCGACTACTACACCATGGCGAGCATCGCCGTGGCGACCTGCCTGGCGGTGTGCCCCGCCGTGGGGGTCATGGGTCGCCGCGGGGGGCTTCTCACCTTCATGATCGTCACCGCCCTGGCGTCCCTTCTGCAGCTGGGCTTGCTCAACCGTGAGTGCGCCCTCCGACACGTTGGGGACCGCGCGAACCCACACACACACACACACACAACTCCATGGTTGGACACCGTCGTGCATTCGGTGTGGTTTGAAACGGAAGGAAGGAAGGGGATGGAGGGAGGGAGGTTGAGAGAGGAAGAGGCGAAGAGGGGTAGAGAAAGAAGTAGGGAGGGAGAGAGAACGGGATCCATAAATGTATTATTTATAGAGAACTATTCAAAACAACCGTCTTTGATCAACGGGCTGTAGAGACGCGTGGGATGATGCCAGACGTCTGGATAAGCCTAGATCCAGTCCTAGACTTTCACTGCATCTAATCACCCTCCCATCTTCTAACTGCCCCTAACACGTAGTTAGATCTCATTCTAGTCCTCATTACAGAAGGCTTTGTTTGGATGTTCCCTCCTGTATTCTCTTGACCTACATCTGTCATCCATTCATTATCCCAGACTTGTCTTTCAGACAAAGGGACCCGGGTTTAAATCAGTTCTGCCCATGGCTACTTTTCCCATAATCCCTGACCGTGATCTAATGCCAAGTTCTGTTTCTCCCCCCCTCGACAGTGATCGGAAAGTACAGCCTTCGCCACGACACAGGTAAGACATCTCGTTCCGCGCCTCTGGAATCGTCGGTTCCTTGCTGACTGTGGGACGATTTTGCTGATCTTTTTTTCCGGAACTCTCCCCAGTTCTTAGGGACACTCTGAACAGGAAGTTCTCGGTGGCGTTCTCCATCATCGGCATGTTCTCCTCGCACGCCGTCAGCACCCTCAGCATCTTCTTCTGTGCTGAGATCACCCCCACCGTCATCCGGTGAGCTGGTTAACCGCACACACACACACACACACACACACACACACACACACACACACACACACACACACACACACACACACACACACACACACACACACACACACACACACAGAACATGCACGTATTAGTTATATATGAAGTCAGAGCTCTCTGATCAGTCTGTTCGTGTTCTACTCTGGTAGAGTGAGTTATTGGCGCCATCTTGTGTGCTTATCCGGGATGACTTGTAAATTGACGCTTCATAATGCCTAGGCTAGAATTGAGATGGATCCTCTCTCGGTTGTGTTTCCACGTCGTGCGCATGCTCACGTTCCTCTGCGCGTTCTCAGGGGCGGCGGGCTCGGCCTGGTGTTTGCCAGCGCCGGCTTCGGCATGCTGACCGCGCCGATCATGGAGCTGCACAACCAGAAGGGCTATTTCCTGCACCACGTGATCTTCGCCTGCTGCACCCTGCTGTGCATCATCTGCCTGCTGCTGCTGCCGGAGACGCGCGGACAGCCCCTGCCAGAGAGCCTGGCTGACGGGGAGAGCTTCACCCGCCAGCCCCTCATCCGGCCCGGGGAGCAGCACCTGCTCCTCACCAAGACGGACAGGGACTACTCGCGGGTCCACGACACGCCACTGCATCTCTCCGCTACCGGGGGCGCCACGGCGGCCGTGGCTACCGCTCTGGCGGCGGTGCCCGCCTCGTACGCCTACGCCACGGGAGGCGAGGTGATCGTCAACGGGCTGAAAGGGTCATAGCAGCGGGGGTCGGGAAAGGTGACTTTCGAGCAAAGCGAGGTGGAAGAGAGACTGTTGTCGTTCAGAGGCACACGTGTAGGTTTGTAGTCGCTAGAGTAGCAACGAGGATTTGAGGTATTTGATACGGTGGCCCTGAAGTGCAAAACACACCCTCTAATATGAGTGCATCCCCCAAATGAAAACACTCCCCCCCAAATACGAGTCAACTTCCCCCAAATAGGATGACTTGCTCACCTCCTCCCAATACAAAGACACGCTCCTCCAAATGGAGAACGACATAACATTAACTCAAAACTACATTACATTAACTCAAAACCACATTACATTAACTCAAATCGGAAATGGTTGGTACAACACTTTCGTCGTAAATGGATGCAGTAACTAACAGGGAATAAGAATTGATCGACAGAAGTACGAAATGCAATAGCCTGACATAGTTACGTGCACCAGGACAGTTGTTTAGCTATCAAAGCACGTAGCAAGTAGGCCTACTCATGCAAAAGTATAAATGCCGTGTTAAGGGGCACTGTTTCGACAGCGCCATTGGGCTGCGCTTCAATTCCGCCATGTAGTGGTTTAAAGTGTGAATTACAAGTGCAGTTCTCACAGTGAACCGCTAGATGGCGATGGTAAAGCGCAGCCCTATGGAAGAGGTTTTTAAACGTTGAGTTACAGTAATGTAATGTTTTCCATTTGGGGGAGTGTGTCCTTGTATTGGGGGGAGGTGAGCAAGTCATCCTATATGGGGGGGGGGTTGACTCGTATTTGGGGGGAGTGTTTTAATTTGGGGGATGCACTCAATTAGGGGTGTGTGTTTTGCACTTCAGGGCCACCGTACTTTGAGGACCTGGATGAGAATTGCGCACTCGCAACATATGGAGTTTGTCTGTGTTGGTGCATGTTGTTGGAATGAACTGAAAGTGTTCACTGGTGTCATGTTCCAGAGTAAGGATTGGTTTCACTCGGAAAGTTCTACAGGTGTAGAAAAACAAAGTTACTGAGTAGACAAGTTAAGGCATTAGCCAGTCTGTTTTGGTCGTTTCTGAGGTGGAGTTTGTGCTGGGGGGTTTCCGCCACTGGCTTTATGTGAGAGAGGGTTAAGTTGGACTCTTAAGATTTTCTATGAGTTGTTTTGCACTACGTTAATTCAAAGACACAATCAAGAATTTGTCAGCGAACTATTTTGACATGGAGGCTCCGCCCCCCTAAAAAAGTCCAAAGTGACACGTTATTTCTTTGAGGTCAGTATAAAGACTTTAAAACTGTGAGAATTTGCCCCCGTTACTGTGGTGCATGATGGCTGTCAATGTGAATTGCAGCCGGAAACCCTATACAGACAGTATGGTTATGGAATCCATGGCTATTACTGAAAAGAGCTGAGAGTTGAGAAGACAAAAACATTGCCACTTACGTCTCATGAAACAATTCAGCCATGACTTTTCCCATGATGGTTTCCCATGATGTACAATGTCACTTTTCAAATATCAGTATTTATTTCGTTATGTTGCCAAGGGCATTCTGTTGCTTGAAATACCTCTTTAATTTCAGTAACTAACATTCACTCTCTGAATTTTTCCCTTACACATTTTGTTGTTCTGTGTACCGTGGTAATGATATTGGTAGCTATCCTGTTTAGGACCCGTCTCGCAAGCCCTATCGAATATAGACTGGCCATGCCAGAAAGCACAATATTTATACGTTTTGAAATAGCATTTTAGGGCTAGATTATGATTAGACTAGATATTTGTCTCAGAGGACATTTTTTAAGACACCTCGACTCCTTCATAGAATTGAATACAAATGTAAGGTATTTATTGCCACTCATTGATAATGTATGGACTATCAATATATACTTTATATGTACTGTGAACATGAAACTAGAAAACCAAGTTTGGCCCAGGACATGCTTGATAAATGGTAAATATTTTGACATGGACAGCTTGTAAGGCTTGTAAATGTTTTAAATGATGAATTGTGTGAGATCAAAAATACCATGAGTGACTGTCAACCACTAATCTTATTTTCTAAGTGTTATTTTTTTAATATGATGCATTTTGTACATAAGCCATACGTGTTTTGATAAAACACCTCTCTATTTATTGAGTATGTCAATAAATGAACACTAGATGTGATCGTGCCTCTCTTTGGATGTGTGTAGATTCGTCTTGATGAATAGCAAACAGCAGACTTTGTGTAGACGTTTTGTGAAACGCCAACCAGCCTCTCTGTGAATGTCTTTGTTTCACAAGTGTCTAATACAAATGTTTTAATATAAATGCTTCATAAGCGTGAGACGAGAATCTAACCACTGATCATTCATAATAAGGCATTTGGTTTTACTACTAAATTACATTAGTAGCCTAGTAGTTATTGGAATGATTACGTCATAATGGGTATGTCAAAGGCAATAGCCTATTTAAATGAAAAGACAACATTTTGCGTCACCACAAGTTATTTGACCTCAATCATGTTAACGACCAATGTCGCGTTCCGTTGAATAATTTGCTGCAAGAGAAGAAGAAAACACAACGAAAACACAGCAAATTTGCCTATTTAAATAAGCGAATTCACAAGTAAGACTTACGGTCATTTGTATTTTATTTAATGTGTTGTAATACTCAAACAGGTTAAGTTTGAGTCCATGAATGTTGATTTGTTCATAGTTTGTAGTTCAAAAGCAATCTCGGACAGGCCTGTGCCTCTATCTGAAAGTGAGTGTCACCTTTTGAACGTGGCAAGCATATTCAGGGATCCGCTGTGAACGGAATCTTTGTTGGATAAACTGTTGCGCTATGCTGTTATTAGGCTACCCTAAATTACCGCCGTATATTATTATTACCAATAATGCCCTATCAATTTAAGTCACTTTGGTGGTAGAGGCAGTTTATTAAATGTTTGATAGACCGATGTCGCTGGTGTTTTCCCATGATAAAAAATGTCAAACATGTAGGCAGCTTATATGAATGTACAGTATAAGATATGGTTTATATAAATGACCCATACTGTGCATCATAATATTTCTTTAGTTGGTATTATCATTGATTTCCACATCTAAATGTATGTAATTGACAGTACCCAATCAATATTCAGTTTCTGTGTACAGTTGTTATGGTTTTGTCAAGAACTATGATGCATCAAAAACTGTGATGTCACAATGTCTTAATATTCCATGATGTCATTCCATTCTGAAGTACTAAAGTAAATGCTTCTTTTTGTCCTCTTCACAACAGCACCAGAATTGCAGTAAACCCTATCTTCAATAATTATCTTTAAACCGTAATTGACGTTATTTGAAATTGGTCTACCTTCTTATATCACCTCTACATTTATAAGGAATTGGATTATGTCAAGAAGACCCAAAAGGATGATGACAAGAATCCATGTGGAGTGAGTGAAGCATTCATGTCAATAATTAGTGTTAATAGTGTCATATTAATGGAAAAATATGTGATGGCTCATCTTTATGTTCATTTGAAGGAGTGGGGACAAGACACAAGAGACTGATCTAAATCTAGTCAAACTGGTAAGGTTTATAAAAGATGCTAATCAAATTGATTACAACATTGGCATTGTAGTTTTGTCTGTAAAGAAAAGAAAAAGGCTCAGAAGTCATTATTTGAGTGACATTTTGGAGATGATTATTCAGTGTTAAAAGTTTCAAATGTTGGATTCAGGAGGAGAACACCAAAATGCGTGAGCTAGTTTGCGAGCTGGAGAACATTCTCAGTGAAATGCAAGCATACGAACGTCGTCTGTCGGAGCTGTTTGAAGGAAAGGTATGAATGACAACACAGCATTCTGGCGTTTCTGTCCTTAGCCTCTCTCATGACACTGAGAAGATTTAGTTTGGTGAATAAAATATCTCAATTGGATCTCCTTATCTCTTTCTCTCTCTGTGAAGATCACAGTGGAGGGCCTGGACACCTTCCTCCAAAAGATCCGTTCTGCGGCAGCTCAGGATGTGAGGGTGTGCCTCTCTCCGGCCTTGATAGGCCTTCCTATTAGGGCAAACAGGGAGCATGAAGAGCACTTCCACATCATCGTCTGGAGAAACTATGGAGTCTTTAGCCCTGACCGTGTCTGACTTCACCATGGGAGCTGAGGTCCTGGTCCCAGGCATGATGACCTGTTCCCTTAAGCACCTGCTGGAGAAACCCGGAGAGATGGTCCAGCAGTCTCTGGCAAAGCTAAGTATACAATTCAGTAACCTGGGCCTTGTCTCTGTTGTGGGAAAGAAGGCGGTGGCAGCCACAGGTGAAATGTATAATCTGGTCATGAGAGTGGTTTCCATCTTCCTGTCCCATTGTGGCAACTGCTCCAGACACTTCTTGACATCTGTTACAGGCATGATTGCACGGGACAGCATGGCCGCTGTGCTTTGGTGCTTCAAAGAATCAGCCAAGACCTTCTACTTACTGGGCTTCAACAGCACCTTCCAGTTGAAGCCTGTGGTCCAGGCAGTGGTGACCTATCTGGGAAGGATTTACCAAAGCAGAATGGCTGCTGCCTACGGGTACCAGCTACCCCTGGCTGATGATTATTCCTCGGGGCTCGTTGAGGAAGTCCCCAGTGAGCTCCTGGAGAAGGTGGTGGACTCAGAGCAGAACATATTTCCGGCTGACCTCTCTTACCGTCACGGGCCTATCCTGGCCAAACAGCTGGTATGAACCGAGACATATCTAAAGTTATTTTACCGGCCTTATCATGTTCAATGTTCATATTGCAACATGTTCTATGTTTATGTTGTTTTCTTTTAAGGAAAAAGAGCTTGCTGCAGCTGAACACATCATTTATTTTTATGATTCTGATGAAGTTGTGGAGGACCTCTTGGCAGCTGCAGTAGAGATGGTTCACATGCCCACTCCCCTGGATAATCAGGTCTGGCATCATTCATCAAAGCTTACTTTGCTGTTCAGACAGCAGTACATGTAACTTATTTTAGTCTTTACACTGATTTGCCATTTACAGATCTCTCAGACCCGGAAGGTTACCCTCCTCAATGGAAGGTCTGAGATTGCTGCTAAGGATGTTCTCAATGAACTCCTGCACAAGGTTGTGATGGACTCTGAGCAGAAGAGATTCCTGGCCCTGGCTGACCTCTCTCACAGGCCTATCCTGGCCAAACAGCTTTTGGCAACTGGACACATCGCTGATGTCCGTGCTAAAAAAGCCCTCATGAAAGCTGAAGCCAAGGAGCTGGTGATGGACAGCCTGAAGACTGCAGCTTCCAACATTGTGGAGGACGTCATAGCAGCTGCAGTAAAGATGGTTCACATGCCCACTCCCCTGGATAGTCAGGTCTGGCATCATTCATCAAAGCTTACTTTGCTGTTCAGACAGCAGTACATGTAACTTATTTAAGTCTTTACACTGATTTGCCATTTACAGATCTCTCAGACCCGGAAGGTTACCCTCCTCAATGGGAAGTCTGAGATTGCTGCTAAGGATGTTCTCAATGAACTCCTGCACAAGGTTGTGATGGACTCTGAGCAGAAGAGATTCCTGGCCCTGGCTGACCTCTCTCACAGGCCTATCCTGGCCAAACAGCTTTTGGCAACTGGACACATCGCTGATGTCCGTGCTAAAAAAGCCCTCATGAAGGCTGAAGCCAAGGAGCTGGTGATGGACAGCCTGAAGACTGCAGCTTCCAACATTGTGGAGGACGTCATAGCAGCTGCAGTAGAGATGGTTCACATGCCCACTCCCCTGGATAGTCAGGTCTGGCATCATTCATCAAAGCTTACTTTGCTGTTCAGACAACAGTACATGTAACTTATTTAAGTCTTTACACTGATTTGCCGTTTACAGATCTCTCAGACCCGGAAGGTTACCCTCCTCAATGGGAAGTCTGAGATTGCTGCTAAGGATGTTCTCAATGAACTCCTGCACAAGGTTGTGAAAGAGTCTGAGAAGAGGAGATCCCTGGCCCTGATATCTGTCTCTGACTGCCCCCCCCTTGGCCACTCAGCTTCCTCAGGTAAGAGACGATATGGGTGACTACGTTTTTTATGGTTTGTGCACCTTGCAATTTTTGACTAAACACCATCTTTACATTTGGATGTTTTTAGACACATGTTCATTTCTGTGTCTCTGTATTCAGCTCACTGATCTTGTACCTGAGGAATGCAGTGGAGAGGCTGCCAAGTGTGCTGGTGAGTTATTCAAAGCTCCACGATCATTTGGCCTCCATTACCTTAGTTTGAAATGCGTTAAATTAATTCAGTGATGTATGCTGTTTTTATTCAGCAGATGAAGACAGACAGGTGAAGAAGAAGAAGAAGAACAAGAGAATCCGTGCATTCTTCAGAGGGCTTTGGAAGAGGATGACATGTTCCTCTGGAATCCCCAAGGATGACTGAGGCCCTGTCACATAGGCGTGTCTGTGCCCCTACAAGCAGCACACAAAGCATATTTTGAATCCAAAATAAAACCCTTATTCGCATTTCCAAGAAGTTGTGATCCATGCAGAGATGTGTAAACAGGTCAAAAAGTACTGGAGCTAAATGTGTAGTGGGCTCCAGGATTGTAAATGAATCTTACGTCATGAACATACTCTATAGTATATTCAAACTTTTATTTTATCGTCAACATATGAAATCTCCATATCTGGTATAAATCAACTCTGTCTGTGTACAGTGTAAATGAACACCTCTTATTTGTTTTTATATACATGCGTTGTGCTGAAATTGAACATTAAAGCTACTTTCTTGTTCTCTTTATTCAGTGAAATACATTGGTGTTTAGCTGCCTGTCTAGATCTAGTTATTCTGGGTTCTTAGTTACTGCAGTGGGTCATGCTAAGAAGATATATATCTATATCTGAATAGCTACAAAGCAGCATAAACAATTTATTCTCTTTTATAGAAAATGCTCAAACTTCTAGGGAACTATTTAATGGCCAGCATATTAATTGCATTTCATCGGAGGAGAAACTGATTATCTTCCATTCTTGGTGAAAGATCGAATCCCTCTTCAAATAGACATAGACCTTGCCAGTGCTTTCTTACTGGCAGTGCGTACATCCAAAGTACATCCAGTTTGTGCAAATATGCAGTGCATGCAATGAAAGGTGGCTTTCAAGAATGCAAGAAATATGATGGCAAAGGTTTTTCTTTGAAAGTGAAAACTTTATTAGTCACAATATCAAAGTAAACTTCTGTTCCATGAAAGTAAGAAAGGTCAGTTTTACATTTGTATAAAACGTTTTAGAATCTAAATCCTTAAGACCACATTCACATTTGACAGAAAGTCATCCTAATATATTTAGCTATGCCCTATTGTACTTCTGAATGAGATCAAAGGCACTTTGGTTTATACGATCTCAATTTTGTTCATAGTTTGTGGTTCAAAAGCAATCTCGGACAGGCCTGTGCCTCTATCTGAAAGTGAGTGTCACCTTTTGAACGTGGCAAGCATATTCAGGGATCCGCTGTGAACGGAATCTTTGTTGGATAAACTGTTGCGCTATGCTGTTATTAGGCTACCTTAAATTACCGCCGTATATTATCATTACCAATAAAGAACATGTCACCACCTATTGTTTTTCCTTTCCACTTTACTGCAACATCTCTCTATCAACACAGAAAAAAAACATCCAAAAGCGCTAAAATTTGTCAGGGTGATCTTCCAGCTCCTTCTTGATCCTGTTCTCCACTGAGATAGACAGGTTGCTGTTTGTCGTTGGTAGATTGTAGCTCACGAACACTTGCTTCTTGGTCTTCTTTGCTGCAGTAGACAAGGGGATGAATCGGTGAAATAGGTAAGGTTGTCAAATGAGACAACAGGGAACATTCTCTGAGTAAATGATACTGATTGCTCTCAGCTCTGTGTATAAGCGTTAGGGCAAGGCGGTTTTACAGGACCACGTACCTAATCGTTGTGCCAGTGAATTGGGGGTCATGTCTGCAGCGTCACCCAGGAGTAATGACGACAGAGGCATCGAATCCTGAAATTACATTAAGATGTAGGCTATTCGTCACAGGATTAATGTTAACCTGTTATAACAAATATTCAGATTCATTTCAGCAAACTAATGTTTGCCTACTCATTGTCTACAAAGACCCCCAAACAGGTAGGCCTACCTATCGCCTATTCATTATCGATATGATGGTGCAAATAGTATTGAGGTGGGGTGGGGGGAAAGATTTGGAAAAAATGTTTTACTCCCGACTCCTAGAAATCAGCCAGCACTGACCGAATGACTTGCTCAAAGCAGAATCCATATACAACACATGGCAAACAAAATAAAGACTTACATATTTGCTGTTTATTGACACGGCCAAGTTGGACAGGACTGGACTCGAACCAACCCAGAGGAAGAACCCCCCGTTCAATTTCATGACATGAAAGTGCACTGTTTGTTCTGAAATCTTCTCGGAGAAATTGTGCACTGTAATAGAATCCCCACCAGCTTCGTTTTCTGCACTACACATTATGTTAAAATATACGTATCGCAAGTTGAGCTAAATTAGGGTGAAACTACTTCTTCCAACCATATCAAAGCATGTGCGTTGCTACACAATACATCTCTTCTATCAATTCCTGGTTCCTGAAACCGGAAGGGAAAAGCAATCGATGCAGGATCTAGTTGCCAAGAACTAGGCATTTATAGTCAATGGCAGATAACCAACAATCAAACCAATATAATACAGAGGGTGTACATTCTTTTATTTTTTAACAATGACAATGCTAAATAGGACATGTATCTCAATAATATATTTGAGAAAATAAAATAAATGTGTTGAAATGTATATCAAAAAGCCTTTATTATTTCTGACAAGGTGATTATTGGAACAAAAGCTCCAAATTATGCTCTCCGTTCACTCAGCATGAAGCAGTCATTCATGAAGAAACTCCTCCACCAGCTTGTTAAATTCAGCAGCATATTTTAGGTGCAAATTATGTTTCCCCTCCGGCATCAAGTGTAACCTGGAAAGAACATAAACAACCGTTTGAAATGTCAGCCCTCACAGAAGTTGTGTAAATGGAACTATATGGTTATACGGCTGGATAGAGCTGGCATTCCCACCGTGAGCCCTTGATGTGTTGGAGGAGGTAGTGTGGATGGAAGCTAGGCACCATGGGATCCTTCTCCCCATGGATGATGAGGGTTGGGCAGCTAACTTTGGGCAGCAGGTCCATACAAATACTCCCTGAACACAGAGCAGAACAATCGCATCTGTTTTCCAAGTGTTCCAATGCAACCGATACCAGTATGGATACGTATGTCAGGGTAACATCTCAATTAAAGCTCAAAAGGGGTACGTTTTTGTACCTTCTGGTCTCTGGGCAAACTGACCAATCCCATCCACCCAGGCCTCCCAGGTCTCCTTAAAGAGCTCCGCCCCATACATCTCCTCCATGGGCTTCCTCATTCTCTCACTCCACTGGGAAATGTCACGGATTGCTGGGGATACAAACACACATACACCTCCAAAATAAATCACTCTGTAGAGGACAGGGGATAATGGTTTTATTGATAGCCATTGCCCTAGTCTTCTCACCACTGTAGATGCTCATGTCCCGCTCGGACACAAATGCGTTGGATCCCCACACCACCAGCTTGCTGACCAACGAGGGGTTCTGAGCGGCCGCTATCAAGGCGGTGATCCCTCCGTCGCTCCAGCCCAGCAGAGAGAACCTGGGGAACTTCAGAGCCTGTCCAAGAGAACGCATGCTCGTTCACATCCCACGCAAAGGGAGAGCGACGCTGGATTTCCTACGGACGGCTTGAAACGAATCGTTTTGAACTCTGACCTGCATCAAATCCACGGCGTCCTTAGCGTCTCTCTCGAAGAAGTCGAGAGGAAAGTCTCGCTGAGGGGGACGGGAGTTTCCGTAACCACGGGGGTCCCAGCCCACCACTGTGAAACGTTCCTTATCGAGCGACTTGAACTGGGGCCCGAAATCGGTCTGCGCACTCCCTGTGACAAGGTCAACATACTGTCAGATATAGCACAGAACACATAGGCAGTAGAGCTTCACAGTTAATGGAAGCGTGAATGTCGTCTCGATATCTTGTCTTTCGTTAGTTACCCAAAGCTCCAGGGAGAAGGAGGACTGCATGCCCTCCTCTGCCAGTCTGCTGGTAGAAGAGATCCACACCATTCACGCGATGCTTGCCTGACTTCACAGACGTGCTGACCAGAAAAAAATGACCATTAATTACATGTACAATGGCACTTCATACTGACTGGAAGACAGACGCAGAATAGTGAATATATAGAAATAACAAAAGTTTGATGTGCAGGTCTGCCGAAGAACGCACGCCATCTCCTGTAACTAAATGGAAGTGCACTTAAACAGGTATGGAGTCAAATCAGAAACATACGCAGTTGTTTTAGGTGAAGTCCCACGCTCTCTAAATCCAGACAGTTGCTGTCTCAAGTGTTGCAATTCATAATTTGACTATGCAAAACTGCAAAACTTGCAAACTGATAATGGAGTAGGCTAATTAGCCTACCTGTATAGCAGGATCCCCTTCGTAGATTTCCTGATTACAAATGTGTGTGCTCCTCTCCAAAACAGCGCCATTAGTTTACCAAGTTCAAGCAGCTCAGTCGAAATAATATTCTAATGCGAAATTCTTACCATTTTTTATGAACATGAGCAAAATGCTTGACACGCAGGCACGAACAGTTTGTTATGGTGAATTAATAACCTTCTAGCATTGAGTTGCCAGGTTGTTTCACCATCCCTCTTTCGAGGTCTCATAACTACACGTTACGATTAGACGGCTGTTGATTGATTGTAAGGTTGATTGATTTTTTGATCAGTCAAATTGTAATCTTATTATTGAATGAATGCCCAGTCACGGAACGTCTCTCACCTTTAGACTGTAAAGAAAACCACCATTATAGCTGTATGCAAACATTACATTATAGGCATACAAATGTGTACAATAGGCCTACATGGTGTAATGATGTCGATTATAATGTCGATTAGATTATATTTCATTGAGTGTCCACCCCAAAAAAATACGAATGCACAATCATATACAAAAGTAGTAGGCTATCAATAGACGTCAACAAATGTTTTACGGAGTCTATAAATACCTCGTGTAGCCTATAGTACAGGTTGCTCAGTTGACTATGACTGATCTGCGACCCAGACTGTTTCTTTTGAAACAGCTCTTTTTGTAAACGCCTCTGCACTCTTTGCGCCAAGGTCTTGGTGTTGTGCCGCTCAGTAAACCACATACAGGAACCATGTAGCAAAGACCATACACGAAACGTGTCTAAAAATACCTTACTGTAGGTTACTGGGGGTGTGTGAATGTTTTGTGATGTATGATTTACTGGAAATAAAATGATGATAAATGCCAATGAAATGAAGTCCAATAAGGACAATAACAACAAAAACAGGTTGAGACACAAACTACAAACTACAGTAAAAGCAACACATTATTTCTAGAAAAGGATTTGAATCAGTATACAGGCCTATTGTATATGAACACGTGACAAGTAGTGGTATACCACAAATATAGTTCCTCTGAATTGTCTCTGTTCTGTATGAATTGATTGATAGTCAGTAGGCCTGTGTGGAGGGAAGACTTCAGCTAGAGTAACATACCGATGAGCTCATCCCTCCTTCATCCCGGCCTGTCAGAAAGGAATGGCCATCCTACCATCTTTGTCTGGGTGGAATGTGTCCCCCATCCCGTGACCCCTAGCCTGGTCTAAATATATTCCTGGGAGAGTGTGACAGTGTTAAGGTCACATTACGTCATTACCAGCACCCGTCACCTAATCACCCTCCAGTCGGTCACAGACCACAACCTAACAGGACCTTTTTTTTTATTACGTTCACTGCCGCTGAAAAGTTGGATATCAGGCTCAGAAGGGAAGCTGCGGCTAGAAAACGACGTCCCAAGACGCAAAAGCCAGCTAGATATCTGGCTGAGAGACTGACAGGAGACACCATTCCTGGAGCGGTGTGGAAGAAATAATTTCCCTTTTTTTTTCATGTACTTTACAGTCCAAATCTACTGAGGTCACATCTAGGTCCTGCATGTATTCAAAGCGCGAGTCATAAGACATTTTCTGTGGACATGGGGAATGGAATGAATAAGGTAGAGCAACAACCGGAAATGTCATTTTACCATGTGTGCGATGATGAACTATTTCTGCAGATGCCAAATAAGAAAACCTAATATCTGTCATTTTCTGTGCATGTTAGGTTCTGCCACATCTCTATCTAGGAAACTTCAAAGGTAATGTTTATCCTTTTGTCCCCTTTGCCAAGAGATCTAATTTATCAGGGACATGAGATAACTGAGAAAACTGAGATGCATGTTTCAGTTCCCCACTTCATAGAGCATGTGGTGAAATGCTGCACTGAACCAAGTTTCAATAGAGTCGTTCCATAATACGCCTCACAAGGTTACTGCTTGACAAACGATTGTAGTTATGAATGCTCTTTTCGCCATAGTTTGTACGTGTGCCTTAAGTGGCTTGAAGAACAACACGGGATCAGTGATCCACGGGGTTGTTCGGGGTGTCCCTTCACGAGGGGGGTCCCTTCACGAGGGTGTCCCCTTACATGGCTTTTGAAATCTCTCCAGAAACTTCCACAGTGACAAGTGTGTATGGGCGTTTTAATAGCATGTATTCATGCCAATCTCAAATGGTTTAGACTACGCAGCTCTTTTCCACTTCCGTGAATGCATCCATCTTGGATCTGTTCAATTGATGGTATTCTACAGCATTGCGTATACACATCCACACAACCTTACATGAGCTTCTAGAGTTGAGTTGGTGTCAAATACACTGGGCAGAGAGCCCATATTCTGTCTGCAGCCTAAATAGGACATTAGCACCTCAGATGGACAACCACTTAACCAACCCAGTACATAGATATTACATTTCATCAGTGACAGGTATATGCCTTTCAACTTTTCAGGAACATTGATTCAGTATTCAGATGAGGACTGTTTTCCTTTTTACAATGCACGGTTAGTTACGAGGTTGTAAAAGTTCCACATGCTTAGTTTGGATTCATCATATACAATTCCTCAACCAAGAAGGCCTTATCTTTGTGTAACAAAAAAAAGGAGTTGTCCTACAATGACGGTTTGACCTCGGGCCTTGTCAGGCAGGGTAAGTGAGAAGCACACAGACCTTGTCAGGCACACGAGCCTTACTTCTGTTCGAAAAGAAAGAAAAAAAAATCTCAGGCCACATCTGTGTTAGGTGGAGAATGTTTGGCTTCCTTTTAAAGACTAAAATTTGATTAGAACATTTACTGTTTCTTGCTTTTGGCCAAAGGTGTTGGACCCTTTTAGAAACACATGGTTTTCCGGTTTATCTTTCAGTTCAAAATAAGAGCAGCCTGTTTTTCGAGGCCTTATTTGCTTGGAGAGGTCGAACGAGGGCTGCTTGTTGTCGAGAAGAAAACTCCAGATTTAGAACAGGGGCACATGGGGCGACGGCTATCTGTTGGTTGGCCTGCAGGTAATGTTTCCGGTCTTTTCTGCTGTCCTCAGATGCCAGAGATAGGGAGCTGCTGAAGCAACACAACGTCACCCACATCCTCTCCATCCACGACACGGCTGCGCCCATCCTGGAGGTGAGATCTGTCATTATCGAAGCAAGGGTGACCTCTTATTGAAGCCTGAGTAGCCTTAGTACTAGGCTTTCACCCACTGTTGCAGTGTAGTCTGTGCAGCCTGTGAGATGTTTTCATTTACATTGTACATGTTCTTATCCAGGCACTGCAGTAGTACAGGGACATTCCCCCCCCCAAGGCAAGTAGGGTGAAGTGCCCAAGGACACAAAGTCATTTGCACAGCCAGGGAATCGAACCGGCAATCTTCTGATTAGTAGCCCGATTCCCTAACCGCTCAGCCATCCGACTCCCTACGTTTCGGTCAGTTACCGCAGGAGAGCTCACTCCAGTATGACCTTTACGGAGACAACACTAAGCCTCCATCTGAACCTTCTGGAACTGACCTTGAACTATGTGTTCCAACATAGATAAGCTTCTGACTTACCCGTAATCACAGTTGTCATCCTATCCATAAGGTTATAAGAGAATATATATCATCAATAATACACTTGAGTTTATTATTAGGTAAGGTACAGGTTATTTACTTTCTTTGAGTGGCTGTCTTGGTTGCATGAATGCAAGCTCTGTTTACATTCAACCAGGCTTCTGAAATAGAAAGTTGAACTTTCTTTTCAATGTTACATGGAAAGTAGTACAGTTCTAGTATCGTTCACAAGACACAGGGGGTTCCACCTAGCTCTGTAACTGAAGTTGCAGTTGTCGGAAAACTACAGACAATACTGCTCAATGGAAACATTTTCCGGTAAAAAATATTTGTTACGTGGAGCTTGTAGCAATGGATAACAATATATTGCCACATCGTATGTCTGTTGTACATAGCATCCACCTGAACACAAGACTGAGGTCTCGTATTCATTATGACACGAAAGTGCAACTCCATTAGAAAAGGGTTTTCTTGGTTTTCGGGTTTGGAGCTACTTTTAGATGTTCCAATTTGTGTACAGTGCGTGAGAAGCAGCGAAGGTGGGTTTGGGTGTGAGGAAGGAGATGAAGCAATGGAGCGAAGCACGATCGAAAGGACAAGAAAATGGGGGGTTCAGTTATGTCTGTCTTACAACGTTTTTGATAGCAACTCTTTCACAAAGCTCTTGATGGCATGCGCCACGGACCGTAATGAAACAAACACACGCATCCCTCCCGTTAAATGTCTCTCTCTCTGTCACTATAAGCTGCATAAAGCCCATGGCTTTAGCAGGGACATTGCTGAACCTTCGCCATGGCACACTTACTATTACATAGCCATAGCCAAAGCTCTCTCTCCCACTCTTTCTCTCTCTCTCTCTCTCTCTCTCTCTCTCTCTCTCTCTCTCTCTCTCTCTCTCTCTCTCTCTCTCTCTCTCTCTCTGTCTCACAACTTTCATCTTTTCTCACTGAGAGACGATCTGAAAACTGGAGTCAAAAACTGTTGACTTTCTCTGTCTGCAATCTCAGTTACTGTTTACCACCCAGACATTGGGATTTCAGTAGCCAAAAACTGCGTGTCTCGACCCTGAAGACTTTGTTGTAGCCACAAAGAGAAGGTTTGGCTCTTTTTGCATCGTCACCAAAGCAACCGCATCCATGCTTATAAGTTTCTTCTTCGATATGACTCAGGTCTATTCGACATCCTTTGCACGGATGGCCAGATGGACGGTCTATTTGCATAGACGGACCAATTACTTGGAAGTTGAGAGTGAAGTTTAGGACAGGGAGGGGGGGGGCGGGATGGGGTATTAGTCAGCATTACAACAATGCTGGCGGTTACCTCATTGTAATTACGCCAAATGCGATCAAATGCGTCCAAATGCGTCCAAATGCAAAATATAAATCCTTGCGCTAGTCTTGCGTTTCCAAAATAGATGAATTCCATTCAATTCATCTGTTGAGTTTTTGAGGCCACACTGTAGATTTCAGGTTTGCTAATGTCTTGTTTGGGGGAGTGTCTCTGTCTCTGTATGTCCCTGAGGGACGATTGGGGCTTTTGCGAGGTGGGTGCAGTCATAACGGGACAAAGGTGGTTTGTGTCCACTGGGGCTGGTGGCCCCTAGCATCTTCAGCTGTCAGGTGCATATGAAACACACACACACACACATACACAAACACATACACTCACACACACATACACATACACACACACCAGCTAGAGAAATTGCAGTGTCATGTGGCTCTGTTGTAAAGCAGGTTGTTTGGTACCAGATGGGCTAGGTGGGGTGGTACATTCACCGTGAAGAATGACCAGAGTGAAACTATTCTGCCAAAAGTCTCATATCAGCGCTGAATCCTCGATGCGTAAATGAAATCTGTATATCAATGAAATCTTTCCAAACATTTCTGACAAAAGCCTTTGTTTCAACAGGACTTTACATATCTTTGCATTCCCGCTGCTGACCGCTCCAAACAAAATCTGTGAGTGTGTGTGGAAGATTCTGGATTTGTATCTGTATGTGTGTATAACAGTATTTAGCTACAACACACACACTCTGGACACAGAATAGAATGTTACAATCAGAATAATCTCATGACCATAGATGCTATCATAGGTGCTGTCATATGTGCATAGAAGCAAGCTACATGAGTGAATACTCATTTAAAGGTATCATGATGTTCTCACAGAATTGAACACAGTCAATCACACAATTTCACACACCCTATTCCCAAATGCCCAATTTGTATGTGTGAGTGTGAATACCACTTAAAAAAAAACTGCTGCCATGATTCTTGCATGACAAAACCGTTCAAACCACTCAACAGTTTGGTCCCAAATAGAAACCTATTCCCATGCACGTGTGTTTGCAGGATTCCTTTCTTCAAAGAGAGCATCGTGTTCATCCACGAGTCTCGACTGAAGGGAGAAGGTTGCCTGGTTCACTGGTGAGTGAAGCACATCCTCCAATTCCAAAGGTCTGCCTCTCCCCTGGGTCCACGAGTTAAGACCTAACATGTTATAAAGCCTATATATGTTGCACACACTCTACCCAGTGAGGGAATACCACATCTATCATCTTAGACTGATGTCGATACGTCCGTTGTTGTTGTCGTAATGACAAGCGTCATGCCACTAGTGATGGAGGAGCATTGATAGCCCGTGTCCTTTCTCCAGCGTGGCAGGCGTGTCCCGTAGCGTGACTCTAGTGGTGGCCTACGTCATGACGGTGACAGGGAGGGGGTGGGTGGAGTCACTGGCGGCGGTGAGGGCGGCGAGGCCGTGCGCCGGACCCAACCTGGGCTTCCTGCGCCAGCTCGAGGAATTTGAGAACTTTCATCTCTCCGAGGTATGTCCTTGTTTTGTTTTGTTTCTCCAATTCTCTTTTTCTCTGCCTCCCCCCCCACCCCTCCCCCCCCCCACTCGTTTGCTCTTGCTTGTTTGTCTTCTGAGTCGAAAAAAAACAATCCTCTGTCTTTCTCATTCCTTCCAGTACCGGTCGTGGCTCAAAGACAGGTATGAAGAGAGCCACTTCGGTGACGACGAGGAGCACATCACGACCCTGTTGTCCCAGAAGCCTCAGGGCCCCAGTGACTTCCTGACCATCGACCGTGTCGCACCAATGGGCACCAGCAGCACATGAGCCCGCCCCATTGCCCTCCCTCGACAAATCATCGACACCCGTCACTCGAAACAGCCAATCACTGTCGTGTTTGAGGGCTTGACTGTGTTTGTTCAACAACAACAACAACAAAAAACCTTCCTCTCATGGAGCTCCTGGAGAGCTAGGTGAGAATGTGAGGAGACGGGGGACTGTTTGGTAAAAAGCTTGGAAAGCCGGTGACTTCTTGAAACTCTTTCCCCCGTGTAGGTGTACAACTTCCTTTCACCCTTGCAGTGTCTGTGCTGCTTCTGCCTTCCTTTAACCCCCTCTTCCCTGGACTGCCCATCTGACATAAAAGAATACTTTGTGGGTCATGTGTTTGAACTTGGCCCTGGGGGGGGATTTCTCAGTGAGCCCTCCCGTGTGAGATTCGGGTCCTTTTTGACACACGCTTTTCTTTCCGCCAACTGTCACTGCAACATGCAAGAGCAGCCATGCTTAAAGCCCTGGAACTTAACTACTATACATACAGAAGTAAGACGCACTCAAGATCGGATCCATTCGTATGCCATCTACTCATATCACACATCTCTGTGTGTTTGTGTCTTGTTTGTTCTTGTGTCAATAAAGTTGATTTCTTAAAACTGGGCTGCAAATGGCTACATGACATGCAATCCTCACATACAGACGGGCAGGTTATTCACTGATAACAGCCCAGATGAAACTGACATGAGGATGAAATTATTTCATTGTTTTATACCTATTTGATATACCTATTACTCACAATTTAAGGTGCTGTGTTTGCTTGATGTATACGAAATATGGATAATATAAAAAAAAAGATTTCCCAACTTTTGACTTGTACTGTAGGTTCTTAAAATATGTCAGAAGTGTGCAGGCTTAGAGGTTGTTAAACTGCCATAGGCTTAACCTGCACACGACAGGCGGACAGGGCACAATCATTTGTTTGAATTCAAACAAGTGAGAGTATCAGACATGAGACTGTTCAGCTGCTATACAAATAACCTAGCAAATGAATTTGCAGTCCAATTACATTCTATGATGAGGAAATTAAAGTAGTAGCAATTAAGATGTAATTATCAGGCTCGGTTTTTGCGACATCCTTTCTAAGAGTAGTTTTTCTTGTTGAGGTTTAGGCTATGCAAAGTAGCCTATAGGTTATTTAACTATGCCTATATACGAAGTAGGCTTTGCATAGGCTCTTTGAACAGCCTTAGGTTGTTTGACTTCTACGTTAAACACACGATTGAGACACACGGAGGCGTCCCAAAGGTACACAATAACTGGTTGAAATTCATACAAGTGACAGTGAGAATATTGACCTGTTTAGCCTGTTATGCGAGAAAATCGGGTCATATTCAATTATGTTATGAAATATAGGCTACTGTATAGTTGCAAATACTATTAACAAACCAGGCTCGGCGAAATCATTTCTAAGAATTGTTTTTCTTTGTTTCTTCTCATTGATGATCCACTTTCCAACTGTGCGGGTGTCAGGGTGAATGACGCTCTACTGTTAAGGGTTTCCCCGTATGTTTACGGGAGGCCCTCGCAGATAAGCTTCAGAGAAGCATCCTTTCCTCCAAGAGCTCCGCCCCATATGAACATCATTTAAGTGTTGCCGTTGCATTGATGATCTTTCGAGACTGATTGATTTCAAAACTCAAAGAGGTTTCGAGTTTCAGAGGTAAGTTCGTGCAAGTAAGTAAGCAACTGCAGAAAACGAGTGATCGGTTCATGGGAAACCATATCACGTTATAATCAAATATATGGAGCAATCATTCAACAATTTGTTTAGGCAAAACGACCAGTTATATCCTAACCATATACGAATGTTATCCTGTGTGCTATTTGTGGCTATTTGACAAATAGGCATACACAAAAAAAAATCTAAAGTTATGCATATATAGGCACAACATTAATTCTCGTTCTTGTTTACTGTCGATCCCTGGCAGTTTTTGACTGCTTACGGTGCTGTGGCTACCTGCGGCGCGTCTGGATATGAACACTGAAGCTGATTACGGGTTGTCGGTGAGCAGCGGGAACGGGAAACTCCGGCAGTGGCTCATAGAGCAGGTGGACTGCGGGAAATATCCTGGGCTAGTCTGGGAGAATGACGAAAAGTCCATCTTCAGGATACCGTGGAAGCACGCAGGCAAGCAGGATTACAACCGGGACGAGGATGCCGCGCTCTTCAAGGTAGGCTACGGCGCACCAGAACAACGCACATGGCTTGCCTTCACTTCATGTGCAACAACGCCGGGAAACAGCTTCTTGTGTTAAATCAGTGGTTCCTACACTATCCACGCAGGCTTGGGCGCTATTCAAGGGCAAGTATCGAGAGGGTATAGACAAGCCGGACCCACCAACTTGGAAGACAAGGCTGCGTTGCGCGCTCAACAAGAGTAACGACTTTGAAGAGCTCGTGCACCGTAGCCAGCTGGACATCTCTGATCCGTACAAAGTTTACCGCATCATTCCAGAGGGCGCCAAGAAAAGTAAGTGCCATAGCCTATATGTATATATATAGACACACACATTATACAACACAAACGGACTAATTAAACTAAAACATTCTGAAGAGTCTAGGTTTCATGAACGTTTCTAGTGTTTTGAATCTACAAAGTATGCTGCATCTTAACCAACTCGATGCTCATGCTGCCCTATTAGAAGACACCAGTGTCACCTTTCTGAATGGGCCAGTGGGTTTGATAGGGCCCAGTGACTTCTTCTCTACAAAATAGAAACATTCACTGTGGTGGAACATATGAAAATGAGTTCCTTACCAGCGTATAGGAGTTTTTGTATCGTATCATATTGATAGTTTGTAATGAACTATTAAATGAGGCCTGCACTTGTGTAAGCTAGGTGTGTGACCACAAAGTGTCATTGTCTTGTTCACAGGACCCAGGCAGGACCAGGGTGGCAGCCCTTTGAGTCCTATGAGTTACCCAATGTACCCCTCCTACCCTGCCGTACAGCCTCAGGTGACTGACTCACACTGAAAGACTCACAATATCTGTGTGTGTGTGTGTGTGTGCGTGAGACAGAGCCAAAGGTTCTTTTGAAGAGATCGAGACTCGTTAAGATCCATCCCTCTGCAACACACACACACACACACACACACAACTTCACACACATCTACGCACCCGCACTCAGGATGACTAGCGATGCAGAGTGTCACATGACTTGGGTCTCAGTAACTGCTTCCTCTTCCAAGCCCCTGAACCGTGTCTCTCACCTTGAGTCGACGCAAAACGACTTTCTCAACGCGTCCCAAACCTTTTGCCCCGTAGTTGCCGGGCTACATGACCCCAGCCGAGCGGAGTCACTGGCGGGAGTACCTTCCGGAACAGGCCTCTCTACCAGACCTCCCCTACGCCCAGTGTCCCCACCCTCCTCGCAGCCTGCCCTGGCAGGGTACAGCCATGGACAACGGTACCGAAAGTCTATGCCCTCGTGTCATAGAGGATGTGTGTGTTTCTCGCATGCGGGACTGACATACGACTAAACATGTGGATCGCCGCCCAGTTTGAGTGTTTTTCTTTGTGTGTGTTTTTGTACAGGGTACCAGTTCACAGGGTCCTTCTACTCCTACAGCGCCACTGACCAGACCAGTCCATTTGCTCCCGACGGGGGTATTAGGACAGCCGAAACACTCTCAGGTACGCACACACACACACACTGACACACACACAGACACACACACGCGCACGTGCCGTACTGACTCCATTCCCCTCCCCAGATTTCCGCCTTCACGTGTCCGTGTTCTACTGCGACTCCCTGGTGAGGGAGGTGACCACCTCCAGCCCCTCGGGCTGCCACATCACCCCCTGCTCCCCCGACGACAAGCCCTACTCCCCCCCCGGGGCTCCCGAGCTGGTGCCCCTGCCCCTGGACAGCCTGTCGGCCCAGAGGAGGGGAGACGACTGCTCGCCTCCCGAGCCCCCCGGCCGCCCTGGAGAGGGGGGTGCTGCTGTGGATGACCCCGGACGGGCTGTACGCCTGCCGGCTGTGCCCGGAACAGGTGTTCTGGGAGGGGGGGCCGTCGCCGTACGGAGACAAACCCAACAAGCTGGAAAGGGAGCACACCTGCAAGCTGCTCAACACACAGGACTACCTCACAGGTGGGCTGGGCGCACTTACAGGGCGATTTGTCCTCCGGCAGTTAGGCTCCCTTCCAGAAATGGAGAACAGGATACTGTTTTTTTCCGGGAGGTTTCAGTTGTCCCCCCACGGGTTGGCTGTGACACACATGTCATGTGACTTCTTCTATTCCTCCCACCTTGCTCACAGATGTGGTGTGCGATTTGCATCAAAGATATCTCGGACTTTCCAGTCACACTGTCTTAGAAGTCACAACATTTCAGAAGAATCCCCTAAGACATTAACCATTGAACATCCCCGCTCTGTCCCCCTCATCCCTTTGTTGTGTTAACTTGGGGGGTCTCTGCCTAATCTAATCTAACAAAACCTAACCTAACTTAACCAAACCTGAACTAATCAAACCAGACTTAACCTGACCTAACCTAGCCTAACTTAACCTGACTTAACCTAACCTGACCTCTCCCCACCCCCTCCAGAGCTCCAGAGTTACAACCTCCACGGTCGGCCCCTGCCTCGCTTCCAGGTGCTGCTCAGCTTCGGAGACGAGTGTCTGGACCCCCAGACCCAGAGACGGACCCTCACAGTCCAGGTAAACGGCACCCCCCGCCTCGCACCCGCCAACTTTCCCCCCCCACCCCTCTCATCCCTGACTGGGACATCCTCGTTTCCCTCGGACCCCGACAAGAAGCTAACCCCGCCTGTTCCCTTCCGCTGCTGCAGGTGGAGCCCATGTTTGCCAGGCAGCTGCGGTACTACGCCGGGGGCCATCACCACGTCCGCGGCTACGACCTCCAGGGGTTCACGGAGAGCGGCGCGACCCCGACAGAGGCCTTCCAGCGGGTCATCACAGCACACCATCACAGCGGGGCTCTGCAGGACTGAGCCCAAGGTGGCGGACTTTGGCGTCGGCGGGGAGAGGGTGGGGGGTGGCGAGTCCCAACTAGGCTGGACCAACGGGGGCTCAAGACTGAACTGAGCTGAACTCTGAAATGTGGTCACGGACTGAACTTTGTGTGTGTGGTTTGTGTGTACATGCGTGTGGGTGCCTTAAAAGTGACTTTGGATTCAACTTTATTTTATTCTCAGGGGTGTCAGTACTGACTGGTGACATTCACTGACAAGAATGGAACAGACAGCTCTAGTGATTGTATAGTAGGCTAGATACGTATATTGGAGACCAATAAAATCGTTTTTTACTGTAGAACTGCTGTAGAAAGATTTCTAGTTTTTTGTAATTCACAATTTTTTACATAATACTTGTCCTTATAAGATATTGTTGTTTTAATAGAACATTTAGTCTGTAAGTAGTATTATTCTGAGTTTTATAATGAGCGTTGTTCATGAATAAATGAATACAAAGTTTATAGAAGCCCAAACTATCCAGTGGCAGAATGTGTCTGGATTACACAGTTACTGAGATACCATACCTTAGATAAGCTCTGCCCATATGCACTGACCAATGCTATGTTTTGTAATTTAAGTAAAATAACAATACTGTAATTTAAATACTGTAAATGATCATTCAGTCGAATAAAGAGATGTTTTGTTTGAAACGATAGCTTTCTTACACAGTGTCTGACAGACGTGCCTGTGCGCTTGGCGTGTGAAAGACGCACATCCTATTCTGTCAGTAGGATGTTTGTGTGTGTGTGTGTGTGCACAGGAAGTGAACGATGGTTAATCGCACTCACGCCGTTGTTATAAACAATGTGATGACATCATGAGGGGAGGAACCGGAAGAGGTTGGCCACTTGTTCCGCCTCAAAGCCAGAGATCGTCGTCCTGATGGGTGCACACGCTCGACGATACCTTTCCACTTCCATGGAAAAGTCTAGAAAACCCCCCCCAAATGGCACGATCTCTACTCTGGTTATTTACAAGAATGTAACATCATGCTATCCCCTTTACAACCAATCACGACACTAACTAATCCCTTGTTTCTGTGTCATTTAAAAGAATATGAATCGTTTTTGGACAGATCTTCACCCAGTGCCTCTTTCGCCCCTCAGCACACCCACAGGACAGCAGCACAGACTTGTCAAAAACAGCTCAAAATAGTCTCATCTCAGTGTCTCAGTCACACACCTCCACAGCCCCCACCGGGTTCATCATCTCACCTGTAAGCCTTCTTACAGAGAACGGCTTCGCTTCGCACACAGAACGCGCGCGGAGGAAAAGTTTGCGTCGACCCAGATAAAAGCCGAGGTGTTTTTCTCTCCTTCGATCCTCCTGAGTGGAACAGAAGACAGGTGAGAGGAACTCCCCCTCCATCCCCTCCGTGACAGTAAACACCGAGCTGGAGGAGGGAGGGATGAGACCTCAGCCCTTTGAACCTGCCATCGAGCACGAATCTGTGGGCGTGCGCAGAGCTAAGTTTAGAACGGGTAGAATCAAAACAACCCCGCGGTCCCCTCTGGCTCCGTCTTTGCTGGCATGCATAACAAGTCGGTGGAGGACGTTGTTTCATTGTTTTAATGTATTATTTCGATGAGTTTCTATGTTTTGGTCATTCCTCCCCCTAACTGATTGACAGTGTTAACACCCCCCATCATCAGTCCGATTGCACAGGGGATCGATATGATCAGCGGCGTTCTCGATTCCATGTTTTTGACCTCCAAAGTGCTCCGAGCGTAACGTCATCACAGCCAGTCTCTCTCCAGCCGCGCTCACAAGGCCCCACAGGGTTAGACCGTGTTTGTCTCCAGGCTCCGTCTGACTGACAAGCCCACACAGACGCAAACACAGAAGCCACAATCAGATTCGCTGTCTGCCTTCACGTACGACCGCATAGCTGATCTACGGTTTGGTAAGGACGGGGGAAACCACTCCTCTCGTGGTGTAACGCGTGCCTCACACCGGCCTACCCTGCCCTGTCTGGGGTGCGCAGCAGCGACGCCCGACCCCACCCTGCCTAGCCACACCTTAGCACAGCCCAACTGTCTCAGGATGGAGGAGCAAACCGTCGGAACCGTCACTAAGACTACACTAGACCACACACCCCAGATTTGGGTCAGTAACGCATTTGAATCATAATATTCACGTATTTATTGACTATATATATTTCTTTATGTTTACTGAATTAGTAAATATCCGTTGCTTGATTGTTGGGTATTTCAGTATGCATTTGAATAACCAGTCACTTAACGGGTTTAACTATTGGATGAATCTTGTACACAAATGTTATTACCTATTCAGATAGTATTATAAGATTTTCACTATCTTGATGCAATATTTAAAAGTATTAAAGCACAATATAATTATTTGATGATGTCTATTTCCTCCAGGAACTCAATGACACCCATTGAGGGACTTGTTGCACTTGCTGGCTATTTAGTTGTAACTGATTTAGCTACTTGTACTCGCTGTGAATTATATGATTGTTGCTTCCATTCCTCCAGGTACACTCTGGGCACTTTCGAGGATCATGTCGTTGAACTGTAACTTGTTTCACTACACGCTCTTCTGGTCCTACCCACTGCCTCATATTAGCTCTTCACGATGTATGCTTCATGTTTTGGCTGCCCGCATTGTTTTGGCTGCCCTCTCGTTGGTTATGATCATTGACCTACGCTCCTTTCGCTCTTTCTTGTAAGTCGCGTTGGATACAAGCGTCTGCTAAATGACTAGACGTCAATGTAAAAGATAGTGCGAATGAAAAAGAAAGTGTAGATCCTGAAGCCGACATGAGAAACAGTGAAAGGGACGAGTCATTCGACACGAGAGTCATTCGAACACGCCGTGACCAGTCATTCCCAAAGAGCTGATGGGTGAGTTCTGATAGGAAAATGACTATGCCTAGAGCAAAGTGTCAAAGTATAGAGACTTTAGAGGCACGGTTCTACCCTGCGATACAGCCTGGTCCCCTGTGTTTCAGTGGAACCGGACGGGAACCGTGACAACAGTTTGACACACGAGACGCGCACACATTAACGAAGAAAAAAATCCCTAGATGTGCGAATGGCTCTTTTATTTGGCGGTCAGAATAACAAACAAGCAACAACAAAAAAAGAGAACAGTGTATTTCAGCAAAATCATTTGTAAAATCCCCCAAACTAGAACACAGACACACAACCAAGTGGCATTAGGATGTGTGGCATCACCACCGGAATAAAACCACAACCAAATCGAAGAAAATACAGATTAGTGACTAAAACAGAGCACATCCAGTACACTGCTTCAGATTGAGATGGACAAGTTGATAAGATATTGCACAGACGGTGGGTGTGTGGGTGGGGGGAAAAGCGAACGTGAGGCCCGTGTGGAGTTGACGGGACCGGGGCTCATCTCTTGATGGGCTGGACGGACGAGGGGTGGAAGCAGGTGAGCTGCAGGTGCATGCTGCTCTTGAACTTGTTCAGAAGATCCTCCAGCAACCTGGGAGGAGAGAGAGAGCGACGGGGAGGGGGGGGGGTCAGACGGCTGAGCGGTTAAAAGAGTCGGGCTATGAATCGGAAGGTTGCCGGCTCGATTCCGGGCAAACACTCACCCTACTTGCCTCGGGGGAGAATGTCCCTGTACTTACTGTAAGTCGCTCTGGATAAGAGCGTCTGCTAAATGACTACATGTAAATGTAAGGGGAGGGAGAGAGGCAGGGGAGGAGAGGGATGGAGGTAGGGCAAAGAGGAATGGAAGGGAGGCGGAGAGGAGATGTATCGAGGGAGGGGAGGAGGAGGAGAGGCAGAGGGAGAGGGATGGAGGGGTGGGGAGAGCGAGAAGGAGGGCGGGGAGAGGGACGGAGAAGGGAGGGGAGAGAACGAGGGATGGAGAGAGGAGGAAGAGGAGGCAAAGAGGGTCGGGAGGGGGAACCGAGGCGGGCCAGGTGAAGAGGGGTGCAGAGGGGAGGGACGCAGTGTCACAGTGCCACAATGGTTTTTTCCTCAGGGTGAACATTCTACCGGCTGCAGTGTGAACCAGAGAGAGAGGGGGGGGAGAGAGAGAGAGAGAGACAGAGAGAGAGAGACAGAGACAGAGAGGTGTGCACACTCACTTCTTATCCGCACCGCTCTGGAGCTGAGGAAGAGCCTCCACAGCCTGCTTGAAGCTCGCACTGAGAAAAGACAGAACAACACGTTGTGTACACGATACACACACACACACACACACACACACATAGGACACACAGGAAAAGTGACAAATGCTGAACCAGACGGGTTTCACTTCCGCTCTGCACCGCTGTTGGATCAGGTAGATGTTGGATCAGAATTGGTGGGGGGGCGGTGTTCGAGGGTGCCAAGATTTATGGTGTGTGTGTGAGAAAAACAAAGAGAGACACGATGGTACATCCTGTGAATCTTACTTGCTCTCGGAAGTCAGGTAGGAACCGATGGCATCTCTCAGGGCACACAGTTCCAGACGGGCCTGTGTGTGTGTGTGTGTGTGTGTGTGTGTGTTAGAGAGAGCGAGAGAGAGAGAGAGAGAGAGAGAGAGAGAGAGACTTTGTTATCTGTAACAGAGGGTAAAATCCCTATGACAGTCTTGATATTACTAATCCTACAATTGAGTTGCAAACTGCTTGGTGTGTGAGTGTGTGCGTGCGTGTGTGTATTGGGCATGTGTGTGTGTGTGTGTGTGTGTACCTGCAACGCCCCGTTCTTGCTGAAGGATGACACGCACTGCATGAGCCGACTCATCTCCTCAGCCACTGCTTCGACGAGGTGGGACAGGGCCCGCGGAACGAGCTCCTTAGACACCGTGAACACCTGAGAGAGAGACACAGAGAGACAGAGAGAGAGACAGAGAGACAGAGAGAGAGAGAGACGAGAGAGAGAGAGAGAGAGAGAGAGAGAGAGAGAGAGAGACAGACAGAGAGAGAGACAGAGAGAGAGACAGAGAGAGACAGAGACAGAGAGAGACAGAGACAGAGAGCGAGACAGAGAGAGAGAGATAGAGAGATAGAGAGAGAGAGAGAGACAGACACAGAGAGAGACAGAGAGAGAGACAGAGAGAGAGAGAGAGAGAGAGATAGAGAGAGATAGAGATATAGATAGAGATAGAGATAGATAAAGATAAACAGATATAGGGCGAAACAGAGAGAGAGAGAGTAACATAGAGCCAGAAACATAGAGATGGAGGCAGAAAGAGAGAAACAGGGAGACGGAGGGAAACAGAGACAGCGAGAAACGAAGATAAAGCGACAGACAGAGAAACAGGGAAAGAGACAGGGAGAGAGTGTGAGTACAGAGAAGTGGGGTGGGGGGGTGTCGTGGGTGCAGACGAGGCCACCCTGGGCCGGGTCGAGATGGGCGCAGCTCCTACCTCGGCGTGGACGGTGATGATGTTCACCAGCGCCTCCTTCAGATAGTTCCTCACACCTGGGGGAGGAGCAAGACTTCATGTCTCCTCTGGAAACATACGTCAGGGAAAGCCAACAGGAGAGGAGGAGAGAGAGAGGGAGAGAGAGAGAGAGAGAGAGAGAGAGAGATATAGAGAGAGAGTAGGAGAGGAGACAGAGTAGAGAGACATAGAGAGCATATATATCGACTCGATATGAGAGTAGCGCTCAGAGTAGCTCTCTCTATCTTCTCTCTCTGCTCTCTCTCTCTCTCTCTCTGCTCTCTCTCTCTATCTCGTCTCTCCTCCTCTCTCCTTGCTTACTGCGTCTCTGATGATGGAGGTGAACGTTTCTAGAGAAGGCCCCTGACACAGACTTGACGCCTCTGTGCTCGTATTGGCTGACACGTGACAGGTCCTTATTCCCCAAGTTCAAGTGGTCACAGCGAGACAGAACAAAAGAAGCCAAATCAGTGAAAGTCAGATTTCTCAGCATGTGTGTGTGGGTGCACCCACATGCACCCACATACACACACACACACACGTACACACACAAAGTCTTAGCCAGTGAAAGTATCAGATCCTATTTCCTCAGTACGGTGGTTAAATGGTACAAATGTTCCTCTTTCACTATTAGGAATGGATGCTTCTCTCAAAGGCCACAGGCCTGAAAACCTCATCATCCTGGCCTTCCTTAAAATGAATGTGCCACGCACACACACACACACACACACACACACACACACACACCACACACACACACACGCTCTGCGCCTTATGCATAACATCCTGTTAAAAAAATAAACCACACACAAGTTTCACCTGGGTTACGGGCACTTCCGTGTACAAGCACACACACACACACAGATAGACACACACACACACACACACACACCACACACACACACCACAGGCCAGAATGATATATGGGTCCAAGTGACTGCTTACGACTCGTTCGTTCACATTGAGACAAACAGGTTATAGGTTACAGGGAAGCTCTCGAACCGAAGCAGCCCGTGCGGATGTTCGACAGCGCTACAGGGCAAATATGTCAGTTTGACACGCAGCAGCGAGAGCCAAAAGCCTTCACATTGAAGTGTGTGAAAGTGTGCGAGCCTGTAGCCTCCCCCACCCACGCCTCATGGCCGGGCGACAGAGAGAACGGCGGACGGGGCCGATGAGAAGGACCGTAAAACACGGCAACTTGGGAAATCGTCGCCGGTGGGGGAGGGGGGGTTAGGGTTAGAGTTAGGAGGGGTGAAAAGTTGTGAGCGAGGCAGCCTGTGAAGGTTGAGGACGATCGCACGCCCGCTTACTGTAACGCTTCAAACATTCAGCTTGTTTGATATTCACTCGACACACACACACACACACAAGATACCTAAACCACAGTGTACTCATGTAGAACGCAGGTGTCTCGATATCCCCTATGAGCTGCAACAGGAAGGTTATGGAGTGGGCCGGGGGGGGGTTTGCTGTTTACAGTACTTTTGGGGGTAAGTTTCTGTGGTTGTTGCGGGTGGGGGCCGTGGAGGTGTGGGGGGAGTGGGTCAGTGGTCGCAGGTTTCCCCCCCCCCGGCCTCGGAACGCTAGACTGAGAATTTCGTCATCCTACCCATGATGCACCTGCGCGAGGTACAGAGCGTGTGTGTTTGGATGTACAGGTCCCCCCGTTGGTGTGGACGAGACGAGACGGGGGGGGGAGGAGAGGGGGGAAGGGAGGGTGGGTAGGTAGGTGTGGCGTACAGGGGGTGGCGGGGAAAGGGAGAGAGGGGGGAAGGGAGGGTGCAGGAGGGTATAGGGGGAGGGCGGGAAAGGAGAGGGAAGGGTGGGTGTGGGGTGGTGTGCAGGGGGAGAGGGGGGGAGAGGGTGGAAGGGAGGGTGAGTACGGGGTGGGGTGTCGGTGGAAGAGGTTACCTGTGGGTGGAAGGGAGGGTGGGGGTCTGTGGGTGGAGGTTACCTGTGGGTGGAAGGGAGGGTGGGGGTCTGCGGGTGGAGGTTACCTGTGGGTGGAAGGGAGGGTGGGGGTCTGTGGGTGGAGGTTACCTGTGGGTGAAAGGGAGGGTGGGGGTCTGCGGGTGGAGGTTACCTGTGGGTGGAAGGGAGGGTGGGGTGTAGGTGGAAGAGGTTACCTGTGGGTGGAAGGCAGTCCCTCCAGTCGAAGTACCCGGCGTAGATGCCCGGCTCCAGGGAGCCCACGATGGGGTCGGCCTTGCGCTCGATGTACGCCTCGAAGAGCCGCGAGTCCAGCTCTCGCACGCCGTTCACGCTCACCTGGCGACGCAGAGACGGACGGACAGCACAGTGAGGAGGAGGGCAAAAGCAAACGCGCCAAACTGGCTCAAAGCCAACGTTCTTCTTGAAAACCCAGCCCGAGCTCGTTGACTTTACTGGAAGGGACCAACCGAAAAGTGTCCCCGAATGAATCAGAGGTTAGTCAGCAGAACGAACGCATGGGGTGGTGTGTTGACATGTGAACGAGCGGGTGTGTGTGTGTGTGTGAATGGGAGGAATCGAGACGCAGAGAGAGAGAGAGTCAAAGCCTTGTCGTTTGCCCTTTCGACAGTCATCTGGTCCTCACAAGTGTGTTTGCGTGCGCGATGATTCATTCTCGACTCGATCGAAGCACCCGTCGGATCCCAGGGGATTCGAGTGACTCGTTACAGTAAGTAGTGTGAGACGTATGTAGAACAGTGAGTGTAAATGTGTGAGTAAAAGGCCATTTTATGCTTCAAAAAAACAAACAAACATCTGTTAGAGGGCAGAACATGCTGACTGTGTCGTGTTGGGTCTGGCCCATCCAGAGTTTCATCTCTGCAGTATTGACACAGACGCAAGCATTGCTTGTTGACATCACTTCGGATGACATGTTTACAGCGTGTCAACTTTGGAAAGCCCCAGAACATTTGTCCTTTGATCAGTGTTATCCTTCTTTACGAACTGCAGGCTGTCTTACTCATCCTACTATTTCGACACGGTTCGAAGACATTTTCCATTTCTGCGATAATCTTCTCACGACTGAACGTAAATCACTTTGACTTTAAGGGCCCTATTTTGAAGATCTGAAACGCAAGTAGCAAAGCGCAAAGCGCAAGTGGGCGGGACTCCGGTGCGGTTGCTATTTTAGCAGCGGGATAAATGACTTTTCGCCAGGCGCAAATCTAAAAGAGGTAGCTACATTACTAATGGGTGTGGTTTGGGCGTAACGTGCAATAAGCCAATCAGAGCGTCATCTCACATTCCCTTTAAGAGCAGCGCTTGTTCCATGGCGGATTGCTATTATAACGGCGGATTTGCCAGGCGCACGCCAGCGGTTCACAGGAGACCGACGTTCTCGTCAGGACCGTAAACGATAGAGAAGTGATTGTATGGGGAAAGGCAGAGCAGTTTCATTGCACTAAGTTGCCCACTCATGCTGCTCATTCAAATGTAGCCTATTTTGACATATATATATTGCTTAGTTCTTAGAATTAGTTTAACTGTTGTACTTTTGTTTACTTAATGTGAGACCCGTAGGGTATATGTTTATTTTTTGCACCTTCCTTCCTGCCACAGTAAATTGAAAACTGAATTCTGATTCTGATGTGCATGGGAGACGAAACCTACCCAAATTAGCTTCGGTTAAACAGGCGTAGGAGTAAATTGCCACAGTTGTTACAATTCAAGTTCACATACATAGAGATTTCTCATGAACATCTTATTAATTATTGATATGAACGAAATGTAACACAGCTAGCCATACAATAAATCAAAACAATACGTAGTTTCGCAGGAAGAATACCCTGGCTTCGCAGTGCGCACGGACCAAGCTTGCGCCGTTAAAATAGCATCTGAATAATGCGCCATTGTCTTTAAACCACCTTTTTCCTGGTCAGTGGCGGAATGGTTTTTTCGGAAACCGCAAGATAGCACCAAGAACGTTTGCGCCGGAACACGCCTCCTTTTTCGCTGAACCGCCCCCCGGAGCGCAAGGTCATTTCGACGTGCGCCCGTGGAGGGAAAAATCCGCTTTGCGCCGAGTGCAAGCTAGGAATGATACTTGCGTCACTGACAAAGTCAATTGCGCTGGGTGCAAGATAGGGCCCTAAACCTCCAACGGAGGTTCTAGACCATTCCGACATCATTGTTGCCATAGTGTTTTTCTCCACAGCATTGCAGGCATTAAGACCATGTTTATAATTATTCAGACTCAAAAAAAAATTGCACAAGGGGGTCCAAGCTGGACAACTCCCTCCCACCCCCTCTCCCAAAACTGCCCCTGACACGGCTGTTTTCCATCAAGGACAAACGAGCCTCGCCAGCTGTGTTGAGTGTCTACCCTCCGTACTGACCCGCGTGATCTTCTCCGTCCCTGTGAAGCCGTGCTTCTCGAAGTGCTCCGCCAGGTTGAGGAAGGTGTGCTTCTCCAGGTACTGGCAGTTACTGAGGATGATCAGTAGACGCTGCTCCTGCACACACACACACACACGCACACGCACACAAAGACACAAGGACTAAGGTGAGGGGCCGGGATTTCGATGTCGCCGTCCACACACCCGGCTGGCCACTCGGGGTGGTTCCCGGGCGCCACCGTTCTCTCGACGCGAGAGACAGAGAGAGAGCGAGCGAGTGTCCACTGCCGCCAACGGCCGCTCCACCGTCTCGTCATCCACGTCTGAACTCTGGCACGGCTGCCCTCGATATCGCCTGGCTGTCTACCCCCCCCTCCCCGCCGAGACCGCAGCTCGAGGGAAACCCCCCCCCGTCTGAGCCCTACTCCATTTCCCTTTACCAGAAACACCTTAAGCTCTCCTCCCTCCCTCCTTCCTCCCTCCTTCCTCCCTCCCTCCTCCCCCTGCTCACCACAGTCGCCACTACCCTCAGCCCCCATTCGCTCTCGTCTCTCTCTCTCTCGGCTTTTACAGGAAACGAGGATGCGTCTGCTTCCTGTCCACAACCAGGAAACAGTCAGATAGACGGTGGTTTTGCCGGTGAATGGCATGCCCTTGTGTGTTTGTTTGCGCGTGTGTGTGTGTGTTTGGGAGGACGGTGGCAATCTCGATAACATTGTCATCCGAGTCGTGTGTGTGTGTGTGTGTGAGGGTTATTGGGACTTACCTGTGAGGGGTGGAAGTCCTCCTGAACGCCGCCAAATAGGTCGGGGGAGGCCAGGTCCGCCGCCATACTGGGGGAAACGCACGACACCGTCGGGTTAACACACACAACCTTTCGTTCTGTCACCGGATGTCGTCGTGTCAGTGTCTCTCTCTCCCTCCCTCCCGATCTCGCCCTCACCGGGATTCGAACTCGGCACCTCTGACTCAGAAACGCCACGACCACCTTTGTGAACCCCCCCCCCGCTTGAACCGGCTACGCCGCCGAAAAGGCAGCGGGAGGGCGGGTATCCATACCGAGGAGTGAGTTGAACCAGTTCACCTCGGTTCCATGCACACACACACACACCCACACACACACTGTTTGGGTCCACTCACTGGGCTGTGTCCATGTCCTCGTCGGTCTTGGTGCTCAGGTCTTCCACGCAGCTGATGAACACCTTGGAAACAGGGACGGGCCTCAGTGAGAGACAGCCTGAGCGATGCAGCAGCGCCGATGGACGTGTGTGTGTGTGCGTCGGCCCCCCGGCCTGGCGCCTAGGGCAATGTGAGAGTGTGTGTGTGTGTTTACCTTCATGATGCTCACGCAGAGCTCTGTCGTCTGGTCCTGAGCCTGCTCCAGCTGAAGCACCTGCAGACACACACACACACACATGAACACACACACATGGATACACACACACACACACATGAACACACACACATGGGATACACACACACACACACATGAACACACACACATGGATACACACACACACACACATGAACACACACACATGGATACACACACACACACACATGAACACACACACATGGATACACACCACACACACATGAACACACACACATGGATACACACACACACACACACATGAACACACACACATGGATACACACACACACAGGGACACACACACACACACATGAACACACACACATGGATACACACACACACAGGGACACACACACACACACATGGATGATACACACACACACGGGGACACACACGCGGGACACACGGACACAAGAACAGACACAACACACACACATGAACACCCACACACACAAGCTGAGACAGTGGCAGACAACACAAACAGAAAAGAGAGGGAGAGAGCGAGCCCCTCACGTTGATCTCTCCCGGCCTGGTCTCCATGGGCTCCCGCAGGGCCTGCAGCATCTGGACCACGCACTGCTCAAACTGCGCCGGCTGAAACGGCCAAACACACGGGGGAGGGAAACGGTGAGGACGGGGGGAGGAGTCATCGGTCTCCGTGGAGACGGGCTGGCGTTTTGAAAAGGCTTCTTACGAGGCTGGTGATTCCCTCGTTGTCCACGACCCAGTTTTCCTTCTCGGCCAATCTCCTGACGTCTGAGAAACACGCAAACGCACGTCAAGTCACTCGACCAATGGGGATCGACGATACAAAAACACCAACAACAACAAAAATCTCGCTTGGGTTGCATTCGCAAAATAAAAAAGTCATTTTGCCACAATGTACACGGCGTATACCTTGCTCATACTGCATTTGCTGAACACAAACTCAATTCCATGGCCCCCGACGAGGTGACAGGCCAACAGGAAGTCAGCAGTTGACGCGCAACACCCCCAAAAGCAGCGCGGCGTTATAAATAGAAAAGGGAGCTGCGACCGTGGGAAACCACAGCACCCTCCAGATATGAACTGCAACGCCTGTCAAGACCCGGGCTTGCGGGCGACAACGCCAGTCAATAACGAGGGGGAGAGAGAGAGAGAGAGAGCCCCGGTCCGAACGGCCGAGGGCTCGCCACAGAAACCTCTTCACCCCAGGGACTGTCAGAAGCAGGCTATGACTGCTCTCTCTCTCTCTCTCTCTCTCTCTCTCTCTCTCTCTCTCTCTCTCTCTCTCTCTCTCTCTCTCTCCTGGCTCCTCTCGGTGTCCCCCCCCGTTTGGCTCACCTTCTCCGGCCTGGTGCAGGGTGACCAGGAGGCAGTGCACCCGCAGGTCCAGCAGGAGGTCCTGGATCACCTGCAGCAGGTCGTTGGGGATCTCGAGGGCGGAGAGCGCCTCGTGGCTGATCCTGAGAGAGGGAGAGGGAGGGAGAAAAAGAGAGAGATGGGTGGAGAAAGTGAGAAAAGTGAGGGAGAAAGAGAGAGAGAGAGAGAGAGAGAGGGAGGGAATCAGAGAGACAGAAGGAGAGAGAGAAAAAGGGAGAGAGAGAAAGGGGGGGAGAGAGAAAGGGAGACGAGAGAGATAGGAAGGAGAGAGAGAGAGAGCTAGAGAGAGACGCTAGAGAGAGAAGAGAGAGGCGAGAGATGGTGGAGAAGTGAGAAACAGTGAGGGATGAGAGAGAGGGAGAGCGGGGGAAGAGTGAGAGGGATAGTGGGAGAGAGGGAGAGAAACGAGAAGGGGAACACAATTCAAACGACAGTCTTTGCTGACACCCTCACCACAACCTCTCATTCAGACCTCCACACACACACACACACACCAGGGCGTACCTGACGGTGTGTATGACCTGTGTGAGCCAGGCCCGCTGAGCTCCGTCTTATTCCCCCAGCCTGCGTACAGCTTCTGGTCCGGCTCGGACAGGGTGGCCGGCAGCAAGGCTCCTCGGACCAGCTTCACCAGCCTGTGGGTCACCTCCTCGATCATTTTCTACACACACACACACACACACACACAACACACACACTGTTAGATGGCAGTCAAGCGCCGTGACGACAAGCCCGGGAGACGACGTTCGAGAGGGCGACGACGTACTTTGAAGTCGCTCTGCTTCTGCCTGGCGTTCTTCTTCGATCGCTCCACCTGGCCCGACTTCTCGCCGGTCTGCGGAAAGAAAAATGGCCGCCGGAATCAAATCCTGGTTTTATTCGCATAGCCCTTTTTATTTTATTTTTAAATGAACTCAACCACACACAGCTCTGACAATCGACGCAGCTGACTCAAAAGTGCACTTTATAACGTGAAACTGGGCATTGTCCTTGCATGTTTCACAGAGCATCCGATACAAAAATGTCCAAACGTGAAACTGTTAAGTCACGCCCAGCTACTTTTCGGGGGGTTTTGCTTTACCTCGCTGAAGAGACTCCCGTTGACGTAGGAGATCCACAGCTTCCAGAAGTTGGGCAGCTGACCAATCACCACGTCCGACAGCTTGTCCACAAACTGCACCTGCTGGGGGGTCTCGTAGCGCATGGCTAGCGGGGACACACACACACACTCGTTACACACCCTCTCACCGACACGGCTCGAACCACAGCCGAGCTGCGGCTGGACGCTGAATGACATTCACCCAGGCCGTCCAATACACCCTCACATGTAGCTGCATCGGTTATACCCTAGATATACCCTCATGTATTTACAGTTAGTTTATGCGCGTGTGTATTAAGTGCTGTCCATGTATGTGAAGCACCATGACGGTCTGAACTCACTTCTCAACGTTATGACAACAACAACAAAATGACAACGGTATGACTAGGCAAAGATGAGAAAAAGAAAGTTAAAAACCCCCTCGCCGGGGGGGAAGCCCTGGTGGTGGAGGAGGCGTGGTGTCGTGTTGCCGGGGGAGGTGACTCACTGCTTGGCCGCGGCGTGTGCATGCTGCCTCCGCGCTTCAGCGACGCCGTGTGGCTGATCCTGCTGAGGGCCAGGGGCCGGGCCTCGCCCTCCGGGTCCAGTCCTGTAGCCCCCACTGAGAGAGGGAGAGAGAGAGAGAGAAGAGAGAAGAGGAGAGAGAGAGAGAGAGAGAGGGAGAGAGAGAGAGGGAGAGAGAGATAGAGCAGAGGGTGGGAGAGAGCGATAGAGCTATCGATAGATAGAGAGTCTATCTCGAGTCAGGTCTGCTCTGCTCTTGATTTCGTGCTCTCGAGTGCTCGACTCGCGCTCGCGTCTCCGCTCTCTACTCGCTCTAGCGCAGTCCCCGCTCTGCTCAGCTCGTGCTCAGAGCGAGCGCGAGGCGGGTGTAGAGAACGAACTCAAAAGGTACACACATACTTCGGCCATCATCAAATAAACCGTTTTCCATAACTCCACATTCCTCAATAATCTCGGCAGGCTTTCACACCAAACAGGCCTCCCTCGCTCCTCTCCTCCCTTCTTTATTTGTCTTCTGATCCCTCGCTCCCTCGGGCCAGCGATGGAGAGAATGCCCCCGTTGTTTCAGGGCGAGGTGAAGACCTCGGGGCCGGGGGGAGGGGAGCCGGGGGTGAACCGGGTTTAGCCAGGTCTGGCAAGGCTACAGGGATGTCTTGTGATCTGGGTCGGATTACTCTGGCCTGGTCAGAACAGGACCGTCCAATAGGTGGCGGTAGCGAGCTGAGGTTCGGAAAGCCTCGCATACAGACTCAGGCTTCTATACATCATTCACACCCCGCTTCCAACTTGGTTCTTGTAGGTAACTTTAAGGTTTGTAAAAGTTGGCGAACTGAAAGTGAAACGTACGAACGCGGAGGGGAATCCAAACGGAGCAGCCGAGAGCGAAGTCGCACCGCCCACGGATCCTTATTGTAAACGCGCGGAGAGAAAACGAATCGAATCCGTTCTCTCCAAAACATGTGTCACGGGTGTGAGTCACTCAGGCTTTGATCGTGTGCGGATGATTCAATAAATAACATCAATTGGAAAAAAATCCCCTTGACTGCTAAAGGTTTGGGTGTTCCTCCCTGTTCAGCTGTAAGTGTGGTCACACTTTTACAGTCCTGGCTCCCGAACGGGAGGAAATTCTCGGTTGACTCACAAAACCCAGCCGACCGGCATGTTCTCAAAAGTGCCGTCTCCTACAAGCGAGCAGACTTTCACACACACACACACACGCGTATATAGCAGGGCCTACGGGCGGAGAACGATGCACACACACACACACACTGCCATGTGGAGTGTGTGTGTGTGTTGGGCTCCCATCCCTAGACCATGTTTTCCTGTCTTTTTATAGAGGGATGAGAGTTGCTGTTGATCCAGGTGTCGGGTGAACCCTTTCCCATGGTGTCCTGTGTGTGTGTGTGCGTGTGTGTGTGTGTGTGTGTGTGTGTGTGTGTGTGTGTGTGTGTGGTGTGTGTGTGTGTGTGTATGTATTCCCCATGTACTCTCCTGAGATTGCGTATTCAAGCATTGGCGGTGACATAATGAAGAACAAAACTAATTTAGGAGATGACATTGTAGTGCTTAAGACCAGTGTGTGTGTGTGTGTCTGTGTTGTGTGTGTCTCTCTGTGTGTGTGTGTGTCCATTCAGCTAACTTCCTCCTCTACCCTGACGCTCCTCTGCAGGTCGGAGGACTTCCTGTTCCCCACGGGGTCACCAACCCCGACCACACACGGCGGCTCGCTGTCTAAACACACACACACACACACACACAACCCCCTCTCTCCATCACACACACCCACCCAATATCCCTTCTCTCTCTCAATACCTCCACACACACACACACACACACACACAGAGCCTCCGACTCTGCGAGGAACACGTTCACTCCCCGACACACACACACACACCGAGCTCCGCATCGACGAAAGATAAGCGACCGAGCGATGATTTGAAAGAAAGAAAGAAAATGACAGATAAGAGGAAAAGAGAAATGGAGGGAGCCGTAAACGACTTGGGTCGGGGTGATCAGTCTCCGAGGGTCCGACGAGGCCCTTCCAGATCGCCGGCCCCCTCTCTCCCCTCTCTCTCCCTTTACTTATTTTTCCTCCAGAAACAGTTGCGGGTAATTGTATTGACGTTGGCTCAGGCGAGTGTTTTGCCGAGGAAACACAAGCAGCGGAGTTTATATCATTGAATTGGGGCAGAGGGGGGATTCTAGGATAGCGTCGAATAATCGGCGCGTTTTAGACATTCGGAAGGAACCGAGGGCCGCCACGCCGGCACACGTCGAAACCGGGGCTCGCCGCTTTCCAACGGAGACCAATGGGGCTCGTTCCCGTTTGAGCACATTAGCGAGGTCATCGCGGAATCAGAACACGCTTAAACAAAAAGGAGAAAAACATATTTTTGGGACAAAAACATGAAACACACACTAAAAAAAAATTACTTGCAGACACAACCAATCAATCACCGAGCAATTAGCCCTGCTGCGCGTGCCACTGTGACGGGCCCCACGGCAAACCGCCGGAACAACTTCCAGATTGGTGGGAGCGTACGAAGACCGCTTGATAGACGCGTGTACGTGTGTATACACTGAGATATTGAAAGGTTTGGGCGTGGGTGGGAGTGTGGGGGGGGCGGGGGGGGGGTGTAGGTTGAAGAGGAGTGTTCTGATGTGAGGTACCATTAAGGGGCTCTCCCAGGGCTTTCATCCTGGGGGGTCTGTGCCGGGGGATGTGATTGGCTCGTTGGCTTCTCGGCTTGTCTTTGAGGTAGAGGAGGGCTGTTGTGGTTGAAGGATGTTTTTTTGGAAAGCACTAGTTTCGTTCTTGGGGATGGATGGTCGGGGAGTGGGGGTGGTGGCCGGTGCAGGGCTGCTGTGTGGTAAATGGCTGCCAGGTGTGTACACTGTGTACAGAGGGGCCACGGTTCTTGCCGTACGACAGGAAAGGGGACAGGAGACAGCTGCTACAATGAGGCTGTGTGTGTGCGTGTGTGTGTGTGTGTGCGCGCGCTGTGTGTGCGCGCTGCGAGGAAGGACAGAGGCGTGTGCGTGACAACCTTCGGGAACTGGAAAGCGACGCGACTCCAATAGAAGCGACCCCGTTCCCACCCGTTCGCCGTGCTCCTTCTCCCCGCTGGGAGGAGACGCGAGGAGGACGGCTCACCCTGGAGACGATCCCAAAGACAGGGCGGCACCTCCAGAGCCCGGCGAGAGAGCTCCGACAAGAAAGAGAGGGGGAGAGAGAAAAGAGAAAAAGAGAAAAAAAGAGAGAGAAAAGGAGAATAGTATACTAACCCCACACCCCCCGTATTCATCACAGGCTGAGCCCAGGAAACCACTGTTAGCCTTAGCATTAGCCGTGTTTACGTTTGGGGCTCCTCTGCAAAGGGCTAGCCACCCACTCACAATGTACTCTGTGTGACTGTGTCTGGAGGACGTGGTGGGTCCAACCACCCCCCCCCCTCTCTGTGAGACTGAGCCCTGCCTGCGCGCGTGCGTGCGAAGAGGCGAGTGCGTAGCAGTCCTTTGCGCAGGCGAGTGTGTGTGTGCGTGTGAGCGTGAGCATCGGACTGCTGTTCTTCCTGAGCGGACGGCTTCACGTCCACATTTCTTTTTCTTCGCCCCGCAGGCTGATTTAACAGAGAAACAGCTTAATTGGGGTTAATTGTTTCAATCCATCGGTGTGTGTGTGTGTGTGTGTGTGTGTGTGTGTGTGTTTGTGTGTGTGTGTGTGCGTACTGTAACATGACGGGGCCCTGAAACCCAAATCCAACGACACGGCTCCCACCCTTTCATCTCATTCATACGCTCGTGAAAAAATAAACACGAGGGCCTCTTAGGCAGAATGAGGGGAGGGAGGAGGAGAGAGAGAGAGAGAATGAGAGAGAGAGGGAGGAAGAGTCAGAGAGAGAGAGAGAGAGAGAGATGAGAGAGAGAGACATAATGCAGGCATTGAGAACCCGTCTCCACGCCGCCGTTTATTTGACTTCTGAGCTAAACGGGAGCGTTTCCCGAGTGTGCGCGCGCGCGCGCGTGTTCGACCGCGTGCCCCGAAAAGTCACGTGACGTCGTGGCACCGCGTCTCTCTCACCTCGCTTCTCGTTGATGAACTCGTCTTTGCAGTTCTGCATCAGCTGCAGGATCCACTTGTGCTGGGCCCAGATGCACTGCCAAGCGGGGTCCCCTGAAGCATGCAGGTCTGACAGGTACCTGAAACACACACACACACAGGTACACACACACACATGAAGGTGAAAGTACAGACAGAACCCTTTGTCCTCACTGGACAAAGCTCTATTCCCAAACCTCATCCAAACAGCTCGTCCCCCTGTCCCTCGTCCCTTTTCCCAAATCCCCTCATCCTCCACCCTTGTCCAAAGCCTCACCCCTCCTCCCCCCCCTCCCCCCTCTCCCGAAACCCTAACCCGCCCTCAATCCCTCCACCTCGCCCTAACCTCTCACCACCTCCAACCCCTTTGCTACATTCCCTCGGCGTCACTCAGCGACTCTGCGGGACGGGGGAGGCCGACCCCGTCCCGGGGAGCTGCGGCTTGGCTCGCACGCACACGCTCCGAAGCGAGCACGCGGCCGCTAGGCGCAGACACGCTTTCCTGATTAGAGGGGGGCATCTTCCCCGAGCCCGGAGGAGATGCCGCCTCCTACCCCCCCATCCCCCCCCACCCCCCCCTCTGAAGGAGGGAGCGAGTGTGTGGGTGAGTTGAGTGGGCGGGTGGGAAAGCAGGGGGAGCGGAGGGGGAGGAGGTGAATGATGGGTCCTGCGGTCGGAGGCGGGGGGGGCTGCCTCTCTCTGCTTCCGACAGGGCCGACCGGAGTCAACAATCAAACCCGGGAGAGAGGGAGACCACAAGTATGGCGGCACGGCGATGTGGGATGGGGGGTGGGAGCGGAGAGGAAGGAGCAGAGAAGGACCTTTTTACGAGAAACAGGGGCCCGATGGGCGAGGGAGGACTGGAGGGAAGCGAGGGGGAAGTGAGAGAGAGAGCGCGTCGGAGAAAGAGGAAGGGCGGAGGAGACGGCGCGTCGCAGGTGAGAGAGGAAGTCGCACTGACAGACACTGGAGGAGAACGACAAGAATCAGAATTCGGTCATACGGTGGACGTTTGGTACTACCGAGGGGGGATTTGAACCTGCAACCTCTTGATTTGCAGGGAAAAGTTCACCCTCCCCGCACAAAAGAGAGAGAAAACGCTGATAGACAAAAAAACGAGTCCTCCTTCCACCCCCTGCCCTCACCTCTCCCCCCCCGTCCGTCCCCCCCAGTCTGTTTCCCCCAGGAACCTTCCACACACCTGATGTATCTCTTCTGGTCGTGCAGCGTCGACGGGGTCTCCAGCAGCTTGTCCAGGAGCAGACTCCTGAGGGCCCCTATCCTCGTCTCCACCTCCGCGTACACTACACACACACACACACACACACACACACAGGGGGGGAGAGTCAGTTTCACCCTGTCCGCCGTGAGGTACGGAACGCGCCCCCGCTCGCCACTGAACACGGCTCGACTCGCCCCGCACCTTTCTTGAAGACCGGGACTTCGGTGTTCCCGAACAGGGACTTGGCTTTCTCGTAGTCGTTGATCACCACGTCGTAGTCGCCCTACAGGGGGAGAGAACAGGGGGAAGGCGTAGGGGTCAGACAGCGTAGCAGCTAGGCTACATCAGGATACCGTATGGCGTTGATCGGTAATTGTTGGTGCGATTCCTTCGGATGGATCTTCACCTCTCTAGCACCACCCACTGGATGTTGTGGCGAAATGTCGACTGGTGGATTGGTGTGTGTGTGTGTGCGTTTGTGTTGTGTTTTGTGTGTGTGTGGTCTATGCCTGTGGGTGTGTGTGTGTGTGTGGGGGGGGGGTGAACATGTGTTGCGAGAGTGAGCGTGGGTTGTTGGTTGCTGTGTGCAATGTGGAGGTGTCTGTGTGTGTGTGTGTGTGTGTGTATGTGAGAACGTGTGTGTGTGTGTGAGAGCGAGTACACGCGCGGCGAGGCACCTTCTGGATGTTGCGCTCGATGTTGAGCGGCAGGTTGAAGAGGAACTTGAAGCGCTGCAGCACGTTGAGGGCGTTGCGCGTCGAGTCGGCTTTGTCCTTGCGCCCCAGGACCTCCTGGAACAGGGTGTCGGCGGTGTCGCTCGCCCCTAGAGAGAGAGAGAGAGGAAGAATGGCGAGGCGTGTTTGACCCACAACACCGTCCCACCTTCTCACAACGGAGGATATTTTGGCGGGGGGAGAGAGGGAGACGGCGTCACGCTGGCGTGTATGCCCAGCGTCGTCGGACGGAGAGCCGCTCCGAGGAGAGCGACAGCTATCTCTCCCTCTCGTGTCTCTCGCCGGGGCCTTTCGCACGCTACGCCCCGGCTCCGTGGGTGGCCTCGGATGCGCCGGGCGAACGAACGAGAGAGAGAGAGAGAGAGAGAGAGAGAGGAGAGAGAGAGAGAGAGAAAAAAAATTCAGACTGAGCCAGATTCTTTTAATCAGAAAACAGTCCCCCCCCCAACCCCTGCCCCCACCACCCCCTGGCCCTGAGAGGAAAAATAGGGAGAGCGTGAACAGCTCAAATAGTTCACATTTTTCGCTCCCCGCTCTGTGCTGTGACTGACGAGTTGTCATGCGCTTTTGGAGATGGATGGGGGGCGGGGGGGGGCGGGGGGGGAGGAGGGTCGCGGGGCGTCTGGTGCGCCGGTGGCTGAGGGCGGGGGGAGTGGGCTTGCGCGTTTGACGGACAGAGGGTGCGAGAGCCGGCGCTGGCGGGCCCGGGCTGCGGGGCCCACATGTCTGGTTGGGGGCGACGGCGGGATGAAAGGCGGCGGCCGGCCGGCCGGGGGCGGTTTATTTACCTTAGACCCCGGGGAGAGGGCTCGCTTATTGACCCTCCATTAGAGCAGTCACATCATCATGGAGGAGAGGGGGGGGAGGGGGAGGAGGAGGAGGGGGGGGGAACCGTTTCAGGATCCCCTCTCTCTCTCCCCGACACAGAGGACTCGCTCTCTCTCTCGTAGGAGGAGGAGGAGGCCGAACACACACGGAGCTTATGTGTGTGTGTGTGTGTGTGTGTGTGTGTGATAATCGGGGAAGGCAGTGGGGTGGGCTGGCGAGAGGACACCCAGATTCCCGTCCTCACGGTGCGATGCGTGAGGTAGGCGGGGCTTCTGGAAGAGACTTCCTGACCGTTCTTGGACTTCCTGTGCAGGTAAAGAAGGAAGGTGGAGGGGGGAGCGGGGCGGAGCGGGAGGGGGCGGGGGCGCTAGGCTGGCACGTCTCCTCAGGACCAGGGCCCTTGGACCCTCTTCCCTTCATCTGGATCAGGAGGTCCGGTCAGGAGGGTGGGGAGGCGGGACTTACTGTTGAGGGTGGGGAGGCGGGACTTACTGTTGAGGGTGGGGAGGCGGGACTTACTGTTGAGGGTGGGGAGGCGGGACTTACTGTTGAGGGTGGGGAGGCGGGACTTACTGTTGAGGGTGGGGAGGCGGGACTTACTGTTGAGGGTGGGGAGGCGGGACTTACTGTTGAGGGTGGGGAGGCGGGACTTACTGTTGAGGGTGGGGAGGCGGGACTTACTGTTGAGGGTGGGGAGGCGGGACTTACTGTTGAGGGTGGGGAGGCGGGACTTACTGTTGAGGGTGGGGAGGCGGGACTTACTGTTCAGGGTGTTCTCCAGGCGCTTGGTCATGGAGCCCTCCACCCTCTCCGTCCCGTCAGACTCCAGCCTCTGGTGGATCGCTGGAACACGACGACAAACGGAACAGAACGGCACAAAACGGAACGTTTAGTCATTTGCCCCTGCAACCAAACACAGTCAATTCAGTCCTTCGCTAGATAAATACTGTTAAATAAATGACATGAAATTAAAACTCCAAATTAACTCCAAAATTGTGTTTGGAGTCAAAATATGATTATAGTCTTGACAGTCTCATTCTCGTATTTCATATATATGTGGTTTAATTGTCATTTGATTTCCAAACATGTACAATTGACACAATTTCTGTATTTTATTTAAAAAATCTGTAGAGCTCATTTGTATTTTGATACATTTTTTATTTATTTTTTATGACTATGATTGCATGAAAAGATAAATGCTAATTTCCCCCTGATTGCAGCGCTGAATCTACAGTTCTACCTCAGTGTATTTTGTGCTATGCAGTGCTGTAAAATAGCCCATTCTTTTTGTTATCGCATTGACATAAAATAAGACGCCAATAACCGTCAAAGCATAGTTCCTGACGTATGTCAGAGGAGGCTAAAGTGTCAGGAAAGAGACACACAAAGTGCTCAAATGACTGCAGAATGACCACTTTGCACAGTGCC
>CAEFZP010000042.1:0-82904 GCA_903064625.1 Mallotus villosus
TCTAAAGGCTGTTTATCAATCCGAAGAACGCGAGGTTGAGATGCTTGTTTTCTTGGCTATTGCACAATACCCTGGACTCGCAGCAGTATGACAACACTGGCATTTCAGCGCAACATTTTTCTTTTTTTAAACGTCTGCTAAATGAATAAATGTAATGTTTCTCATTTCACTCCTTTTATAGGATTATGATAAATTGCACTGTTTCACAACCTAGCATTTGCAAGTTGTGGTTTCAAATTAGTAGTGAGAAGTGAAATTCTAAAAGGAAAGAGGTTTCAATGGACTTTGAGGTTCACTGTATGTCTATTTTACACACCAAACTGTACATTTTCAACTATGACAAGGTAAAATTGGTTTTGCAATCAATCGCCCCTTTAATTTAGATGCTGATTTACACATACCGTTTAGCTGTCAATTAAATATATGATTTGTAAAAACATACAGCAATGGCGGTCAAAGGATTCATTTCTGTTTGACTTGTTGGTAACCCCGCCCGACGCAAGCGGTTCTTACTTGGTTCCCAATCTAGCCCAGCTCCGAAGTGGTGCTATTTGCGAACCACTTACGAACCACTTACGAACCACTTTTCCGGTTCTCAGTCTGTCGAAAGAGAAAGAACTGGTTCGCGATTAAGCACCGGCTCGGAACTGGCACCCAAAATGCGTTAGTGGAAAAGGTGTATGAGTCAACCTCACTCACAATCTCCACGGAAACCGTCTTCGGTTGCTCTCTGACTCTACAAGGCTTCCTGTGCCTAATAGGGTCCACCTGATCAGTGAGGTCCTGAGGTACAGTCTCCCTCTTTATCTGGTTCTTTTGTTGACCCAGGGAGGTAGGCAGGGGCCGGTTTCCTGCAGTGGGAGGTGGGTCCTTGCAGCTGCGTCGAAAGTATACCAAGACCTTAGAAAAATTGGAGGAGAACATTTTAGAACATGACAATTAAGGAATGACTGAATGTGTGAAGCCAAGTCTGTATGTGATTGAGCATTTTTGCATTTATGTTTGTTCTAGTATTTCCTTACCAGGATGGAGAACACAGTAAGAACCACAAAGCTAAGGAACACAGAAAACTGCAGGTTTTGGATGAGAGCTCCAAGGAACTCAGTGACACACAGATTTGACTCATTTATGGTTGTGATGAGGGTGTCAAAGATGGTACGGTCAGCAGAGGCAACAGGCGGCTGGAAATATGTAAAAGGATTTGACTTGGGTCTAAGTAAGAACAGGTTTGTAGTGCTTGGACATTCAAAGTGAGCACTCACATGTGGACTGTATGTTAATCCAAACTCGAATGCTAGTGCTCTGGCAGACAACATTAACATATTAGGTCCTTTTATTAATTAATTAATTAATAATAATATTTACGTAGGCTATGTAGCTTTTGCAAAATTGGCACAAAAGCCGGCTGGCCGATTATAGCCTACTAGTAGCCTATCTGTCACGATATCAGATTGGGTCACAATATCAGTTTTTGCGTATGTGCTTACCTGGTTCTTTGCCGTTTGTTTTCTCATACTTTTGGTGCTTGGATCGTAGTTCAACATGTCGTTTGGATCGATCCATTCTTCTTTATCATCCCCACTGACAACCAACAGGTTGCACACCAAAACAAGTAGGCCTAGGCCTACGATTTGCATGCCGAATCCGTGCATTTGACCAAATGTGATCTTTAATGAGCTACCCATCAAACACTGTAGCCTAAACCACGAGCACTCGTCTCAAGTGTCTGAATATTCTTAGAGAAAAATAATGGAAGAAATTAGACAAAGTTAACTTGCAAAAAAAACACTGAATGTAGTTTTCAAATAATTACTGGTCACATATTAGGCTAAACGTTTGAACGGTAAACTAAATGTCGGCTAGGAACTTACTTTCGTTTTTGACGCCATTGCGTAACCCCTCTGATGCCTGCCCTTGGATTTATGATTTCGTTTCTCAAGTATCACCTTGTAATGCCTCAAATAAATTAAAGATAATACAAGTAGTAGCCTAGCCTACACTTTTGGGGGCTAGTTTGTATTACGTAGGCTAGAAAGCAAAAAGACGCAATCAAAACAATTCGTAAGCAAGCTGTGTCGGCTATAAATAGTAGCCTATAACTTTCTTCACATTGTGATGCGGTGATATCACCGACATGAAGTTGGTTTCATATTCTAACATTCGACATGCTGCGTTGCGTTATAGGCAAAGTTGCGTTTTACGACAGACTAATTGTAAAATAATCGTTTGCAGCTTAGATCATTTCTATGAGGTGTCCAGAAAAACACATAACCTACTAAAAGTCCTAAGAAATTCTAGTTGAGGAAATTAGTTAAATTCTCATCAATCCGAGATGTGTGCCAATAAGACCTGCAGGCAACATTACACCCCAATGGGGCTATTTTTTCCTTTCCTCATATCAAAATGATACTTTATACAATGAAACTACCCATGAAAAGTAACATGTTTTGTATTCCAAGTTTCTTTGAAAATTAGCTATATGCAAATTAGCTATTAACTAATCGAATATGCCCAAAACCAATTTAAGACAAAAAAGCGACTTAAAAAAAATCTCACCCAGAAGTGTGTATTTCTGTTGCCTCCCCTTTCGAATTCAACATTCAAATTACTTGACAAAAAATGATATCCTGAGATAAATGGAGTTTGAGGGGTATAGCTCCATAGACCTCCATTTATTCTGCACTTGCCCGTTAGCGCCCTCATTTGGAACTAGAGTGGAACTGCAACCAGTTCGGAACCCGGAAGTTTAGACATTCTCTGGAGGTACGCAACAAAGCCACCCGGAAACAAATACAAAACAAACTTATTTTAATGGGCTGCTGTAACGGCTATCTGAAAGGTGTACTTTCATATTTACTTCCATGCTTTACGGCTAACTTATCAAATATATTTGATTTAACTATAATTTTTGTGAAGATGTATGTCAGTAATCGACAAGTAGAACAGTACTAGCTAGTACAGTAGCCTAGACATATCCAGCTAGCTTGCTATAGTAGAGTGTGTTGTTAGCAAGTAAAGTCCTCACAGTATTAGGCAATGCACATGGTTATTGTTTTAGTGTGTAGCCTGTTGTTGGTTGCAAAGGGGCAAGATGAGGAATGGATCGATCCGTACGATATGTTGAATTACGATGCAAGCACCAAGACAATGAAAAAACCCGCGGAGGTAAACTATTAGTTAGCTAATTGACTACTATGTACAGTATGTCCCGCCTAGATTGTAATAGTTAGTGGCTGTACCCTATATAATAGATAAGTCACCTTACACCGTCTTATCAACACGTCATTAATGTGTCCTCATTTACAGCCAAAAAATTACGAATATGTGCCGACTAAAAGAAGAGATCACATCCAAGATTCTAATCAAATTGGTATTGCAGAGTGCAACATCAAAGTCCAGGGCCTACAGAGAGAGGTTAGTGAGGCCCTATTGTAAAATATGTTTGTCAATTATCCGTCTTGGATTAAGTTAACTATTCCCACTGTTAATGCCTTGGTTTTGGGTCATGGTTTGGTTTCAATACGGGGTTAAACGTACCGACGAATAGAAATACAATATGTGTCATCAACACGTCATGTTTTGTGATCCTCCTGTGTCCTGACAGATTGCAGCGATCTCGCAGCAGCCCTCATGTCATCCTGTATTCAAGCGGTTCATCACCAAGCTCCTGAAGGAAATTCAAAGAGTAGGCCTTGTAAGTTCTGAAAAGTTCTACTGATCAATACAATAATCCATACATTTGACCCTGGTCTAATCTCCCTTTCCCCTTTATGTGTTTACTTCATTAGCCCAGTGATTCTGCCAGTGAAGTCTACTATGATGCTAAGGTGAAACTGTCTCATCAAGCCATGTCAGAGATCAAGACGCTTCTAGATGGCATTGAAAGCTGGAGAACGGGCGCACTGGATGATGCCCTCAGTCAGATCCTAGTGGATCTCAAACCTCATGACTATGAGGCCTGGAGGTGGCACTTTGAAGACACATTTGGTGTGGAGGTGTTCACAGTCATACAGGTGAAGTGTGTTTTATCTGTCTGTGTGCGAAAGTGTTGTCTAAACTGTTTTGGGATTGACCAATCAATGTTAAGATACTGACAATATCAATGTCTTTTCATTTTTTGTCTTTCAGATGCTTGTCTGTGTGCTCATTATAGTGGCCATTATCTGTAGTGAGGTATGGTCTGTCGTCTCTTGGTTTGTCCAGTTTAGGAGACTGTTTGCTATATCCTTCTTCATCAGTATTGGCTGGAATTGGTTGTATCTGTACAAGGTGAGACACATTCCATGGTTGCTAGGCCATTATATACAGCAGGGGTGCACAATTAGAATCCGTATTTATCACTATGTATAACGTATTAAGTGTCAGCAAGAATTGGAGTAATTGAATACATTTATTGTTGTTTTTTCGTGTTGTTTCTCTCCCTACCTGTCAGATTGCTTTTGCGGAGCACCAAAACAACTTTGTGAAGATGGAGGGTTTCAATGAAAAGTGCTCTGGATTGGGAAAAATTGACTGGAGCGATAACTTGAAGGGTGAGACATTGATGGGATTCCATACTATTTTGGGAACATTTTATTTTGAGATGTCCCTAATTAGTTGATAGTTTTCTTTTATGCTACATGCGTGTTTTGTCAGTGCATACTGTATGCTTCCAAAGATGCGGTAAGTTACCGCATAAATGATTAGCTATGTATGTCAATACATTTAGAGAAATCAAAGTGTTTTCTGTCTTTTCTGCAGAGTGGTACCGAAGCACCTGGACACTTCAGGATGATCCCTGTAAGAAGTACTACGAGTCCGTCTATGTTAATCCAATCTTACTTGTACCTCCAACCAAGGTAATTAAGCCATAGGATTGGCCTCATCCAGGGTATTTCATTATTATAATGACTGTAGATTAGATATGACTACACATAGGATATGACAGTATCCACTTGTAATTTTTTCTATGCAGCCCATCTCTGTCACCATCACCACGTTAATCACAGAGCCATTGAAGCACATTGGCCAGGGTATTAGTGACTTTCTCAGAGCTCTCCTCAAGGACCTGCCAATCACTCTGCAGATTCCAGTTCTTCTCACCATTGTGTTGTCCATCTTGGTATGGCAATGCCAAAACTGATCTCAAACATACTTGGTCGTACACTACAATGCACTCTACAGTATCCACAGTTTGTACATTTACAAATCACTTGTTAATGTTTCTGCATTGAAATGTCATCAGTGAGTGATATATTTGATTTCAATGTTCTCAAGGTCTTCCTGTATGGCAGTGTCCAAGCAGCCTTCCAGCATGGTATCCTCAGGCCACTGACAGGCCACCGCAGGGACCCCCCCTCCTCCTGTTTTGGCCCAGCAACAACCCGAGCACCAGCTCCAGCCCCAACTCCAGCCCCAACTCCAGCCTGCTCAACTGAGGGACCGTCTAGCCGAGGGGGATGCACCTCAACCTGCTCCTCATCCGGCCCCGGTACAGAGAAACGATCTTCGGCAAAGGAGGCCAAATAGGGTCCGAAAGGAACCAGAGACTGTCTATGCAGAACACCTCGGTCGGAGTGCTGACCAGCTGTTCAGTGATGACGATGTTGACTCACAGACACTGGAGAGTGTCAGTGAGGCGGAACTTACCGAGGGGTTCTCCAACTCAGTGGAGAGTGACCCTACGACTGGGCAGGAAGCCCAGACAGAGATAGAAGGAGCTACAGCGAGCGGCATAGAGAGGCGCTTGCATTTGAAAACCTCTCAGGCTAGGGCGAATGACTCTCAAACTAAAGTAAAAGCCAAGAAGGATTCTCATCTCTCAGACAACCAAACGACGGATAAAGATCAACGCTCATTAACAGCACAAGGGAATGACGCACAGGTAAACATTCATTAACGTGTTCTTTTTCAATCTAAACTGAACTAAATAGGCTACTATGTTTACTATTATAGTCTTAGTAATGTGCATATGGTCCCCCCCTTTGCTTGTTTAAATGCTACAGCATTGTACATGCGTAAATGGAATAGTTATTCAGATGCTTCAGAAATTGGTAAATAAGAACTTGTTTGCTTCTTTGTCACTTCTCTCCATATACATCATATATTTTAAATCCCTTTGTGCTTTTGTTTTCCTGGTCAATATGCATGTTTTCTCTACACTTAATTATAAAACTAGCTTTCCTGAAAACCTTTTATGTTCAATCATTACATTTTGTATTGTTGTTATTATTGTATTGACATCCTTGTGAATGACAAACCTTTACATTTGGTGGAGATTGTTGGGGTTGCTAGATAATTCTCACTAATATCCCTCTCTTCTAAATGTTCTTAATAGGTGCATGAGGCCTTAAGTAAATCTTCAATTGTCACTGGACAACATATTGACACAATTGGATCGCCTGTACAAGAAACTGCGCCAACATCACAAGAGTGAACTTTGTTGTTCCTGCTAAAACAATATGGAATTTTCTATCAATGTTTGGGTTTCCGGGCTTTTATTTCATACTTACCTTTTTTCTTTTCTTTTTTAATGTGTACATCTCATGGTTTTATCTGAAAGGTATTTGCCTAAGTTATTTGGAGTTGTATATCATGGAATGCTACGATGTCTGAGATAGTTAATTATTGGTACTTTTTGCCTTTTTGTGGCATATCATTTTTTTTTATACATTTAATTGTATTCGATTACAGTTGTTTTTCAAACTAAATCTGTTGCATTGTTAATTATTCACTTATTTGTGAAATAAGTGGAGAAATAATCAATAAAAAACGTTTCTTCTTCAAAGGTTTGGCTTCATTAAAACCCATTTGCGATCTCCTTAGTATTATAAAGTGTACAGTATGTTGGTTTATAGACAATACCAGAACCAAGACTAGTGGCTTGTCCACATTTATTTGCGAAAATGATTTAAGAATTCAGTTACAGACCACATATATATGGAATCTTTTCAGACAAACCATACAGACATTTCAAATGGTACTGTATAATTGCTTAGGCCTGCTTTCACCTTGTATGCAAAATCAACAATACCAGGGCATATTAATAAGTATTCATTGTCTCCATTTTATGGTGCAGGGTCCTGTTCAGAAACTTGGATTTCCAAAGCCAACACGAGCTTGTAGCTCCTTAATCTCTTGCAAAACATACTCTTTCTGTAGTTTAAGCTGTGAGGGAGGGGAGCATTTTTTGTGTTGACTATTAGTATGCATGTACAAATTAGAAAACAACTTCAAGATTATGAGGGCATTGGGACAGGACATACCTTCACGGCATATTTATAGGACTGCTCAGCCTCAGGTCTCCTTCCAGTCTGAAATACAAAAGCCTCATCGTCAATCATTAAGAACATGTTGATATCAGGGTGTGATCTTTTATATATATATAGTTAATCAGAAATCTCAAAGATTGAGCAGACGGTGTTGACACTGAGGTCTAGATGACAGGTTTTCACCCAGCACTCACCTGTAGACAGACAAGGGCCAGATAACCCCACACCTCTGAGTTCCCATTGTTTAAAAAGTTAGCCTCAGTCAAGGCATCCTCTGCTTCTGTTAGCTCCCCTAGCTATGAGGATCCATATTCCCATACAAACCCAGGCACACACACATACACACATACACACATACACACATATACACACATACACACATATAAGGTTTACACTCAAAGATAATAAGTGTGTGATTGAATATACCGAAGCATAAGTAAGTATGTTTTTGTTACCCGGTAACAAGCGATGCCCAGTCCCAGCCAGGTGAGACAAGACGGGGTGCTCATGCAGGCACGTAAATATGTCCTTTTTGCCATCTCATACTACAAATGGATTTAAACAGATGGGGTTTTACTTATGCTAAAAACAACAGATGAGGATAAAGCAAAACAATGATGATCCCGAACTACCTCATAGTTAAGTTACTTAACCATCTCACTGGTTGGCTCGTGTGTTTGTGTGTGACCCCGCCCATCTCACCTTTGCCTCCTCCAGGTATATTGAGCCCAGGCGCAGGTAGATGGGATGTGTGTCTGAGGCATCCACCACAAAGTCCAGGGTCCTCTCATAGCACTCCTGAGCCTTCCTGTGCTCCCCAGTCTGGTAATGCAGGTGACCGTACAGGGCCCACACGTCTGGGTCCTGCAGAGAGGGGAACCATCAGGAGAGAGATTACAGTTGAACATTTGAGTGATTTGGCAAACCCATGCGTGGTGTGTTTGCAGGCACTGAATGGACACCCCCCACGATATCTGGTGAGTCTAGGTTTACTTAAAATCATCATTATTCATTTATAAAAAAATAGCACATAAATATCAAAAGTAGATGCTCCGGAGGCCTGTCCCATAAAGGGCGCTCAAAGAAGTCCCGAACCTGACTTGAATTAGCTTAACAAGTCAAGCGGGGCTAAAGCAGTTCCATAAAGGCCAATTACAGCTTACGCAATCCTACTAATTCAAGGCAGATTGAAGAGTAGTTAAGGTAATTGCGTGTGCACTGTATTCTTAAGCAGCCCGAGAGGTAGAACATGGATCATACACCGATCCACCACGGCAAAAAGCAATGCACACGGCCACGTGACAGGCCACAGTTAACAATTATGTAGCTATGATAATTATACTCGGATCATTGGGTGTGCTCTAGGCTTTGCCAGAGCCAACCTTTGTTATCTCACATATATATCTTATTTTTGCCCCCCTAAGGCTCGGTCAATATTTGGACTACATATAAAACGACAGTGTCAAAAGTTTCGTCTTGGTCTCAATTGCGTTGGCATTACTTTTGTTTACGTTCCATTGCACAGTTTAGGAGGATAGGCCTACAACGTTTTTGTGGCATAAAGTTGATTTTGTCGGCAAAGGGTAGACTACTCAGTTATAATAGCCTACGTCACAGCGTCGGCACATGTTAGCAACGACGCATTAGATACGACGTGCATAGAAGACTGTTGCACAGCAAGGATGGTATCGTGCCGCCCCCCTAGCATCCGTCAATATTTTGATTACTTAGAAAACGTTATGTCAAAAGTTGGTAGCCATTGAGTTGCTTGTCTTTTTATTTACCTGGCTAACTTGCTAGCCACAGTCACTGACGCTACTAACGTCACGAAACACGCGTGACTACCTCTAGCAGAACATTAGTTTAGCAGCTTGTTAACTTCTGGGAGATAGCTAGGCTATAGCTTTAACGCTACTGCAAGGCAGCTGCAGAAACGCCACAAGCAAAGAGGCCAGGGTGATAACTATTTACTCATTTTACTTTGTGATATGAAACACAATTGTTAAGTGTAATCTACAATATAAGCTGATATTATTGAGGAACTACATTTACTTTCGGAAACGGTAGTCTACTATTTCACTAAAGCATTAGCATCATGACATTAGCCTATGTTGCCCGGGCAACACATACTACAGCGGTCTATGATGCATCTGTTTTCAATCGTTAAAATAAACTTTACTCACAAATAAATTTTTGTGGTACGATTTATTATGACATTAGATTACAAGTAAACGATTTGTTGGTGAAATAATCTTTACCTGTGATTTCAAACCAGTACTGCAACGCTGTAGCCTACGCGAGACACTGTGTAGCTAACAAAAACATCCACAGCTGTTTACAGTAGGAAGTCAAACGGCGACAGAACATGTTCGGCACTCCCTTAAATCAAAAGTATTTCAATAGGTGAAACTGTCTGACTACTAACCCAAACTTCATTGACACAGCCTAAACTTGTCAATCTGTTCATGAAAGCAATATTTAAACCAACGATCGCCACCCAGACGAACACTGTAGTATACAATTTACCGGGACAGCTTCTCCACAAAGGGCTATATCGCATTTTGTGTTGTTACTGACAATGATCGCTATTGAGCTTATTATGCATGAGCAATTTTCCACTAAATAAATGTCAAGCTTATTTACGTTTTTGGGGGCATGTCATAAGTTAGCAGACATAGAGCTACTGTTTGAATCGCGATTCCATCTGAAATATTTCCAGTGATAACGTTGTTTCTTCTTTCCAAGGGTGTTCTTAATTAATTATTATGCAATAGACTGTGAGTAGGCTAAATGCTTGAAAATATCACTAGAAGGGAAAAACTTAAAGGGACGGACAAGCAGGCACACCCTCACAATTTCCCCAGAAATTGTATGCTCTCTAGTTTAGATTGAGATAGAGGCCTATGCCTGATGCCTAAAGATTTGAAATCAAAAACTACCATATAACCATATGTTTAACGTAGGCTATGGTGTGTATCAAATCATTGTTCATGTAAGTTGTTTTTCTATAAATGTAGCCTACATATTGAACTGAGGGAGAATGAGAATGTCTGTGGTAAATCATTGTTTTCCAGTCAGGGTTACAGGAACGTCTGGTTAAGCAAGAACACGGGCTAGCTGACAGTTAGCCCGCCCTGGACCAGGCTAGTTTCGAAGCATAAGTTGCCATAGTAACTGACTTAGAACTACGTTGAGCTGGCTTTATGGAACCGAATGAGCTAGAAATGAGTCTGACTAACTGACATAAGCCTGGCTTATTCGGTAAACTTGCTTCATGGAACAGGCCTCTGGTCTGTTGGTTGTTTGTGATCGGCACCTGGAAGCTGTCATTGAGCGCCTCCTGCAGGCTGAGCTGGGCACTGCTGTACTCTGCCCTCAGCAGCTGCAGCCTGGCCATGGCCAGGTGATAGGAGCTACTCAGGCCCCCCTCTGGACACAGCAGTTCCTGGGCCAGAGCCCGCTGAGCCATCTGCACACACAGTATATGCAGACACACGCACACAGACAATATACACATACACACATACAGTGTGCACATACACACACAAATATATTTCAATGAATGGATCTGACGTTATGTTGTATGTTCTGGCTATGGTTATATTGTCACATACATTCTGCCATGTTGCATTTGAAAGGGACTGATTAGATCAGTAGTTCAGACTGCTGACCTGTAGAGTGTTGTTGTGCAACAGGAACTGGACTGTCTCCATGTAGATGGTGGAGTTGAGTCTGGGGGGCGTGGCTACCAGTCTGGTGGGCGTGGCCAGCTCAGGGTCCACCCCTCCATTGAAGTCCTCCCCAGACCTGTTTCCCTGGCTGCTCTGAGAGCCAGGCACCCCACTCCCACTGCCTCCATCTCCATCCCTCTCTCCATCTGCGCCAGGGGAACCGCCACAGTCACACACGCTGCATTAACATTTGACATTGTATCCATTCAAAACATGCTTTTATCCAAAGTGACATCAAATAATAATGCAAACAAATAATGCATATAGAACGTCCAGCAGAAGATCAAGGTTCAGAAGTGCAGAGTTCTACAGTTACTTCTACAGTTCTGAAATGCTCAGCTCTGCCTCTGTCTTTTTCTTCAGCTCACCTGTCCTGTTGGTCCTGGGGGACTCTGGCACAGCCTGCTCTGCTTCTTCCTCCCCGACTGGCCCTGCCTCTCCAGTGTCTGGTCTGCAGGGTGGAGTCACCACCAGGCAGGCCCGCTGCTGCTTGCTGGCCTCCAGGAAGGCCATCTCCGCCTGGATGGGGTTGTCCTGGCTCAGGTAGAACAAGCCTGGACACACACACACAAACCACAAACCAGTCAAGCAAAGATGTTTTATAACTCTTAGAAAAGGAAAAAAAAAGGTTCCAAAATGTGTCCCTGTGGCGTCTCAGGTAGAACAAATTGGTTCTAGCCGGTTGATGAAATAGTTACAGTATTTATGTACGTGGAACCATAGGGTTTTATGAACAATCGTTTAGTGTTTAGGGTTTTAGTGTTCACACAATAGTTCTACCTCTCCTCTTCAAGAGTGTATGCTTCACAGAGTTGTGCGTGTGTCCTTCACAGAGGATGTGTGCACGCGTGCTCTCACCAAACAGAGTCCAGGCCGCCACACTGGTGGGGTCGACGCACGTGGCTCTCTCAAAGAAGATCTCGGCCTCCTCGTGGCGCTCACCCATCTCTGCCAGGACCCCACACATCATCAAGCTGCAGGGTGGAAACACTGTTAGCCAATACCAGATGGGTGAACAGCGGCAGCATTGCTAAAGGCGTAGGCCCCCACTCTGCTCACCTGGGTAGGTGTGCCTGGTTTATGGACACAGCATAGTGGAAGCACTCCTCAGCCTTCAGGTAGTCAGCACTCAGCATGTAGAACGCCCCGTAGTCGAACCAGTGGGATGGGTTATTGCGCTCTCGAGTCAGCTGCTGTACAGTCAGCGAAAACACCCAGAAGACAACATCATTCAGGTGAGAAAATGGCAGAAAATGCCCACTGATACACCGGTAGGTTCACTGAGGGACAAAATGGTGAATGAACCCATGTGGTATTATGATGAATAGGTTTTAAAGTGGGTTTTGGCAGCGTGTTCATGCCAGGGTCAGTGGTAGTGCACCTCCTGGTAGTACTGAGAAGCTAGCTGGTAGTCTCCTCCCAGCTGAGCCTCCCTGGCAAAGTGCCTCAGCTGGGCACAGTCTAGCAGCGGGCGAGGCTGGCTCTCCTGGGCATCCACTGATAGGGTCTGGAGAGGGGGAAACAAGAGGGAAAAAAGTTACAGAGAAAGAACTGGGCACAAGGCTGGTTTGCTACTGTCTCTGTGGACACATCTCCAGACACATCTACGGTGGTGACAGTGGTAGGTGTGTTTTGCCTTGTTGAGGGCCACGTGCATCTCATCCACCAGGAACACATGGAGCTGACTGAGGAATGCCTGAAGCTGCTCAGGGTCAGTGAAGGCCTCAGTTCTCAGCATCTTCTCCCGTACAATTTTCACCACAGAGTACTGAGAAACACACAAGGACACGCAAACAGTAAGAGCAAATGGAAGAAACGCTTCCACTATGTTTCTTTCATTTCATAAATATTTTTCATGATTGAACCTATTTTTAAACATAAGAGTCTATAATTAAACTCTGCTTTTTAAAGGTGGCTTAGAAAGAGAGCAAAAAAAGAGCAAAAACATCCCCATATCTCTCACCTTCATCTGCTCTTTGAAAGCAAAGAACTTCCCAGAGTAGTTGAGCTCTCCCAGGAGCTGAGTCTTGCGCTCTTCCTGTGCATTTGGATCCAGCGGCTTACCTCTGGGTAGGAAGGCAGGTCCAAACAGCTGCTTGTACTGCTCCAGAACCTGGCCCGCCACACTGGCAATCTGGCTGTGGTACCCCTGGATGGCCTAAGACACAACTGCAGTCAGAACTCGTCATTCCTGCACACCAGCGGGAGGAAGTCGGAAGGCATGTAGTGGCTGGCAAACGGCCACAAGGTGTCGTCGATACACAGCAAAGTGAATGGACAAGTGTGCTAACGTCATGGGGATTGTATTGTGTTATTGTGAAGTGTGTGTTGTGATTACTCTCTCTGCTCCAGCGGGTCTGCGAGGCAGGGGGGGTCTGGGAGGAAGCAGCTCCTTCACCCTGTCAAAAGACAGACGGAACCATTTTGTCTCTCTTCTGACTATTCCTCACTTCCCTTCCACACTTACAGTTACTGTTACGAGTACAGTAACGAGGCAGTCCCAATCAAATGATGAACACACATGACCTCTCACACCCCTCGGCCCTTTCAATCTCAGACGGTACTGTACCTTTGAGCTAGCTCCTCAGGAGGCCTCTTGGGCACCAAGGGCTTCTCCAGAGCTATTTCGATGATTATGTAGGTTCTGGAGTCTGCATACATCTGCGCACATTGATCGAGGGAGTGTGGAGGGGTTCTGAGATGCTGAAACTTGACCTGTAGTGAGATCCTTCTCAGTGACAGCGGCGTCGATCCCACTCACCTGGCCCTCCACGTTGACCTGTGGCTCCACCTCGGTCACACTCTCAGCTGTAGCAGGCTTCCCCGTAGTCCCTGGCTGATATCACAACAGAGCACGCATCACTACTACTATCACTACAGTTTGGTTTGGGAGATGTTGATAGGGCGTGCAGGGTTGATTTTCGCAGGATTTTTTCAGCTGTGTCTATTCATTAGAGTGTGATCCTGGATCGTTGAAGACAGTTATAGGCAGTTGCATATACTGGGGAGCAGAAAAATCTGGCCTTTGATTCAATTCTATGATAAACCACAATTTGAAATAACCATTTCTATTGCAGGTTCCTGTAGGCATGTGAGTCTACGCGTGTGGGAGTTTGTTTGTCTGTCTGGCAGCCGTCTGCTGTGTCAGATGCTCAGTTGGTGGGGTGGCTGTGTGCTCTTCTCTCCCCCCTGTCTGCTGCGCCTCCACAGGGAGCCGGTGAGGGGCAGATGAGCTAACGAGATGATTCACCATCCTCTGATGGAGCCACAAGCTGCTGCCGTTACTGATAATTGCTTTGGGAAGCAGCTTCTGTACCGCGGAACCGGATTCAATCAGATGGGAAATCCGGCTCTGATCTAAGACAGACCACTGGCACAGGAGGCCTTTGTCGGCTCCGCCGGAGCCTGCTTTGATAAGTGCTGTGCTGTGTGAGTCACACTGTAACTAAGAGCAAGGGGTAGCATTCAGGACTGCTTTCTTGGCAGCTGGCCTTACTTTTTTGGGAGATTCTTTGGTTTCCTTCCCGCCCTTGAGGGTGTCGAAGGTCTTGCTGGGGGCGGCCTTGCAGGACCCCACGGACGAAGGAGCTCGGCCTCTTCCCTGCGCGGCGGGGGCCCTGGCGCTCTCCTTCAGAACGCTGACATTGCGCTTAGCCTTTGAAACACACAAGGTCACATAGGTGATAACTGAGACAACGGGGCGAGGGGGCGCTCCATGTTGCCAGGGAAACAGCCTGCCGTGGAGGTAAGAGGCATTTTGTGGAGATGGTTAGAGCATCAGAGCACTTATGACGGATTTCAGCGAGGTAGAGGTCAAGAGAATGAAAAAACGGATTATAATCAGAGTGCTGGAACGACACAGGGAACAAAATACTCTCAAGAGACCAGAGCCCACAGAAGGGTGGAAACAACTGTGATTAATGGACCCATGAGATAGTTGTACATGGCGGTTTGTATTGTTATATTACTATATTTCTGTATAAGATGTTATGAACAATGTCTAAAATGTTCCTTTTGAGAGCAATTCAAAGTTGTAATGTAGCAATTAAAAAAAAACTAAATATTTTCAAGGAATTATGAATCAAATATCCTCAAAAACACCCTTGAACAAACTTGTACAGAACCGAACTGACATGCTCCTCTGACTCAGTACTACCGCCCCTCTTCCTCTCCATACCTGCTGTACTGTACTATAACAGTAACAGCACCATTACAATGTTCCGTCTTGAAGTGATTTCATCCGTGTTTGCCTGCAAGCTTGCTTTCCCTTGTTTGTCTGGCCTCACCTTAGCTAGCAGCTCAGATTCGTAGAAGGGGTAGAGACGGTAGGCTCCTCGGATACGTCTCGCCCCGGGATACAATAGAGGGGCCATATCGACGTAAGCCACACCGTGGAAGGAGATCTGGGACTCATCCTCAGCTTGCTAACACACAAACACAGAGGCGGCTATTTAGTTTTAGGACACAGATCATAATCACAGAAACAGTAATCAGAGCAGTCTTAGGTTTTGGATGGTCCCATACAGACAGACTCATCAGATCCAGTTAAGATTACATTTGCTCAGATCTTCTCTGACGCTCTGTGATGCTGAATTATGCTCTGTGAGACTCTATGTGATGCTAAATTATGGCTCTGGGGTGCTCTACGATGATCTGTGAGGCTCTGTGATGCTGAATGATGATCTGTGAGACTCTATGACGCTCTGTGATGCTGAATTTATGCTCTTTGAGGCTCTGGGGTGCTCTACGATGATCTGTGAGGCTCCGTGATGCTGAATGATGCTCTGTGAGGCTATATGATGCTCTGTAATCTTCTCGGTGGCTTTTTGCTCGTGACATCTCACCGTTGCCGGTTTCCCAGGTTTTCCTCCCTTCGGGGCTCCGGCCTGCATGGACCTCATGACCTCCACCGGCCACAGTCGACTCTTCCCTATCCTCCGGGTCAAGCTGAGCAAGGCAGGAAGGAGAAGAGCGTTGGTGAGACGAAGGACGGCCACACTTCCTTTTTATGTACGTCGCACATGTCGAAAGCAGGGATTCAATGGAGTTGAGCTGATGTGAACAGGGTGCAGCTGCTGAAGTCCGTCTCACCAGACAGCGCCCCCCGCCCGTCTCACCAGACAGCGCCCCCCGCCCGTTTCACCAGACAGCGCCCCCCGCCCGTCTCACCAGACAGCGCCCCCCGCCCGTCTCACCAGACAGCGCCCCCCGCATCCAGGAAGCAGCGTCGCTCCGTGTCCCAGCTCACTCTCTTTTTGTTAGTCTCAGCGTCGATACGGAAATCTCTATCCTAGGAAACACAAGGACAGTGATAAAGAAAAAGTATGAATAATCTCTAAATCTTACGTTTTTTTACAGCCGCTAAAAAGCGCTTACCTATACTTCAGATACTTTTTCTAAACTCTTAACGCAGACTGACACCTACAAAACACGATTGGCCAAATGGATAATTTTCTTCTCAAAAACACATTTTGTTAAATATATACTAACTCTCCATTTCTCTGCACACACTGACTTTACTAAAACACTGAAAATATGACTCAAAATAAAATTATTCTGTCACATAATAACACTTGTTTTCACTTCACAAGGTACATGCAGTCAATCAAAGTACACCAGGTTTCAAAATACTGGCTATTGTTGACATTATAAAAACTGCAGAGACTTATGTTTCAGGTATTTGCATGCAAAACATGCAATCCACCTTTTACACTAAATGTATTGGTTGGGAACTGTATGTCCACATGTACAATAATGTTCAAATTCAAACACATTTCAGTGTTTTTCCTTACTGTTTACTAAAGGAAGTACAGTAGAAACACAATATACAGTAATAGAACAGAATTTTTTTTACAGTAATGCTTACAGTGAACAAAATATCCATGAAACACATTCCGTAAAAAAAAACAGAAACTCACGAATTTCATCACTGACTACTGTTTTTGCAGCCCTTGGAATGCCACCACCACACATTCTTACACCTCTGCTTTGCCCTCTCCTTAGGCTTGCTCTTCTCCCCATCCCTGCTCCTCTCACTGCTCCTCTCACTGCACCTGCACCTCCTTCTGCATCTCTCACTGATTCTGCACCTCTCCCTCCATCTCTCACTGGGCCTGCTCTTCTCCCTGGGCCCCTTGCTCTTCCTCTTCCTCGTCCAGACATTACAGTGTTTGAATTTTTCTGTTTCCAAAAACATCACTCCTCAAAGTCCTTCTTTTATAGTAATTGAAGGAAATAACCCCTGCCACTGAGTCTAAGCCAGACTGGAATCAGCTGTGGTTGGCCCACTTTACCCAACATAAATCAGCTGTCTTTTTTGTTTTGTTTTTCAGCTGAGATAGTTGTCTTTGAACTAATATCATCGCAGAAGCAGATGTTTTTATACTGTATCTAAGGTTTGTATAATTGTTTTTGCTATTGTGGGATGTTGTGTGTTAACATTCGTAAATACTAGAAAATTTAAGCATTGTAGAAATGTGTTCACTGACTGCATATTGTGTGAAAAAGACATGAAATATGTGAATTGTATGGCCAAAAAAGACTGATGCTGTGCTAATTGTAGTTAGAGTTTGGAAAATGTGACTACTGTTTGGACAAATGCTTGTCAGCGACTGAAAAAAACTGTAATGCTTCACTTGCACAACCCTTTAAATGCTTGTAATACATATTATTTTGTTTGAAGGGTCTCTGAATTATTAGTATGAGATGTTTTATATTTTTAGGAAGAACACTATTGGTAAAAAAAAATCAAATTTCCTTTTGTATGGTTCTAGGTAACACCCGGGTGTGTAGGTTAGAGTACCTCTATGCTGGTCAGGTCTCCATCCTCCAGCTCGATGGGGTCTCCCTCAATGGACAACGCAGGGATGAACTGAGCTCCAGGCGCCAATAGGGGCCCCACAGGCCCCAGAGGCCATTTCCTGGGCCTGCCTACAGTTTCTCTCTCTCCACCTACTTTCAGTAACCCGTTGGAAAACCACAATGTTTCCTCTCTCTGTGAAGAAACAAAACATATGTGCACACATGGTATTTTAATCCTATTTTACGTTAAAAAGCACCATTTGTGGTCTGAACAGTTGTTTACTTTGTTGATAGGAGCTCAATCGTTGAATAAAGATGACTTCACGTCTCTCTCTTACCTCGGCTGTGAGGGGTATCTGCAGTGCAGCCACATAGTCGGACCCCAAGGCAGGGTTCCATAAGTCCGGGATGGAGTAGGCTGTCTCCACCGTCACCTTCAACAGGTTGGATTCGGCCAGTTGGACAACAGAGAGCAGAGGCTCTGGCACAGTGATGATCACATCTAAAGATGGCTGGGTATCAAGCAGAAAGAGAAATCACAGACAAGCTCTTGTACAGAAAAGATACATTCATAATAATCATTCATTGTGTCCTGTCGTGTTTATTATACACAACACATCCTCAAGAATTGCTGTGGGTTTGAGGTTAAAAAGCTTGATGTTAAAATTCCAGAATCAGACAACTGTATGGATCCCAGCAATATGATATGCATGCAGTTAAATGTCAAAGGCACAGATTAACATACATAGGTCAGTACATAATACATAAAAACTAAAGCATGTGCACTTACATGTGTCAACAATTTGAACGTATTTGCCATGTATAATGCTGACTATTGGTTTCCTAATATTCTGCCTGAAATCAATCATTAAGTCCTTTGTTTTTATACATTAAGGTCTAGGAATGTATCATCACACACAAAGGTAGGTCGGTCACAACAATGATCTGACCGCCACAAGCCCAGAAGAAAAGACAAATGGTTGTCTCTGTAATGGTCATGTAATCATTTAGTATTTCCTATACAGACCAAATGGTATGGCAGGCTGAAGTGTGTGTGTGTGTGTGTGTGAGGGGGGGTACCTTATTGCTGCCTTCCTGGTAAGCAGCCTCGGCAGATGAACCAGGGGTGGGATGGAGTAGCACAGTGGATGAGATGCTGCACTGACCTTAACAAGGAATGTCAGAATAAATGCACAATCAAGTCTCCTGGGAAGATATGCTTGGAATAGAGACTATGTTATTCTCTTCTCACCATGCAAAAGAGGCAGCAGGTCGACAACAGCTTGACCTACGACTGCAGTCTTCTCTTTCTTTTCCTTGGGAAGGATCTCAATCACTGTCACTGTAGCACCCATGAAAGAAAAAGGTGTGTGTGTGTGTGTGGGGAGGGGGGGGGGTAGGTGTCAGTGAATGGTGAAATGATAAAATGTATTTAAAATCGAATGTCATACTACTGTACTATCACTGTTTTACAACATTACATGTTTTTCACAGCTAATTGCTGTACAATCAATAGCCAGGACAATAATAGTTAGCTCACGTATGACTGGTTTATGTGCCACATCATCCAATGTGTCAGCAGCCTCTGAACACTCAAAACTGCAGGTAAAATTGTAATTTACTCCCAGGTCCACAGACGCATCAAGCTTCTGGGAATCCCCCAGGATTTGGCCATTGAATTCAGCCCGGACAAAGTTGAGGAAAGACTCGTTGGGCTTGTTGCCCTTCTGCAAAAACAATGTTTTAATCAGTTTACTCTAGGAAACAGAATCGTGTACAGTACTTTTAGCTAAACTAGCTGTAGAATTGTAATAGTCAAATAAATATTGACAATAATTAGCTTTAATTTATTTTAACAATAATTTAAGCATTTCCTCGTGGAATTATACATGTATTAATTAGCATCACATTTTATATTTATTAATATATTTATATAATTCGTTTTGGCCCTTAAAAAAAATAAATCCAAACGTTTGACACTTAAATGAAATAAATACGATCTGTGGGCGTCGCAAGACTGTAATAATGCGAGCAATCATTTAGCGTTAGTTATTTTTTTAGTTATTGGTTTGGACCAGGACACTAAAAGCAGTTCGTTTTACAACGGTTAAAGGTTTGAGTTCAAGTACAATAGGCTACTGTACTAGCTGTTACAGTACACTTGAAGCTAAGAAACTAAGCTAGCTGGCAAATGTTTAGATGCATGAAACACATTAACGCAAATAAGGTAAGAGCTATATAATTTTTTTGTTTTGTTTTCAGGTTACGTTTTTGCCAGAAGTTCCTCCTTGCTACAGTACTGTACTACTACATTAGGCTAACATGTAGCTACTGTAGACTCACGGTGTTCCGTACACACGTCCGAGTTTGTACGGAACACCGTGAGTCTAGTTACAGTAGTACACAGTACGGCAGTGGACTGCATGTACTGTCTGTAACCTTCAACGCTTGTCATACCATGTATGCCTTACCAGATTATTCCCACGCGAAACTGTAATTTGCACAGGTATTGCTTTGTCTACAAATGGCTCCATGTTAAATTATGAACTCCACAAATATGTCAGTTCAACTCAGTTGTCAAGAAATTGTTTGAATGGCAAAAGTCAGCTACACAGCCAGGCAGAAACATCAGCGTCTCGTTTCCATAGCAACGAAGCTGAATATCGCGAGAGCGAGACACAACATCGGGATAGAGTCTGAAAAGTGTGTCTGACCCAGTGTGAAGGGGTGAAAACTACCCCAAACTATTTTGAAGTTTGACTAATTAATTAAGCAGTTACAATGGGGTCACATTCTGACGGCTGCTACTGTACTCATAATATATGGTGACCTCTCTGAGGCTCTGTGATGACTCCAAATAAGAACCAGATTAGTGTGAAGGAATGACATAACTACCCGAAACAATATTTTGAAGTTTAACTCCTTTATTAAGCAGTTACAGTGGGGTCACATATTTTGACAGCGTACCCAATGTTCTGGTCCATCTCTTTACAGTAGAATATTATTATTTAAAGTTGTAAATGTAGGTCTAGTGTAATATTTTAGGTAGGTTATTACAAATGTAACTTGTGCATGCAGTCACAAAGAAATACATGTTTAGAAACATTTCAGAGAAAATGTACCTTTATATATTTTATTTACTTTTAGATAACATATGTTACTGAGGTGGTTTTATGGTCACCAGCGGTTTACTCTGACATAATGGCCATTTGTACTCTGCTACTGCATGTGAGTCCTTGGAAACATTGGGCCAGCCTGTAGCTTTGTGAGTATTGAATACTACTCTGTGATTGGCTATTGCAACTGAGTTGACTGACGACGAAAATAGGTATTCTACCATAATGTGTGATTCCTCAACGTCTTATGAAGAATCCTGTAAACACGATAGGCTAATTAATGATCTCATTTGATCAGTCACAGTTGACAGATCAGAATGGAAATGTTAGTTCGATATCTCGACAGGAGAGAGTCCAGTAGGTAAGTTTTTGAACTGTATCATATTGACAATGTCAATATTTGCCACCATAAGTAAACCTTCAAACTATCCATAAACTAAAGAGTTAGAAATAAAATAAAAATAAAAGCATGTGTCGGTGAGAACACACTGAATGTATGATATCCTGTCATCACCAGTGCAAATGCGAGCGTGCTGCGAGCCAAGTTATGACTTCTTCGTGTATGAATGCCGTGTATGAATGCCGTGTATTTAGTAAAGAGAACACTTCTTGTTATTTAATACCCATTTTGTGAATTATGGAACCTAATGAAAAACATTTCTTACGGAATAAAATGTCTTCACGCAAAGCCTTATTTCTCTATTAATGTCCGGTTTGGATCTAAATCTACTTGTCAGTAAAGAGTTTTATATTTCCTGTATTGAGTAATTCTTTAGACTAACTGCCATGAAATCACTTTTTTTATGAGCAGAAGTTGAACTTTCAGCTATATTCAAGTTCACCAGTGCCGTTGATTTGTGCTTTGTTTGCGGTTTCAGTTCCCTAACCCAAAGTGTCATTAAAGAGGAGGTGCTGAGGGATGACCTGAAATACTATTACATGAGCCCATGTGAAAAGTACAGGGCCCGAGGACAGGTCCCATGGAAACTGGGGGTGCAGATACTCAAAATTGTCATGATCACCACACAGGTAATGTACATAATGACAATAACATGTTATGTCTTGAGTATCAAGATACAAGACACATAATGAACTGGCATACTGTAACTTTAGTTGACAAATAATTCAAATGAGTTGACAAATAATGTTTTTGTATTTCTTATGACCAATAGCTGATTCTGTTTGGCCTCAACAACCAGCTGGTGGTTTCCTATAAGGAGGAGAATGTCATGGCATTTAAGAACCTGTTTCTAAAAGGCTACAGTGGTGTGGATGAGGATGACTATAGTGTGGCTGTTTACACCCAACAAGATGTCTACGACAGGCTCTTTTATGTTCTGGATCAGGCAAGTCTCCCTTCCTCTTTATATCTTGCCTTGCTTTCTTGATAAGTCAAAGGCATTCTGAAGTCATTCTAGAGCAATTACTTCATTCTAGAGCAATGACTATGTCACGTGATACTATTTCATTTTACTGTTGAGTTTTACTGTACTGCACTAAGTGATCTTGATCTAGCTGCACTGCAGTTGAAAAACAAAATAAAGCATCTAAATATATTTGTATTTAAAAGCTCACAACAATATACAACTAAACATACATAGCTTGATTGCAGAAGTTACTTTTGCACAAGACTGCCTGTCAATAACATCTAACAAAATAGGCTGAAAGTGAATTCTAGAAACTGGGTTTTTATGGAGGCTGTATCCATACAGTACGACCACCTGGGTCACCTTTCTCTGGGGCCTATCAGCTATGCTGAGGATAATGGGAAGCCGGTGCCACTGATCATGTGTAAGGAGTACTACAAGAGAGGGAGTGTGATGCCTTCTGACGAGGCCTACGACATAGATGCCCAGTTGGAAACAGGTTCTGTCATGCTCACCTTTGTGGTCGTCATGGTCAATTGTTTGGCATTGTCCTTTATTAAAAATGTAGTAGTAAACAAGTGAATTGGTATGTAGAGATTAGAATAGAGCAAACAATGTACTTACATTAAGCCAAGTGAAAGGGACTGGATTAAATGATGTAGTATATTAAGCAGTTTTGAAATTTGTATTTGTCTTTCCTAAAGTTTGATTAAACTCTTTTAGTTTGTATGTCAAAAGATCCAGCCTCCGTGCATGGATGGAGAACTGAAAATTCTTCATTTTTTGATCTGGAATTTTATAGGTTTGTAACCCTTAAAAAGTATGAATACATTTTTTATGAAAAGTATTTATTTGGCCTTGAAGTTGGTAATTTGTAATTTTTTTCTATTCAGGCTAGTAGACATCAAGATAACTTTCCAACTAAAAGGAATCAACCTCCAAACAGTGCGCTCGCATGAGTTACCTGACTGTTACACATTCTTTGTCACTGTAAGGGTCCCTGTTTAGTGTAAACATCTTCCATGCCACGTACATAGGATAATGATTAATTATGTCTGAATAAAACTTTACTCCACTCACTTTATAGATTACATTTGACAATCAGTGTCACAGTGGAAAGGTGAAAATCTTCCTTGAGATCGATGCACTGAGTAGCCCATGCAAAAATTGGAAGATATCTGGGACTGGTAAAAGGTTTTTTCACTGTAAACTAAGGACACTGCAGACATTGCAACTGTTAACATTATTATGTCCAACATCACATATCTTGTTAGTAGATTAGACTTCTGGTAACTGGGGAGGGTTTATCTGTTTCTGCCCAGAAGAGACTTCTGTAATTTGGATGAGTTTATCTGTTTCAGCCCAGAAGAACACACACTATCTACTGTTTTTTGACGGTTTTGTCATCTTGGTGTGTTTGACCTCAGCAGTGCTGTGCACTCGCTCCATCGTTTTGGCAGTTCGGTTACTTCAGGTGGGTCTTCATATCTTCAATGTAGTCTTTGTCTTTCTCTCTATGAGTGTTTGAATCACAACAAATGACACAAATATTGTCTGCTTTTCAACAGTGTTTCCTTGCATCTATTGCATAAGTGTTGTCACTTCTATTAATGCTTTATACTATAGCTTCGCAGTTGTATGCCAACTTAATCAAACTGGTGATGCATGCAGTGGTAGTTAAGACCTGACGTAACTTGGCTTGTTAATTCACTGTCCTTTTGCTGTTTTTGATCCTCGTTTATAGCGATTTTCAAGATTCTTCCATGACAATTATAAACGCAACGTGTGCAAATCAGACAAAAAGGAGTTCTTAAATGGTTGGTATGTTTTGGTTATCGTCAGTGACACCCTGACCATAGTAGGATCCATATTGAAGATGGAAATACAAGCAAAGGTACATTCTCAGCCTTAAAGTTTATTCATTTGAATTGCTATTCACAAACATTTTGACAATCGCTTGAAAAGTGAAGTGTAAAATGTTTCTCATTATACTGTAACCCAATAATGGTTAATAATAAAAAACTTGAATGAAGAGGATAAGAAATCTAATTGTCTGTTGCCTAGACACCTAGAGTCAATGTCCTTGGACTTTGGAGCAACATGGCTGAATGTAGACATTGTAAAAACCCAGCGCTGTTTACCTGAACCCAAGTGTGACTCCTGAGTCAAGCTTTTATAACCCCTGCACTAAGCTTATACTTGAAGCTGACATGTGGAGAATAGAAGTCTCTTCTCTGTCCGTTTGTTTGTGTGGCTGTGATACTATCAGTTGCTGTATTTGTACAGTCTGTTGTGAATGTGTCTGACTCTCTCCTCTCTCTCTATATTTTTATATATCTCTTATTTAGAGTCTGACCAGCTATGATGTGTGCAGTATCTTCTTGGGAACGTCTACATTATTGGTGTGGGTGGGGGTGATCAGATACCTTGGATACTTTCAGAAATACAATGTAAGTTTGTATAGAGACTGGGTAGTATCGATACTCCCCTTATTTAATCAGCTGTCTCTTCCCTCTGTCACATACGGTTCTACACACACAAACTGTGTCAGTCCCAAGTTCTGGAAAGACTACCACAACACAAACACAATAACCGCCCCTTTTTCCCCCTACCAGTCTGTTACATTATTGCACTCTGTTTGTGTGCCCCAGGTTCTCATCCTGACCATGAAAGCTGCCTTCCCCAAGGTTCTACGCTTCTGCTGCTGTGCCGGAATGATCTATCTTGGCTATACTTTCTGTGGCTGGATAGTACTTGGGCCCTACCATGAAAAGGTACAACTCATTGTATGAAAATATTACAGTCAGTACTATATAGTCTAGTGCAGTATTTATTAGTATAGTAAAGTGTCTTGTAGATTGATGATTGTTAAAATGCCAGCAATGAGTTACATTTAAAATGATTTAGAAATAGATTTAAAATGTTGATATGTTTTCTAACCACAAGGTTGCAGTGTTTATTCATTTTTATGAGGTTTATGTTCTAGTTCAAGCAACCTGAAGATAGATGTAACTCGTTTTTTCTGACGTGGGCCAATGCCAACAAACAACTGAAAGTAGACATCTACAAAAATCCAGTTTGTTGAATAAGGTGCAGATGATTTCAAAAGTATATAGAACATAGGTTTTGTGTACAAAGACACTCATGTTTATGAACCATAAATGCATTGCAAACATGTGGACACCATCAACATGGAAACACAGTAATCACACATTCTACAGCAATGTGCTCTTGTTAGATTTAAATCCCTAAAGCCAATATTATATATGACACCTGTGAATAGCAGAGTGACATATCCCATTGGAGTCTTTCACCGCAGTGTAAATAAAGTGGGTTCAGTTCAGTGTCTATCAGACAACTGAAAGTGAAGACGTGGTCATGGGCGTCCCTTCAATGTCAGCAATTCCAGTTTGTGTGTTTACTGTGGAAGGTAAACAGCGGATGTGAGAAGGCTGCCAGGCCACACGTCCTCCTGTCCTCCTACCCAGAATCCATATGGTCTGAGTGGGCTGTGTTTAGATCCTATCTTGTTCTCTGTTTGCGGAGTTTGCTCCACTGTATGTTTTTTACCAAGTCTCATGACGGCTTTCTTTCCTTTCTCTGTCTCTATCGTTCACGGATCTTTGATCTTCCATTGGTCTCTTTCTGTCTCTCTTTTTCTATCTTCCTATGTCTGTGGTCTGTCTTTCTTCCTTTTGTGTCTTTCTATTATCTGTATCTTTCATGGCCCACAGGGAACAACCCCCCTCCTATTTTCTGTCTGAGTATTCACCATTCTCTTTCACCCTCCCCCTTTTGATTTCCTCATCATATCCCTCTCTCAGTTTGAGAGCCTAAGTCGAGTGGCCGAGTGCCTGTTCTCCCTGGTGAACGGAGACGACATGTTCACCACCTTCGCCCAGCTAAAGGACAGGAACACGCTGGTGTGGGTCTTCAGCCGTGTCTACCTCTACTCGTTCATCTCCCTCTTCATCTATATGGTGCTGTCACTCTTCATCGCTATCATCACAGATGCATATGAGACCATCAAGGTATTGACACTAGAACCGAAATTATGCTCAAATCCATTATGATCCCAAGGCCTTGTAAAACATACAATCCCAGAGACAGAAAATGTCAGAATGAGTCCTTATTAGAGATCAAATAACTGAGGACAATTCTCCTCAAATGTAACTAATATATGGGGTTCATTAATGAAAACATTCTCTACAGAGCCACACTTATAAATTGCCTTTTTTTCAAACAGAACTACCAGAAGAATGGCTTTCCCTTAACTGACCTTCAAAAGTTCCTGAAAGAAGACAAAGACTTTCCTCCTGGTGAGGACACAGAGACCGACTCTCAGATGAGATACTCATCTCCCTGCTGCTGTACAAGGTAAAGTGTTACTGTACTTCCATTATGTTAAGGTATTTGTCTGTAGACATGACAGGCTATAAAGAATGCTCCTAATTTAGGTAGATGTGCTGCACAAATATTATTCAGTTGTATCTTTTTCTGCTTACAACATCACATCGCAGTCCTTTATGCTAGTTTGTATGTGCAACAATGAGAAACGTTGTTTTGTTTCATTGCCATGGCCAAATTCACGAGTTCTTTAGATACATGTCTTTTGTACCCATTCCATTTCCACAAGCCAATCTCTGTCATCAGTGGCGATGCAGAGTTTCCTCTTCTGTGCCTGAGGTTAAGCCTGGTCCTCTGTGGTCTCAGCAATGAAATTAGTGGTGGGAAAAATGCAGACACACCCAGCGATGTGCTGATTACAGAGAGACTGGCTCAGGCTGGGAAGAGGCTTCTCCCTATGGCCGCCACAGATAAACAACTCTGGGTTTGGCGTTGAGACTAAGTCAAATCCACCAGTTTAGTTAAAACTGTAGACATGCTAGTCAGAGAAATGCGGACTGTTGTGCAAATCAGCAATGTCACGTTAGCGTAGCAAACTAGCGATTGAAAAAAATGCTTTCAATTAAGAACATGTTTGCAAATATATATCCTTTTTCATCACACTAATGACATTTTATTTAGTGAATCCAGTCTTTTTCATCATCTTCATCTTCTCCCATTGCTTTTTTCAACTGTTCCAAAGCCCTTCAGACCTATGAGGTTGGTTTGAAATGTGAAAGTTTGCAAATCAAATGTGGTCAACTTAGTGCTACAGCAACATGAGCTGACTTCACATTCATGGCACATCTGATCAAATTGTGTATAAATGTTTAGTTCTTTACTTGTACATTCTTTCATCTATTGACTTCCTTTGGTCTGTGAACCATCAGCATCATCCAACCCTCGTCATCTTATTAGTTGTCCCTCAAACACTGTCCATTTCAATGTGTCTCTGACAATCCAGGTGTGAACCATTATCTGTTATTAACCATTATCAAGGGTCTGAGGTATCAAACCATCATTAAACCATTACATTACGGATACTCAGCTTTGTGGTACAGTAGGATCTGTAAGGATCTCTGGAGCACTTATTTTCCAAGCACATTTTCCAGTTGAATATGGAGGAGCAAGAGCTGAGTGATCCATCTCTACATTGAACCTCAGGAGCAGGGCTTGATGTTGGTTTTATGCAAGTTTGATAATGGTTGGCTAAGTTATCTGAGATCTGTTTGTGTCTATTCTGGTGCACTTTACTGCATTAGTAATTCAACCCTCAGCTTGAGGTTCCATTGTTTGCACACTTGTTTCTTTGCAAATTGCAGGCATCATTTTGGTGGTGGTATCAAATTGACATTCCCCCTGAGTGGTTTGGGCCTTCCTGCTCCATTTTCAAGTTTACATGTTTAATTTGATCATATTCAGGCCATTTGCTTACTCTAATGCCCTAACTATATGCTCATTTCCTTCTCATTGGTTTCAAAAAGCACTCTAGAAACTTCCCAACCACATTAACACAATCAATACATTCAGAGCATTCTCTCTTTTGAGTTATTTCACTCTTTAAACCAAAATTTGCATTATAGGCCTTATGTGAAGAAATCCAAATGTACCAACAGTGTTGTGATGCCCTTTCCTGCCTGAGACAAAATTCCGAACATTCCATGTGCTGCTGAAATATGATTATCATATTAATATTCACATTTTATGAATTGTCATATTAAATCATACACCTAAACGGTTTATACCATATTGAAGAGGAGAACTAGGGGATTTTTATGATGTGAATAAATATATGATTACTTAAGGCAAATCATATTTTGTTAAGGTGATTTCAGGCAGACATTTTTTACAAAAACTTCTCCATCCACCATACCTCATCAGACAACTTACATTTTGACCACTTTAATTACAAGATGGAGGAAAACTTTTAATGGGTGGAATATCCACAAATCTGTTGGCAATGTAGAACCGAAAACAGATTAGAAATATCTTATTTTGATTCAAAGTTATGACCATTCTAGTGACTAGTGGTAACATGAGGAAAACCGGAATTCTCCTCCCCCAAAAGTAGCTAGCGTTATGGCTGGCTACTCCTCTCGATAACTAAAAAACGTTCTACTGTCTTCCACAACCGACCAAATTGGGCCAAACAAGATATCAAAATGTAGCTTATAGTTTACATCATCTAGCTAGGTAATGTTGTTTTTCCAAGTTCCACAGAAATATGCTAAAATTGAGGCTAAACAGCGCTACTATTGTCATACTACCCTTCCTGCCGGACAAGTCATTCTCTCGTCAAAATAACTCCCGTCACTCCCACAAACAAATTCTTCGTAAGTAAAAAGTTTAGACTTTTAATTGACAATATTGACAACACATATTAAGTAACTTGTCTTTAATCATAATATCGTCTCAGATTTCAATTCGAAGCTGTAAATCTCACACTGTAGGCAATCGTCCATGGTCACCGCTCTGGCTCCGACTCGGAAAACAATGGCTGCCGTTGCAGACGATACAGTAAATTCCTCCTCACACTAACCCCTTAACCAATGGTATGTGCTTTGACCTTATTTTGTCATGAGTATCCAGCAGTTTTCAGAATTAAAATCGGTGATTGGACGGCAGAGCTATTAAGGCGGGGCTTATGGGTCGAAAACGACCCATTTTTGAATGGGCCGGCTGGTTAAGCAATACGGAGGCACAAGCTGGTAGTAAACTTAAGTTAGTTACCTCCAACTACACATTCATAACTACATTACTATGGCTATAGGCAACATATTAACTGTAAAACGTGTAAAAAGTCAGTAATAGTATGAACTTAGTTAGCTACAGGTTATCGTCTTACTCTTTGATAAAGTGAGTTATTAGATAGTTAGCATGATAGAGAATGAACTCATGAGGAAAAAAGTGCATTCAGGTCAGATGACTAGTCTTTAATTGGCCATTACTGTATACACCTTGAGAAAAAGAACCGTGATTGGTTCACTTTCAGTTTAGATCAAAGGAACTACAATTTTTAAACCTTAACTTCATCAGTGTATCCAATTGAGGATGTCTTTGGCAAGGAAGCCCTGCATACAAATACTGTGACAAACGTGTGAGTTGATAGTCAGTTACTGTAAATAAGCTACTTGCAGTGCTAGTATCATGCTTAGTTCCTCCCAGGAAGCTTGTTTAAAATAAACTGTGTTTCTGAGAAGTGTACTGTAAGATTATAATCATTTGGTTTAGTTTCAGTTAACCTTAACCGTAACAAGATGTCATGGAATCCTTAAAGGACAAGCGGGGGGAAAAAGTTCCCTCACAAACGGTTTTGCGTTCCGTTGAAAATGTTTTGTCTTATAATTCTGAAAAGATTTAACTATTTACATAAGCCTGTTGACAAATTCAGATAGACTCACTAATGACTCAGACAGTGGTTGACAACCCAGCAACGTACTGTAGATAGCTACCATGGTTTTGGTAACAATACATTTGCTATCTGTCATAACAGTAGGCCTATATTGACGAATTTGGTTTGACAAATCTGGTCTATTTTTTATAATCATTGAGTGAGTTACAATTTCCTTATGATCAAAATAAAGTTAGATGAGCTGTTCGATTAAGCAAAACCTTTAGCTAACTAGCAGCCTTCCCCTTTGATTGGTAGCGCGCAAACTCAAAACAAAAAAAAATCTCTTTATAGCAATTTTGCAGAAACTCAGGTCTGAATGAAACTAGCCCATTGAGTCCACACAATATAGGCCTACATTATATTTCTCTATATGAAATTGCTAGATATATGTGTGTTTGTTTTATTTCAGAGCTTCAAGAGATGATGACATCACACTTATCAGCTGACAGCAAGCTCCCCTGACACTCCAGAAAATACTGGGAGAAGAGGATTCAGAGAACAAGGAACAGGATCCTCTGCTAGTGAGGAAAAGACCCTGAAAAACATTGTTAAGCACAGTGTTTACATACAGGCCAATCTGCTGACTCTTTGCTAATATTTGCTGTATTTCCAGGCTGACGCCAGCAATGACTGGATATTGATATTCATTCTAATCCACTCATGCAATGTTTCTGAAATACAAAGGAAACATAAATATAAAATGTGTTGCTGGTTTAGACTTAGACTAAATCTTTAATACACTGAATGGACCCCTTTATCTACAAATGAGTGGATGTGTTATTGTTTGTATCTATGAATCAATACTCAACATTCATGTCTTGTTGTCATTGTTGATAGTAAACTGTACATGCTGAATACACATTTAATTTTTTACAATGAGTCAGTTACACACTGCCAATATTGTTATATCATTGTATTGATTTATAATTTACCCAATGACGTGTTCAAAACGTGTATCCTCCTTAGCCAGGATGTAAAAACAGGCAGGTAGCATGATGAGATAAGACAACGAGGGGACTTGAAGAATATGCTACTAAGTGCTTAATTGGAGTAATTTAGAGTGGTCATGTTAAGCAATTTTATAAACAAATGTCTGTGCTAAAGTTAATTTGAGATCAGTGACTTATTCTCCAGTAACAAATGAACTAAAAGCATAGTCCCAATAGTCCCAATATAGTCAGTAAAGACATAGGGAAATCCATATTACACTACATAAAAAAAAATTGTATTCATTTAGGCTGTAGCAGATCATTTATCTAAATACAAATAGTATACAAAGTAGGCTACAGCTGAAAAATCTCAGAAGTGCAGTTCTAACAGCAAAAATTCACAGATCAGAGGTGCAGTTCTGCGGCAAATCATTGGTTAAAGCAAAGGGACGGTCTGTTTTTTACCAGGTACAATAAACATTGAGATGTAAATACTTAATTTCTTCAGAATTCCCTTAGCATTTGTCAAATGTTTTGCTTTATCATAACTGAAGTCACAATTTCATCATGTAATTTTACAACATTTTTGTAAGATCGATAATAAGTGTAGGGCTGTTTTGGCAGCCCCTTTGTCACTGGTCACCCAGACACTCGTCTGGGACAGTCGTTGATTTACATGAATGCTAAAATGGCAATCACACCTGAATGACACACCTCTGTAGGTGGTCTCAACAGTTGAAGAGGAAGATGAACAGAGGAAGTGTCTGGGTGACCAGTGACAAAGGGGTGGCCAAAACAGCCCTCCTTAAAATTACATGATTAACTAGAGAGGGTGCAATATCTGGGGAAATTGTCAGGTGTGCTTGTGTCTGTTGCAGATGGGTCAGTTGTACTTACATTTTACAACTAATGTTTCAGTATATTTTAAATAATTATGCATAGGCATACTTATTAGCATATTTATGAAGATTGCATAGATTAAAAAGCATACATTTTTTGCTGCTCATTTACACTTGAAAATACTAAGACTGCAGTGTAGAATGAGACAGGGTTCTCTTCTAATTTCTCTTAGTGCAAGAAGTAATGATGATAGGCTTTCTGGCACATAATTGAAACAGTTGTATCAAAATGAAAGAAATTAGCCAATCCTGTGTTAAAATTGTCCTAACCTATTGACGTGTGGTTTAGCTTGGAAATGGAAATGGTCTTGTAGTGCTGTTTATTATCCAATTCATTCATGATCTATTGCATTTGTTTAACTGTTTTGGCATACTTTTTAAAATCTAGTTCTTCTCAATATTTTTGATTGTTTGAAATTCAGTCAAAGACCTTTGACTGACATTCAAAGTCTGAACATGGTTCAGACATTCAAACCCTGTACCAAGCAGGCAAGTCATTTCAGATATTCTTAAGGTAGGTCAAAGCAACAGTATAGCCCGCACTGTAGTATGTGGCTCCAATGCAACCACTCACAACACTGGAATTTAAAAGTCTAGCAGCGGTGGTTCACGCCCTCTGCGTCAGTGAATTCTCTTGCTCAAAATGTTTTTTTCCCTCGATCATTTCACTCACTACCACTCTCACCAAGTCAGCGTTACCTACTTGAAAGTTGGAGACACTTTCAATAATGTGCTATGAATAACTTTTAGCCTATTAACAAGGGTTACAGAGGAAATAGGGTTGTTCGGTTAACCCGACCTGTTAGGTAAAGTATATATTTGTTCTTTTAAGTTGTTTAGTGGTTGAACTTTTTAATTATGGTCTTGTCTGAATGAACTGCGTGCTGCTACTGACGAATGGCGTTAACTTGGAATTATTGTCTCTTCGTCGTATATTACCGCCGGTGGTTTCTTCACTTATTTTAGAGACTATGGATAGAATTTCATTTTGATATGATCGCCGTGTCTTACTTATTATTTATAAAAATCATAAGAAGTTACAGTTTTTGGAAGAACTGTACATCCATGTAGACAATGTAATTTGCTCAGAAGGTAGGCATATTACTTTCATAATTGTTACTAAGTGTTTTCAAATAATTATAGCCCTAAATGAGAATCGTGTTATTATACCTATCCCTACATTTAATTTAACTAACATTAAAGACTATAGGTAATTGGCTTTGGCAGAGTCTATTAAGTGAATTATACCAGTGATTAACCACAGCTCTTTTATCTAGTAGGTCTCACTATACAAACTGCTTCTAGTTAAAATATGTTTGACGTGTGAACTGACCTTTAGAGCTGGGTCATTTAATCTTTCTGAGTTCAAGAGGTATTTGGCCTTGAGAAACTGGCACTGCACAAAGACTTGGTTTGTAAAAACGGTCTGATCTGAAATGTTCCTTACCTTCCCTTTACTAAATGATCCAATGTACCTGTAGGTAAGAAACAGCATGGTAATGTGCATGTGGAATTAGACATTTCTGGAGCTGCACTGTTGCATTTTCAAAGTTTTTTCATCCACAGACTTCCAGCTCAACATGGCCAGTCAGAACCACTGCTACCATGACGAGCTCATGGGATTCTTCTACAACAACAGCAACCAGACCAATAAAGAATGGGGGTCCTACTCATCCCAACTCATTCTTGTCCAGGTGGTTGGCTCCCTATTCTGCTGCTTCATTCTGGTTTCCAACGTCATGGTCATCGCCGCTGTCATCACCAACAAGAGGTTCCACTACCCCTTCTACTATCTTCTTGCCAACCTGGCTGCCTCTGATTTTCTGGCAGGGATAGCATATGTGTACCTCATGTTCAACACTGGCCAACTGTCCAGGAAGCTAACCGTAGGGGGATACTTCTTCCGCCAGGGTCTTCTAGACACCAGTCTCTCTGCTTCGTTGGCTAACCTACTAGTGATAGCCTTGGAGCGATACATCTCAGTCATGAACTGGAAGGTCCACAGCAACTTGACCAAACGAAGGGTGACCTTGCTGATTGTGCTGGTCTGGGGCATCTCTATTGTCATGGGGGCTGTACCTAGCCTGGGGTGGAACTGCATTTGCAATCTGGAGGACTGCTCAACCCTGGCCCCCATCTTCAGCAGGAGTTACCTGATCTTCTGGTCTGTCTCCAACCTGGTGGTTTTCCTGGTCATGGTGTGCATCTACATTAGGATTTATATGTACGTCAAGAGGAAGACAAATGTGCTAGGCCCCCATACCAGCGGCCGCAAGAGGACACCTATTAAGCTGATCAAGACTGTCATGACCGTGCTAGGTAATGATTTAGAAGGGTCTCTCTAACAAACCTTGTTATTGTTGAAAGTGACACTGTCTATCTTTAAATGAATATTGTCTGCATTTTAGAATTGGCCTTGAATCATTATCATACAACGTGAACAAAACATGGGTCAGAAAACGACAGAAACTAAAGTACAGTTGGAATTCCAACTCAAAAGCTAGGTCCTTCCCCCAACTCTCTCTCTTCACCTCCTCTTCCCTCCCACTCTTTCTCTTCTCCTGCTCTTCCGTGTTGAGAACACTGAATTACAAGGACACAGCGTAAGTTTGAATGGCCAATATGGAACTCACATATTTTGTACTCCAAATACAATACATATCCAGCCACTATCCTGAAGCATGCCTTTGAAAGCTTTACAGATCAAACAAGCAATTGTTATCAGATCCAAACGTAGGTGGTTGATTCACACTAACTTTTATGGCAAATCTCCTTTCCAGATACAGTAGCAAAACACAGCTCAAAAATGTGTTATGTTTGAGTTTCATGGCATTAGCTTGCCAGATGATGAGTTTGCTTAGTTTTTTCTGTATATCTCTGAAGTCTTTGCTCTGGTTGTCTGGCAGATAGGGAGCGTAGGAGTAGCCTCTGCCTCGGACACACTGTCTCCAGGACTGCTGTGAAATTATCTCTCTCACAAGGACACTGCTTTGCCCAATAGGCTTCCAAGCGAATTCTGTGAAATGGTTCCTACCAAACAACCTCCACAAAAATAACCTATACTTGAGAACTTTTTTGCCCATGTGCAGTTGCTCTCAGATGTTATTGTTAGATGGATTTAGCTGCCCTGAACTGCTTTTGTCCTATTATGTGCTTCTCAGGTTTCAGTTTGAGATTATTACATTATTCTGGTGTTAAAATGACTCAGGGGAGTTGAATTGTATGTAGTATGTCGAGTAGTCATTATAAGCAAAAATTACCATTTCATTACAAAATCTAGAATACTAACAAATATACCTAAAATGCGTATGTAATAATGACATGAGGGAGTGAAGTATGGAGGAGAAAAAGCAGAAAAACCTCAATACCCCTCATTTAGTGGACAAAGAAGCAGGGGATCAAGTCTACTACAACTCTTTTGTTTCACTGAAACTGAAAGAAAAACTGGGTCAACCAGTTCATAGTCCCTTTGGGCAAAAGGGTTGAATAAGAAATAAGAAATAACAGCTTTTAAAATAGAAGAGTTCAGCATATTAGACTATTATTGCACACTCAACAATATTTTACTACATTTAGGAGCATTTTCAGCTTGTTTGAAAGGCTCAGTGCCAGTACCTCTCCAGCAGGTTCAAACAGGCTTCATGCATTTGAGTCACAATGCTGTTTTTATCTGGCAAGTGATGGCCCCATTTGTAAGATATGTATCTCGTGCACGGGAGAGTTCGATTGTGAGAGAAGATTGTGATTTAAGAGAAACACCTCACTAATATTCCCACATTTGAACGTTCCCATGAATTACAACCATCGTGTATTTTTGAAAGCTGGCATGAAAGACGCACATGTGCAATAAACATGCCTGCTTCTCTCCCCAGATGTTTTATTTTTTCATTTAAAAGATTAGAAGGGACAAAACATGCACTTAAATAGAGAATATGTAAGATATACTGCCAGTGGAAATCCATTTGGTGAGGTTTTGCAGTAAAATCTGAAATGTCTGTTTTACACTCACATTGACAAAACGGAGAAAAACAACTGAAGTCAGCGCTTCTGTTAAAGTATTGTATTTTCATTGGTAGCATTATATTGTGCAAGTAAGGGTGTGTTCCCTCTTTACATTGTGGAGAACAAACCTTGGTTTTGTTCAGCTGAGATGAGGAGTTAAGAACAGGCAAGCAGCAAAGACATGCCGTGACGTGCACCTTCGCCCCTTTCCTTGCAATCTCTGAGAAACTCCAACCTCGTGTCCCAACATGCCCTCCCGATGATATTGTTGTCTTATATTTCAGTTGAATCTGCGACCAACAATAGTTGTGCAGACAATTATGACCAACACAGCAGCAGACTTCAAACACTTAGATGATTCTGTGACATTGGCCTACTTGTGAACTTGTACTGGCAAGCCTTGAGTTACCAGTGCAGCTGTTGCCTTTGTCTACAGATAGACATTCACAGTGATGTGGGATTGTTAGTGAGGTTTCCTACATTCATCCGTGGTTTCTAACATGTTGTGCTGTACTCTATGTATAATGTCTATAATTTATCTATAATGTGGCTACTAGATAGTACGATTAAAATGTAGGCAGGAATGTAGGTAGGAAGGTATTCTTGGTATGATCAAGATGCCATTGAGCTTACATGGGTGAACATGAAAGAAACATGGTAATCCATTTTTAACTGTGTATGTTTTGGTGTTCTTTATCCCAGGTGCATTTGTGATCTGCTGGACACCGGGCCTGATTGTCCTACTGCTGGATGGTCTCAACTGTGAAAGGTGCAAGGTGATGATCTTTAAACGCTGGCTCCTTCTCCTCGCCGTGCTCAACTCAGTGATGAACCCTATCATCTACTCATACAAGGATGACGAAATGTGGACCACCTTCAAGAACCTTCTACGTTGCGTGTGCAATGGCACCCGCCGCCAGAGGTCCTCCAAGGCCAACACCAAGCCCCTCAGCACCACCCAGGAAACCGGCGTCAGCCAGCACACATCTGAAGAGACCAAGGGTGATGACATGCTCCAAACTTGAATCTGGCGCCCCAGTTACAGTTTCACGCTTAAAGTGAAAAAATGTGGCTGTATTGTCAAGAGACACGTTACAGTCATGGTTTTCGTATCCTCAAGGTATAGCAAGACGACTATCTTGAAGGGATGCTCATACTTGGTGCACTTCCTAGACGCAATACAGGTTTTTTGTGCATTGCTATAAACCCAATATGAGTTACTGTCTTTTGTGTTACTGGAGGTAGCACAGTAGCAGAAAATGGACGAAGAAAGTTGAAGAAATACCGTAAGAATCAGTACATTTATTTATTTTTACTTTCACATCAAATATCGAACGTCAAATGCTGACTTTTTAAATAGACCTACTGTTTATAGAATTTTCTCAGAGATCTTTTATCAGGGAGAACTTCTTGTTTTCTTTTATTGAAACACTACAGTACTAGATTGTAGGGGCATTCAAAACTGTACTCCTTGTGCATAAATTGAGGTACATTACAGTAGCACTGTTGTAGGGGCCTACTGTATGTGTTCGTAAGCACTGGGAAATATAAAGGACAGTAAATGTCTATGTATGTCTTGCCACAGTCTACTGTGTACAAACTGTACATGTATGTCATTTTTAGTTCTTTTCAAATGGATGACAACTAGACTGATCTGATTGTTTCTAGGCAACAGTCACTGCGGTTACATGCATTCGAATTACTGGCTTAATCGGATAGAAATAGAATTATCCGTTTCTTGTAAACACCTTAATTCGAATCATTGCGATCCGATCCGATCCGATCGACACCCCGGGATAACTCTGTCCGATTCGATTGATAATTCGAATAACGCATGCATGTAAACGCTTAATCGGACTATGAACTGGATTCATCGTTTTTGCGCATGCTTGAGCCACCCTCCCAGGTCGTGACACGGAAGTCGAAAAAGGTTGTCGCTGCCAGGAGCTGGCCCAGTAGAAACAAACAACGCGATGTACAACCCAGAAGACTTCGTGTTTGCTCTTCATCAAGACTGTTCGTCGAGACCTTTGTGGTACTGTGGCAAAGTGCAACCACATATTGGTGGTCTGAATTAAATTATCCATGTTCTTTCGGCGGCGTCTTCTCTACTTTATCAATCTAGCCAATATCGCCGTTTGCATTCGCAGTAGGCTACTCCTACTGTCATCATGCACGAAATGTAGAGGGACGTAGCGTCACCTTGCCATCTTTCTCGAAATGTTGATGTTGTTGTCATAAATATATGTAAACGCCTTCATATATATATATCTATGGTTGTTGTTGTTGGTAGTGGTGAAGAGGTCAAGCGGAAATGGCTGTATCACCACTAGTTGTAATGAAAACAGCGCCACGTATCGGACTGGCATATTACATGCTTTCGGCCAATAATTCGGTTTATTCACGGTCATGTAGATTCGGATAATCCTGTTCCGCCAGAGAGTAGCATTATTCGAATTAAGCAAGATTCGAATTACTACCGTCATGTAAACGCACTGAGTCACAATTGCGATTCAGAAGGAGCAGACTAACTGCTGAAGATTCAGAAGGAGCAGACTAACTGCTGAAGATTCAGAAGGAGCAGACTAACTGCTGAAGATTCAGAAGGAGCAGACTAACTGCTGAAGTCCTTTCCTGCCGACAGTCAGGTGTGTTATTAGTTGCATGAAGTTCTCACCCACAGTTATTCCTTAATTTATTCATTTTTAATCTTGCCACGGCAAACCTGTTTTGTCTTGGAGTTTTTACACATCCTTTCTCACGTGACTCAGAACACAGCTGATGGCTGGGGGCCTGGGGCACTGGTTAAACAACTCTTTAACTGAAAAAGAGCAGGGCTGTAAAAGATGTTGCAACACACTGGATTCCTGATGTAGTTTGCTTTGCTTGAAGGAACCTGAGAGGATATGACTGAACCAAGCAACTGTTCTGTTGTAAATAATTTACAGGGTCAATAAACCTCTTAACCTGCTGTACAGTATTTATGTTATTTGACCACTCCTTAAGTAAAAGGGATTGATTAAATTAAAACAATTTCTATCTACTGGTGTTGTCTCTTTTGGAATATGACATGTAACATGTCACGTACACTATGTGCTTGTAAACAGGATGATTCATGTGTCCGGTGTGGCTGATGAGACTGCTATGATAAGTCTGTAATAGTCCAGTCAGACGCCATAAAAACCACAAGGCAGTGTGATTGGTTACAGAGTCCGGATTTTTTCTGGGAGATCTATAAACAGGAAGGTGCACTGGGGGAAACAGATTTTGGTCTTTACAAACAAATCAAGGTGCGAATGGTCTCTATGGAAGTGAACTGGTTTTTAATGGTAACAAGGAACGAGTATATAACGAGTAAAACTGTTATGTCCCCTGTCGTTGAGCTGTCTTTGTGTTTCGTGTTGTGTTCTCTCGCTGTATTTTTGTCTCCCACTCAATTTATCTCACAGACGCTTCCTGATTGGTCCATGCTGGTTCCCTCAGCTAACCACTCATCTGTCCTCCTCCTAACGACCAATCGGCAACCCCCACCCATGTGCACAAAGGCCGCTGGCTTCAACGCCCCTAGAGAGCTGTCGCCCCAACAACTGTGTGTGTCTAGTCCACGACTTTGTGTGTTTGTGTGTTTGTGTTTTGAGTTCTGAGTTCTGAGAGAGAGCTGTACCTTTGTTAGAGTCTTCTGAAGTGAGTTCGTACACAATTTACCCCTTTGTCATAGAATATGTTTGTTCCTTTTTGTGCCTACACTGAGTGTATGTTTCCCACTGCAAGGAACAAGGGGATAGGCAAGCTACCATTGGGTCTACACCTCCCATCACGCAGATACAGTCCTGTCAACCATCTTACTGTACGCGTTTGGGTCACCAGTGTTGCATTCTCCTTCTCCGCCCTAGGCACACCATATCTGGGTAGGGTGTGTAACAATAAATTTGGATCATGGTCAGGGTTTAGCTTTCTGACTATTTTCAGCAGTTTAGGAATGTTCTTTATGTATCACTAACGTTCTGGCAGTTGTAGCAGACTGAACATAAGAAATTGAAATATAGTCCATGGTGGACCTGGGGCTGGACAGTGACCACATTTCATGAGCTCGAATGGGAATAGGATTTTCTCAAGTGGGATTTGCTCTTCAGTTAAAGACTTAATGACTGACCACTGGTTTCCAGGACCCAATCAAGCTATTTGTCCAGGTCTACCAGAAAACTTCCACTATTACTGGGAAGGTACAATAGCTCCTCTGAGTAGGCCTAGTATACTTAATAGTCTCATCTATTAGTTATTTTTATTTTTAACTGGTTAAATATGCTCCCATTTAAATAAGTGCCCCATCCATTTGATGTACGGAATCAAAGGAACAGTATAAAACATCTTATATTGTCATAGGAAATTGTGGTAATTTCAGTAATTGACAAATAAAAACTTGAAACTTGAAAACTTGAAACTAATTGTAATAATTACTACTTTCATTGACTTTCGTTTGGTTCAGATAATATTGAATATCAGTTTTCTGCTGAACTGTATAATCACAACTGGTTTGATTTTGACTGACAGGGAATTTGTGTACACAACTCTACTGAACTTGGGAAGATAGAATCCCAAAAGTTATTAAGAAAAATCTACAGTTCTTTGATGGACCTAAAGGTCTTTGTAGCCAATGATGGATACAAGCTCCATACTTGAGAGTGAACATCTGGCTTCCTAAAACTGGGTTGGTATTTTAATGGCCTCTGCATAGATTTGACTAGTAGGGTGGGAGATGGAAGATGGTTTTCATTAGGAGCGGAGCTTTACTTTAGTTTCAGCGAGAGTTGCCAGTCAGAGCCCATATCGTGACTATCTCCCACAGCTCCACTTAAAAAGTCCCTCAAACATGATCTGTAAACTGCGGTGTGGCGGTATTTATTCCACTACGGTGCTGTAATTATGTGTTCTTGAAATGCCAATTAAATGTCACAGATGGCAGGGAATTCACTCCTTTTGGTCAGTAATCTCAATTAAGACACCCAGCACATTCAGTGTTTTAGGCTCTAAACACGATCTACAAAATTATAAATATAAAAGAACATTAAAGCCTTTAAAAGGTAATTATCAATGGAGCAGAGCATGTATCACAAGAACACAAGCAACCTTTGCGATCAGAACAGCATGATCCAACATTGTTTTTAGGCTGTGCTAAGGTGAAGAGATGAAGGTTAATCAAGGCTCCTTGTGAATGAGGTCCAGACCTTGATTGGAGAGTCTCTTTGCCTGATTAAACAATTGGGGGCTTCAGTACCTCTCCTAGCTTAAAGCAGAGGGCAAGTGGTACGCACGCGCACAAACACTCACACACACGCATAAACGTTCATACTAACAGGTTAGTCGGTCTGTCAGCCTGGAGCTGCCTCTCACACAGTAACAGTTCTCATGGCTCTATGGAGTACCTCAGTCCTCTACCTTTCTCTCTTCTTGGTGAGTACACAACACAGTTGAGGAATCCTACTCTATGTCTATGTAAAGATGCTGTTACCATTGGGTTGTCATAAGGCATTATTCTTGCCTATAAGGTTATTGGACGTGTGGTAGATGTAAGCTTTGTGTTTTGATATCACCATGTCTGTGTCAATACCTTGCCAGTTTGTGTAAGTAAATATACAGTTCATTCATCCAATTGAGTGTGATAATCAAACTGGTTGGAAATATAAAGTGCTGGTTTTCCCTGCTGTTGAGGAAACTCCAGGTGCTTTTGTTGCCATGTCAGAAACATTTGTGGCTGTGGACATGACCTGCGTCATTTCATTTTGCCAAACAGATTTGTAAGGTTGCTTAACGTTTGCTTTTTTGCTGTATTTTTTATATTTTTATGAATCCACTTTAATGCTGAATGAAATGATAAACTACTGAGATTTCCTTCTTAGGTTTTATGAGACATCAACTTCTACAGTTGGTTTTGTGAAAGGGCTCATTTATGTGTTCACCATAACAGCACTTTCCTTGGGTTGAAGCAGTTTGCACTATTAAGTATTCGGTCACTGTTCACGGTTTAGAGATGCCCTTATTGATACTTATTTTTTTATTAGAACATGATTATCATTATAATCCAAAAGGTGTTGTGGATGTGTTAATTCTACTATATCCTAATCCGTAAGGTGGTGGATGGTTGGCATGATCTGGATAACACAGAGTATGACTGTTGGCCAATGGATAACCCTAATGACTTCAACATGATCAACTGTGGAGGTAAGTTGTGAACATTTAAAAAATGTTGTCTTTGTTCCCAATTGTATATTTCACTTACCATTTTGTTTGCCATTAAAGCTTGGAGGGATAGGAAAACTTGATAAGGATCAGTGAATGTAACGTAATATTTATCTTGTTTTGGTAATACAAACTTCAGCTGCTTTTTTGTAAATTACTCTATTTTTTGTCAACCTTACTCTATTGGGAAATTCACTGTAGCTACAATATTGTAGCTCTATGTACGGTGTTGCTGTGAAGTTACGTATTACTTAAATTTGTCATACATTTAATTAAATGTTTTGTTTGGGTCTCTTTTTGATGGTCATAATTCACCATCAGGCAAGCAGTCATTCAGAACAGATGCATTTGATGGTCACACAGAGCTGATGCATTGTCATGATAATAAAGTTGTCACGTGTTTGTAAAAAGAGATGTTGTGAATGTGTGTAATTCCGCCTATTTGCATGAGTGTTGATATGCGTACAGTATGTGTGTGCACACATGCAATTCTGTGTGTGTTCGTGCGTTTGCAGGACTGGAGATGGCCTGGGTGCAGCGACCTCCAGAGAAGGTGACTGACGGAGAGGAATTCAATGTGACGTACACTGTGACAGCACCGGATTCCTTTTATGAGTATGCAGTCAAGAACAAGATCTTCCAGTTCAGGTGATTGAGCTCGTGTCTGGAATTATGTCTGTGTTGGATGCACCGCAATATCACTGCAATGGATGAAATAAGCTCCCTGTTTATTTGAGAAAGTATTACAACAAGTGTTAAAAAATGTAGAAAATGTAACTGTCATTAGTATATCAGCAAAAACAAATATCTCTCACTATCTCTCTCTCTCTCTGTCTATATACAGTATATATACTATAAGACCAAAAGTACGTTAAAATGTGTTCAGGTCGGGGATCATCTTAAAGCCAATTACCAATGGGGGCTGTTTTTATGGTTTTGGGCAAGAGCCCTTAGTTCAGCTGGTGGAATATTAATGCAAAAGCTTTCCTGTTTCACTAATGCCCACATTATCCCCACAAGTGAGATCCATACAGAAATGTTTTGATTGATGGTGTTTGTCTGACCCAAACACAATTAAATGCGTTTGGGAAACGTTCTAATGCTATCTGCAATCCAGGTCTGATCATCCAACATCAGTTCCTAGCCTCTTTAATGCTTTATTTGGCTAAATGGAAGCAAATTCTGCATCAAGTTCCAGCATTTCTTGAAAAGCCTTCCCGGAAAATTGAAAGCAGGTATATAAACAAGTGGGTACAAGTGGGTACAAACTCCATGTTAAAGCACATAGTTTTACGAGAGGTTCAACAAGCAGGTATGCGTATACTGAGTAGGGTCCAAATATATAGTCATATAGTGTTTACACACATACTCATATGAAAGCGCAATAACGTACCCACATCTTTCCTCAGCAATGCTTCAGAAGCCAAAAGGTTCTGCCATGAACATGACTGCCCTCCCAACTGGAACAATGCCAACGAGATCAACTGCTGTGTTTACCATGCCAACATCCACTCCTGCCCTCTTGCCCTCATGGTTAGAACAGAACCGCCAGACACTGGGGGAGAAGTGGCTCATTTGAATACGCGTGAATGCAACCAGATTCATGTTAACACACCTCAAGCTCATCCAACACACACACAAATAAAACTACTAATTATTAATCATTGTTGTTAATTACCAAAAGCAGTCAAAGTGGAATTCATTAAACCTTGATTGCACACTGTGCTCCTTTTAACATTGGTCTGTAAATGTCAACAGAGGCAAGGAGGAATCTGCGGACCATGGATCCCTGATGACGGCAAGATAGTGACACACACAGTGTCCAAAGCAGGAAAGATGAGTCAGCAGCTCTGGACTTCAAAGGTGCTGACTAATGAATGTGGTTCTCCTGTGATTGGTAGAGAAAATACGAAAAAGTCCAGCGGCTACTGAAATCAAATCAAATGAGTGCATTGTCATAGCTGAATGTGCCGTTCATTGCACACTATTCCTTAACCAAGTATTGATTCATGGTCCCCTCTAGGTGGTTCTGGTCCATGTGGGAGTGACCTCAGTTATTGCTCATATCAAAATAGGACAAATGCATTCAGCGCTGGAGTCCAAGGTGCTGGTTGTCAGTGCCCAAGGTCAGTATGTCAACATTTATTGTTCTGTACAACATTGGAATCCCTCAAGGCTGCTCATCTGCAAGCTCTTTGTAGCCACTTTTGTACTCAATGCCCAGCATCCAAAATTGTTGTCTTGTCATGTCGTCCTTGAGATCTAGTCTCCCATTTTACGACCACCTCTGCCATTCACTATACATGATGGGTCAGCTGTGTTCTGTTCTTTCACAAGTACTGTCATAACAGTTGCATAGACATCCATTTCAGTGTGTGTGTGTGTGTGTGTGTGTGTGTATACCAGTGTGCGGGGATGATGTGTGTGAGTTGGAGGAGAGCTGTCTCAACTGCCCAGCAGACTGTGGCGTCTGTCCAATGTCCATTACGATCAAGGTGGCCATCGGACTGCCAGTCGCCCTCTTCTGTTGTGGTTTCATCTTAACCATGGTGGTACGGCATCAGGGCAAATGCAGACACACAATATATTGGAAAAATGTCAATCTCAGTCAATATGTCACTGAGCCAACTTGACACATTTTCAATATGTAATATTTCATAAAACATAGTTTTTTTCTGCAGTGGCTCCAGTATCAGAAACAAAAGATGTTTTGGGATGAAAGCTGGATCATCAGTTATAAGAACATCATGTTTGGTATGTTGTTTCAGACCAATTCGGTTAGATTTGGTTGTATATACAAATCATTTATTTCAAGAATACAAATACTAAGGGTGTTGCTGATATGTTAACTAGTCCCCATTCATCTCCCTCTGTATCCTCCCCAGGTAAAGCATGTTACATGGGCTTTTGCAGCACCACCAGTCTACAGCCGCTAAAGAGTCACTCCAGTGTCAGCCGTACAACTGATGTGACTGTATGTACTGTGGTCAACAATACCTTCAAACAGGGCTTCATTCAACCTGGCATCTAGTGAGAAGTCCTTCTTTTATATTTCTCTCCATTTTATTCATTCTAGTCTATTTTATCCAAGTTTATCCAAGTATTTATCTGTCTAGTGAATGTCATACAATCTATTGACTGACAGTGATGGGAGAACTGTAGCCGTGAAACATATCCAAAAGAAACATTTCACTCTCACAAAAACCGTTAGGAAGGAAGTGAAAGAAGTAAGGTAAGCTAAGTTCTTTTTGAGCCAATACAGTGGACAACTCTTGTCAAATAATGTACTTACTAAATGTATTCTGAAACGGAATAATGACATTTTCTCTGTAAAATATTTCTTATTAGGGAATTGGATCACCCTAACCTCTCTAAATTCATTGGTGGATCGACTGAAGTTCCCTATGTCAGTATTATAACTGAGTACTGTCCTAAAGGAAGTCTTGCTGATGTCCTACTCAATGAGGATATCCCAATCAACTGGGGATTCAGGTGAATCAAGTCATCTGATTAGACATTTTCTACAGATAATCTTGAGATATTCTACAATAAAAGCTCCTTCTGCCTGCTTTGTGTACTGATAATTAGGTTGTCCTTCGCCACTGACATAGCACGGGGCATGACTTATCTTCACCAACACAAAGTGTTTCATGGGAGACTTCACTCAAGGAACTGCATCATTGATGACCGCTGGGTCTGCAAGATCTCAGGTGATCTCAAAATTATTTAACCTACTTTGGTATCATGGCAGGATTGTTCATGAAGGTAGGTTGATGTCTCACTTTACATCTTTTATAAAACATTGAAGTGGATTCTGTGGTTGTGACTACTGGGACAAAGAGAGGTGAAGGCAATTTCTTTTCGTAGACTATGGGCTTACAGCATACAGAAAGGAGGACTTTGAGGCAGTCAGCAATGGGTTCCACTGTGTGGATATCAACCGTATATACTGCGCCCCCGAGGTCCTTCTGGGAAGCAGCTCCAGTATCACTCCAGCGGCTGACATTTACAGGTATTACTATTACAAGTATTCATGGCACCGGTCTAAAATATTTTTCATTTATCTAGATTCATGATTTAAAATAGTATCTGTAATGAATTGTGTATAAGTATATGTATATATGTATACAGCGTTCTTGAATGAACATTGTTTGCTCCACTCCCTAGTTACTCTATCATCCTAGTTGAGATTGCTACTCGCTCTGACCTTATCTCAGTGAGTATGAAATACCCACTTTTAGGCTAGTGGACTTGGTGTTTGTAAACCTGTTGTTGTAAACAGTGTCTTCTTGTGCAACCCACTGACCAGGACCATAATGAAGGGGTCAAAATGGATATCATGTGGCGGCCTCCACTGCCTGAAATGAAAGCTGGGAAAGCGGACACCGACTGTCCTAATCGAGGAGACTACTGTGAGGTCTGTTATAGGATTTAGAATTTGGGTTGACGGTTTTAGTAGTTTATTCATTCAGCTCTTTTAGAAAAAAAGATCAACACTATCATACTCTTACGGCCTCTGACTCTTCTTTGATGTCCAATGTGTTAGCTAATTGATTACAATAGAACCAAACTCCTTTCTTATTGACAGCTAATAAAGAAGTGCTGGTCCCATAACCTCACTTTGAGGCCAACGTTTGACCAGGTGAAGAAGATACTGGATAAGATGAACCCACACAAAGTTAGCCCTGTCGACATGATGATGAATCTGGTAATGTACTGTAGGGGTGTGACAATTGTTTGTTATCAAATACAACAACAAATAAATAAGTACAAATATTTCTTCAAAATATATACATATATTTTTTTAAGACATAAAAAAAACCATCACAATCTGTTATTTTCAAAATGTTTATCAGTTGTTAAATAAATAAATAGATTTATAGATGATTTAATTCCCACAGAAAATATTAAATCTGATTTGTCTTGTAATTTGACGCATTATGAAATATGTTCAATATATGTTTCAAATCCATTGTGATTGTTAACACAAATGTAATGTTTAGAAAATCCTTCCTTTCTAGATGGAAAAATACAGCAAGCATTTGGAAGCCATTGTAGCTGAAAGAACACAGGATCTTCTTCAAGAAAAACAGAAGACAGATCGCCTGCTTTACAGTAAGTCAGTAGGCTACATCAAGAGGACTTGGAGTGTATAATTCTTCCATGCATAAATGTATGAATTTTATTTTTTCTAATAATTGCTGCCATCTAGTGGTAATAACATGATGCCAGCAGCTTTGTAAGATTTTAACGGCTCTCAGGCATGCTACCAAAGCCAGTGGCTGATGACCTCCGGCAGGGTCGTACAGCAGAGGCACAGAGTTACTCCAACGCAACAGTGTACTTTAGGTAAGTGATACTGAAGGGTCTTCATCAATAGCCTACCAACCTAATAGTTTAGTGGTTTTATTTAATGAGCTTTTTTATGATTAAAAAATATTTGTTTTGAAATATACACTTTTTATTTGTCCTCGTTGGGAACAGTGACATAGTGGGTTTCACACAACTGTCTGGTGCCAGTACTCCCTACCAAGTGGTGAACTTTCTCAACCAGCTCTACACAACCTTTGATGACATCATTGACAATTACGACGTGTACAAAGTGGAGACAATTGGGGACGCTTGTGAGTATTGCTGCGTAGAGCATGCATTGTCTATCTGTCTGTCTGTATGTCTCACTCATCTCTCTTTCTCTTCATCCCTTTGTGTAATTTCTGTCTTTCCAGACATGGTCGTTTCTGGTGTTCCCAATGAAAACGGCATAAACCATGCAGGTGAAATTGCCAGCATGGCCCTGGACCTGGTCAATGTTTGCCATGCCTTCAAAATCCCCCACAAACCCACCACCCAGCTGAAGATACGAGCAGGCATCCACTCAGGTACTCTCCGCCTGAAACCTTTCTATGTTATAACCTCATTGCCGGAATTAAATTAGAAATAAAATATATGACTGATATGCTTTTTTCATTTATGAGCTGAGACACATTTACAACCATAATGTGCACATTTCTCTCTTCATAGGACCTGTTGTAGCAGGTGTTGTAGGGACCAAAATGCCTCGGTACTGTTTATTTGGTGACACAGTGAACACGTCTTCACGGATGGAATCAACAAGTGAAGGTACTCAGGCAAAGATGAGCTTACGGAACATTACTTTAATTTATACCTTTATACCTTATACTTCTTTGTTATGTCCCCAGCCCTTAAAATACAGGTAAGTGGAGATACTGCTGAGCTGCTGCACACTCTAGGAGGGTATGTCCTGACTTGCAGGGGATCACTGAATGTCAAGGTAAGCTAACGAGAACTACACAAAATAAAACATGTCTTTAGTATGTATATTTAAATATTATTGTACAATTAAAGATGAGGGGTAAGTGACATACTATAAATAAGCAATCCCTGCCTCTTAGTTTAGATACATATATGTGACAGACTGTTTGCTATTCTTTACTACAATGGGAATTAGTCAAGATACAGCTGAGCACTATGTTTCAGCCATTTTCATGTGAGATTCCATTGATTTCTCTGTGTATTTGCTTACAAATGTGTACGGGCTCTAGATCTAAATTAATGTTGGATTGTTCACTAAACTCACTAATATTCTATAAACATTTAAGGATTTAGCATGTGCATATTTGAGGGAGATTTGATGCTATTTTTTTTTAAATTAAAGACTTTGTGGGTCTTTCTGATATTCCCTTTATTGGTCTATTTCTTAATGCAATGACCCTACACCCCATTTGAATAGAAGGATTTCGTTACAGCACAGGGTTGATACTGACTTATGAAATACAGGTTGGAACAAAAGGTTGGGTGGGGGATAGGGGAGACATTTGTCCCATGAGAAAGGACGCCCTACTTCTTTCTCATTGGAAGACTGTATGTCTCAATTAGGGTCTGGCCTCAGCAGCTGAGTGCACATATCCCCTAGCATGATGTATTCATGAGGATGCACATGCTCTCCAAACACTGTCCCTCTTTATTAAAAGACTCACTCAACTGGTAGAGATGCTATGGACAGAAGAGGCTGTGAGACAGACATGCTTTGTGTTTTGTTCTTCCAGGGTAAAGGTGATATGACAACATGGTGGCTGGAATCAAAGACAGAAGAGGATACAGACCCAGTGCTTAAAGCAGCTGACTTCAGGAGTGTCCCTGTACCAGTTAGCAACTAGTCAACTAGCCATATGTACCACCGTAGGTTTTACCCAGTTCAATTTGAGTATTGTTCAATTAAAACCTGACATATACAGTTTCCAGAGCTTTAAGACTCCTAGAGCTACAGTATGTTGAGAATCTGATGATCTGTGGAAGAAACATTCATTCGTATTGTGTTAGTATTTGTTTATGTATTCTAACTGGAAAATTGATGAAGAGATGCAAACAACAAGGTATTAGAAGCAGTCACTCTCACATTGTACCTTTTCCTGGGTACCCATCTGATTGTCTCAAGGAAAGTAACATCATATTTTAGGTTACACAAAGTAAGCACCTCTAAAATAATTCACAATAATAAGAACTGTATACAGGCATACTGTATAGTGAGTTGAAATTGATATCATGTGGCAGAACAAGTAAATAAAATGCATTTAATTGTGTAATTAGCATTTTGAAGATGTAAATACAGTTACCAACTAATAATTGCTGTGTTTCCATGTTATTACAATGCATTACTTTGGTGTAGTGAAAGTATTAGTCATTGCATTTTGTATTTCACACATCTCATGATAAAAGAGCTACCAAAAACAAGTAAAAGATGTAAATGAAGTAGAATTTCTCCACTTATGTGCATCTGCATTTACTGTCAAGTACTAGTGAAGTATTTTAAATAAAGCACAGAAATTGAAATAAGTAGATCTTGATGTGTCTGTTTCAATAATATAATGCGAGTAAGAACCCTTAACCCTTGTGCTGCCTTCGGTCACAATGACCCGAAGGTTCACAACGACCCCTCATTCTGCTGCGACAATTTTACCCAATACAAAAACAAATAAAAACCATTTTCTTTTAACATTTGCGCTGTGGGGGGTGTGAGACAGCCCGACGGTTAAAAGAAAATGCTTCACTTTATTTTTGTATGAGGTACAGTTGTCACAACACGTGGGGGGGTCCAATGACTGATGGGTCACAATGACCCGAAGAGAACACAAGGGTTAAGATATATAATTTGGGGAAAAACATTGCTAACATATAACATGTCTACGTATATAGGCCTACTGTAGATGTGAATGATGTATTAGGGGAAATACTGGTATGAAAAATGAAGGTCACTTTGCTACGGTGGCCCTGAAGTGCAAAACACACCCCCTAATATGAGTGCATCCCCCAAATGAAAACACTCCCCTCAAATATGAGTCAACTCCCCCCAAATAGGATGACTTGCTCACCTCCCCCCAATACAAAGACACGCTCCTCCAAATGGAGAACGACATAACATTAACTCAAAACCACATTACATTAATTCAAATGGATGCAATAACTAACAACAGGGAATAAGAAATCGATCGACAGAAGTACGAAATGCAATAGCCTGACAGAGTTACGTGCACCAGGACAGTTGTTTAGCTATCGAAGCAGGTAGCAAGTAGGCCTACTTATGCAAAAGTATAAATTGCGTGTTAAGGGGCACTGTTTCAACAGCGCCATTGGGCTGCGCTTTATTTGTTCTGTTTATTTTTCAGGGATGCAATACTGACGTTTTTTTACCATGTGTGTGAAGTGAAGATTACAGATGAAGGAGCTGACACTTGCTATTCTTCAACACTGTTGCATTAGGGTTTTTCTATACTGCCATTGGTTCTTTCTATAGGCTACTGCTATTGGTTCTTTTCTATACTGCCGTTGGTTCTTTCTATACTGCCATTGGTTATTTCTACAGGCTACTGCCATTGGTTATTTTCTATACTGCCATTGGTTCTTTCTATACTGCCATTGGTTATTTTCTATACTGCCATTGGTTCTTTCTATACTGCCATTGGTTCTTTCTACAGGCTACTACCATTGGTTCTTTTCCCAATGGCGCTGTCGAAACAGTGCCCCTTAAAACCCGTTATGCAAAAGTATAAATTGCGTGTTTCGACAGCGCCTTTGGGCTGCGCTTCAATACCGCCATCTAGTGGTTTAAAGTGTGAATTACAAGTACAGTTCTCACAGTAAACCACCAGATGGCGATGGTAAAGCGCAGCCCTATGGAACAGGTTTTTAAACGTTGAGTTACAGTAATGTAATGTTTTCCATTTGGGGGAGTGTGTCCTTGTATTGGGGGGAGGTGAGCAAGTCATCCTATTTGGGGGGAGTTGACTCGTATTTGGGGCAGAGTTTTTTCATTTGGGGGATACACTCATAGGGGGGGGGGTTTGCACTTCAGGGCCACCGTACTTTGCGGCACGCAGCATCAGCCTTTAAACAGTGATTCCAGAGCACGGAATTCATCATGGTTAATTTGAGGACCAAAAAAGAACTGCATTACAGGACTGCATCCCCAGTCCATGGATGTTTTGAAGGTACTATCGCTGACCCAAACTTTGCCGCAAAGGTCAACACAGACTGGGATTGCAGCTAATCAAGAAAGCAGGAGCTGGTTGCCTAACAACGCCTTAACCAATCACAGTACTGTTTGGCTTGTCAGTTCCTCTCCGAGTCCGGTAGCAAGTGGACAAGCTAGCTAGTGCTAAAGAGGCAGGTCACCAAAGCATATTTTTGAAAGATGGACAATAATTACAAATTCTTATAATGGTATGAAAACCGTAAGTGAAATTATTTGACGCATACTTGGGTTACAAATCTGATTGTTTTAGGTGACCCTTTTACGTTGCATTGATTGGCGTGATATAATTTGTCCAGCCAAAGCTAGAAGCTTTTTGGTTTGACAGCTGAGTTCGAGCTCATCCACACAGTCAGAACACAAGGCTATAAGCCATTAGGGTTACGTTAATGCTACTAGTAGGGGCTGCCTAGTACCTGAGATGGTGAAAAATGTAGCTGCCTGCACGTTTCATTCTATGAACGTTAGTTCATTTATTATAGTTAACCAACTACGTCGCGTTTCAAAAAGAGGACTATCTAGTACAGTAGTACAGTAGTAGTAGTAGCCACACACCGTCTTGTTGTTCTAGTCTCGTTCTTGGCTGCTGTTCTGAAAGTTGTGCCTCCTTTTTACTTTCAACCATGTGGTGGCCTCGTTAGCTACGTGGCATACAGTAACACCTACCTACTTGAGGGTGATTTACAGAAGCAAATGTAATCTGGTTTAGCAAGTAAAATAATGGCCAGTTAATTAAATGTCTGAGTAGCTAAGCCTTGTAGGCTGGCCATCTGCCCTGATTCCATTCGAGCTACTACACCATAAGGCACTAATGGACTGTCTATTGAACACGATTTCAGCTTTCACCATTTGCAATTAAACATTTCAACATGTGATTTAATCTTAAAGTGTGTTTTTGTTTTACCTCTAAACAGGGCTCGAAATTGGCACCCGCCGAGCGCCAATGGCGTGTAGATTTTTGGGCTGGCGATTAAATTGTGTCCGATGCCCCGCCACTTGGCGGGTGAAATTGCGGAGTACAGCTCCCGACTACCGCGCCCGTCATGGTTAATAAAAGCATGCAACGCCAACACGAACAGTTGTGCGCGCATCTAGGTGGCAGAAAACTGTGAAGATAGCCTTTATAACCGCTAGAGAATGACACGGATAATACAAATAGTTAGATTTAAAAAGACAAAAAAGGTCGAGGATGACAGCATTTAAGAGATAAAACTTCCCCATTGACCTGTCACATCAGAATTTTGATTTGGGTCATGAAAGTCTTGAAAGTGTCTTTGAGTGAGTGCGTCGCCAGATAGACCGAACAGTCTAGGCGGCAGGTTTGTTACACATAACTTTTTTTAAATTAAATATATTTGTATTAGCTATGTTGGATACTGTCCTCCTTTCCTACTCTTTCTTCAATGCCTAACGAATCTATCTCTTGACCCTGTATTTATGCTTGAGCAGCACTGGTTGAAGCCTGAAAATATTGTAAACAATTTCTGCATATGTGCAGGTATAGCAACGCTAGTGCTAAATAACTATTTAGCTGGTCGGCTCCACGGCCGGGTAAGTAGGGCTCGTGAGACACCTCACCAAAAGAACGATGGGGAAGCTTGTCTAGCAGATTAAGACATGTTCGTATGTACCTATCTTAAAGTAACCTCAACTTTCCTAGACTTAGCTACGATGCTAATGCTGAAGGGTCGCTGATATCGCATAGCGTCGTTGCTAAAGTGTGATGACGTTGTGACTGTGTATGTGAGAGACACGTGAATGACAGAGTCGGAGGAAGAGCAGGGAAAGGAAATGCAGCTGAACGAATACGCTGCGTGTTTTAAATAGCGTAAAAAAAACAAAACAGGATAAAGTGTCTAAATTAGTCTGTGTGGGAAACACTGGATGCGAAGACCAAACCTCATGGACAAGGACAACCCATCTCACATTGAGCAAGAGTAGGCCTAGTAGTAGGCCCCTGGAACCCCCTGAATTAATACATTGTTTCAAAAAGTAAAATTGGTTTATTTTGTCCATTGAGTGATTTAGAATGATATTTAAATCATAGGTAAAGGTTGTTTATGTCAAACAATGTTAGAGTATGTCTGAAATGGCAGGTTTAATTTTGGCTGGTAAAAAATATTATTGGCTGGTAACTTTTTTCATCTACCAGCCATTTTGGCTGGTAAGCCAAAAAGTTAATTTCGAGCCCTGCCTCTAAATGTTAGTGCTAGCTAGTTCTGAAAGTTTAAATGGTAAATCAATAGGGTAGCCATCTAGTTTATGAAGTCTAAAACTTCAAAACCATTTTCTGATCCAACTGAAATTTACAAAGAGAGCAAAGTTTAGTGGATTGACAGTCTCAAGTATTTGTCTTTTTCTGTAGAAAGGTAGGCCTACGCCATATGTTTTTGATTAGGCTGCGGAAAATAGGCAAGACAAGATGTCAAAGTGTTTCATTCTAAGACGTGTGCTTTATTTGTATGCACCTTCCTGCCAAAGCGAATTCCTTGTCCGTGCAAACTTTCATGGCGAATAAATCTCTTTCTGATTCTGATTTCACGTGAAGCTGTTGTACTTCAAACACAAATAAATGCAACTATGATGATTAGCCTAGAGACTATAGCACAATGGCCAGATCTTGACCTTTTTTGTCATCCAGCCTAGTTCTTGTCCCGTATGCCATATTGTATTGAATGAGCATCATTAATGGTAGTCAAGTAAAATTTTATGGCTCAATCTCTGTTGATTTAAAGACTGTCAGACATATAATTTAATGTCTTTAAATTTACAACCCAAATTTGCCTCACTATACACACTGCTATACACAGTTCACACAGTTCATTGCCGCTGATAAATGATTTGGCTGTGACCGTCCTAATCCCCCCTTTCGGTCTAATTTCTCAATTTTAGGATAGCTTGTTTCCATTCTCTGTGATCATCCGCTGCCCTGTGTAATCCCATGTGCCATGTGCACTGTTGAATTGGTGCTGCTAATCTGAACCCTCTATTTTAGGAGCTGTCTGCGTAGGCGAATCGGTGAGCAGCATGTCTGCTTACAAAAAGCTGATGATCCAGACACATTAGGTGAGCTCTGTAGGCTGTTTGTTGTCAAGAGGGTGAGGAACACACTGCAACAATGCCTGAGTCTTCAGTAGGTGAGTACTGTCTTATAAAACAACACACACATTTATTCTGTAGTACACAGTAGATATTGTTAAATTGATGAGTTTCATACATGAATATCCACGACTTACTCTCGTCTCTTTTCATCGGTGTTCTACATAAATCAGGCCTCTAGTGTGAAGGAGAAGATTAAATTGTCAGAAGTACCCGATTAATGCTATTTAAAGAGTGTGTGTGAAACTAACCTCAATTCCAGACCACACACATGCTAAAGGAATAGTGCTTTGCTTTTTACTCCACTACACACTCTTGTTCATAGGCCTACCCAATACATTTACATGACTCATTTCAATCTTTGTAGGCTCTGTATGTTATGCTGATAATGAAAAGGGATACTTTTTGCGGGGGTCAGATGGCTGAGCGGTAAGGGAATCGGGCTATAAATCAGAAGGTTGCCGGTTTGATTCCTGGTATTACAAATGACATTATGTCCTTGGGCAGGGCACTTCACCCTACTTGCCTTGGGGGGAATGTCCCTGTACTTATTGTAAGTTGCTCTGGATAAGAGCATCTGCTAAATGACTAAATGTAAATGTACTAAAACATGAACAAAACATCAACATTCCGTTTCATTTGTCCTCTAACAGAAATCAAGGATATCTGCAGTTCTTCCAGATACAGAATGTCTCCTTTGAGGCAGCTCTGCCAACAATCTGTGCTCACTCTGCCAACATCCAAACATCCCTTCAACGAGCCAAGTGCCTTCTGCACTGAGGAGAACATGTCAGAATGCCTCTGCTACATCAATCAGGTAAACTGCAACTAATGTCAATGTCAACTCCATTCTATAAAATTAAGAGGAATACATTCAGTGATAGTTTTGATCTGATGAGTCAGAATGTATTGTTTAATGTTCAGCAGTGGCAAAGTATCATAAATCACCTTTCACATCACATTGATATGTACGCACATTGTCTTTTTTGGATGTGTGGCATAAAAACAGCTATGAGCTAAGCCACACATCCAATCTTTGAGCCACACATGCGATCGGTGCTTTTCAGTTCAGCTCATCAGTGTTTAATTCATCCCTTAGGAAATGTGGTTTGCACAGGTCCCACACATCACATTGACACATATGAACATCCAAACCAAATACATTATAAGAACATAAATATAAATACAAATTGCTGTCCCAATGTAGGAGATGTGCTCGCTGGGACTGCCGTCACTGGCCGCTGAGTCGAAGGGGGGCTGGAAGCTGAACAACGTGGTCGTGCTGAACAGCATGTATGACTTGCTTCGGCTGCACCGGCAGAGCCTGCGAGCTGTGGAGGACTTGGAAGTGGAGCAGCTCAAGGCCAGCAGCAACATGGACTATCTGCAGCACAGCTACGCCAGGTCGAAGGTAGACCACCTGTCATGAACCGCTCACTCCCGTCAACGCCTGGGCGACCCTCGTCGGCGTGCCTCATCCTCGTTTGTTTTGAACGTTCGGAGGGATTCTTCCGGAAGCTTTTTCTTGGTTATCGAATCAAACTCGGCTTCAGCGTCTGTTTTATGTGTCCTCGCAGGATCAACTTGAACTGTGTAGAAGGGAGAACACTGGACTGCTTGAAAGAGAGCGCCAGCTACAGCTGAAGTTGAAGAGCTTGCAGAACTGCCTGAAGAATGAAAAAGAAGAGGTATGTTTGAGTTCAGAGTTCAGCTGAGATGTGGAACAGGTTTGCACCTCTCCTTTTCCCACTTTGAACGTAATCGAATACCTACTCCCACGAGAGAAAGCGAGCATAATAACTGTAATAACCGACTGTAATGTTAACGTCCATTGTTGCCTTGACAGGTGCAGAAACATCAGAACATAATCGCTAGTCGAGCCACTCAGTACAATCATGACATGAAGAGAAAAGAGAGAGAGTTTAGTAAACTGAAAGAGCGCCTGAATCAACTTCTGATCGACAAAAAAGAGAAGAAGCAAGGTAATAACACTATATTGTGAGAATTTTAAACACACCAAATCGTAGATAGATACATTTTCCACATCCTGCTATCCTCATAGAAGACATTGTTAATCCTTCTTTATTATTCGCAGCCATTGAAGTATTAAACTACATTGGACGATCTGATGGGAAAAGAAGCCTTTGGAAAACGGGGAAAACCGAGGGAAGGTAACTACAGTGCACAAACTCAGACTTCTTTAAGTTGCATTTAAAGAAAACGAAACGGGGCTTATGTAGTTAAGACGACGTTCTTGTTGCACTGGTAAAATACACACCATTATTTTGACCTAACCACTGAAAGACTGTCAGAAATGAAATGAGGTTGATTCGTTTCTCTCAGGCACGAGGGTGAGATGTACAAGACCCTTCTGAACGACTACGACAGCCGCCAGAAGGATCTGGTGGGGGAGAACGCAGAGCTGAAGAAAGTCTTACAACAGATGAAGATGGAGATGGTGTCCATTTTAAGCCAGAGGAAACAGACCTTCAGAGACGAGAAACCCGATGAAAATCATGAACAGGTCGGTCCAGTAGTGGCTTATATCTTTCCGCTTCTTTTAAGTGTGCCGTGTCAATAGGAAGCTCAGTGTTTCAGTTTTCACATTAGCATTATCAGTCACCTCGGGTCTCATCAAACACAAAACTGTAAATGGCGTGAGGATAACAAACTGCCCGGCAACAATTGACCAATTAACCACTTCCAAATAATACGAGTGAATGCTGGACGTCACCTCATGTCGCAGGCTGGCTCAGAGGAGGAGGAGGTGTTCGACTCTAGCAGGGAGAGCCTGGAGCTGTCCTGTGAGCACGCACGGGAGAAACTCACCAACAGCATCCGTCTGCAGTGGAGGAGACTCAAGAGCCACATGGAGAGACTCGACAGCCAAGGTAGTCTCCATGGTATCAGCGAAAACAGTCCATTAGCTAATCACTGACTTCATAATGTAAGGTGCACATTATATTACTATAACCGTGTAATTGTATACACATCACAGTAACATCACAGTAACATCACAGTACCTACAGAAGGCCAGCCAAACTGAGACTTATGACTGGCCTTCTGTAGGTGCAATGTTTTCATGCACAAGGGTCTTTTTCCCCATATATATAACATGAATAACTATATGGCATTTCCTTTAATGACCACCACAAGCAAGAGTAAAACTGAACTTTTTACTATTAATATTGAATATGTGGTAGTTATCCACTGACCTGTTCTCCATTCATTTAAACCTGGTCCCTATAATGTAAATCACAGGGCCCCCCTGGACACGTTTTTAGTTTCCATTCCCTTTTTTCTGTGAGGTAACACTTCATTTGGGGGTTTTAGTTAATTAATACAAACACAATCACAAATCCAAAAGTATTTGTTGCAAGGATTAATGTTTTGACATGGTTGCTGTTTAGCCTCCTTGGTCGGAGATAGAGCCAACATGGACACCATCCCCAGAGAGGCTCACGAGGAGGAGATGGACAGTTTGAAACTGGAGATTCAGCAGTGCAAAGACTTCATACGCACACAGCAGCAGCTCTTGCAGGTATGGGCAGGTTACTTGGATAGGCTGCAAAAGCTGTCATTATTTCCACTCAACCTACCTCTGAAAACCTATTTGCCCCATGTTGTCAAAATGGTATTGAAAGGCATGTTTCTGGTCAAATATCTACATATCCCATCAATGAACGTTAACTACCGTATTTTTCGGAAATTAAGCCACATTCTCTATAAACCGCACCCCACCAGAATAGGAGCTTTGTATTTGTAAATTTGAGTATAAACTGCACTGGAATATATGCCGCACTTGATTCGGGAACAATGATACCAAGCAATGCACGAGTATAGGCGATTTTACAGCATGCCATTGAGTAACACACTTCGGAAACTTAAGTAAGTAAGTGCGTAATGTATGTTTTCTATTGCCCGGGAATTAACTAATATTTACCTTTAGACGCGTGATATGTGCGACGCTCCTCAGCGTCAGTCATGTTTCCTGCTCTGCTCGCCTTGCAGCAACAGGTGAGCACGCCGTGTGACGAGGAGACGTCAGCCCTGCTTAACGACTGCTACATGCTGGAGGAGAAGGAGCGCCTCAAACAGGAGTGGAGGGCCTTCGAAGAACAGAGGAGGAACTTTGAGACCGAGAGGAGGAACTTCACGGAGGCAGCAATTAGACTTGGCCATGAGGTGCATGGAGCCTACCTTTTGATATGTTTGAAGTCGGATTTGTTTTCAGTTATCAGGTCAAATAACTAGTAACTGATTGAAGATGATACAAGTGAGACTTATTTGAACTTATTTGTTCTGCAGAGACAAACCTTCGAGGAGGATCGTGCTTCGTGGCTCAAACACCAGTTTTTGAACTTGACTCCATTTGCTGACCAAAAGAAATCCCAGATGTCAAAGTCTCATAGTGCCCTGTCAGTCTGTAAGTACTGATCACCTGAAAACCATCATCGGTATATTTAACCATACTTAGCTGTTCCTTATAAACAACATTGAAAAGAAATGGAGCTACAATTAATGTAGTTTAGACATGTCTACTTTTGGCTCCCACTAAAAGGAGGACACTTCAGAATGTGTATCAATACATAATATTGTGCAGTTCAGTGTATGATTCATGACCATCATCTTCTGGCAGGTACTGAGCCAGAGGTTAAAACTGTGTCAACAGTTCAACTGGATAGGTCACTATCCCACACAACGTCCTCAACACCTAGAGCTTCTCAAATGAAAACGCTGTCTACAGCCGACCTGCAAAGTACACTACGCCTTTTCCCAGAAAGCAGGTACTTTTACCATTGTCATCGTCTGTGTCACAGTCTTCTCATAACATAATTTCTCATTGGCCAAAAAAACGAATCCAAAACTAGACAAAACAAAAAACCGTTATGAAGAAAAGTGCTGAATAAGTACTGTGCCTTCCTTTCATTCGCTTAGATACTGTTGCGTCAAACTTCATAAGAACAAGTCATAAGTCTTTAATCTAATGCTGTGAAAATTGTATCTCCAGTCCAAGCACAGTCCAACCAAAGAGAGGAAGCCTGCAGGGATTGGGTATTGTCTTAAATGGGGATGTCACCTTCCAGCACAGGAACCTGAATGGAGGAGAAGATACCTTCAGAGGAGAGAAAAACGGTTCCATTTAAAGCCACAAATTAACATCATGGATATTTTGTTTGACAATCCATGGTTTATTGTATGACATCTTGAGAGACACACCTGTATGGAAATGCCAAACAAAAAATGTTTGTCTGTAGAATTTCTGAAACTGTTTTTATGTCTTTAAAATATTCATTGAGAAACCTGGTCAAATTGGTTTTTGGTACCATATAGGGGTATTGGTTAACTAGTGTTTGTTTGCTGCTGTGTGATTGTGTAAATGAATGAGAGATAAAAAGATTATGGATTGTAATGTTTTGTTGGCAGATTCTATTTCTATGTTTAGGAATCCTGTTTATTGTCATTGTATGTAGTATTGCACTTTATCCTGCTGTGTAGTCTAGTTTTGTATTGATGAATGTCTTGTGTAAGAGCTGAGAAAGATAACATACAGTGTAGTTCTTTAAATTAATGTTAAAATGTATTTTTCCAGATTGGATTGTGTTGAAACCGAATAGTGAAAACTTGAGGTGTTGTGTGGCCGAGAACAGATCTTTCTGAAAGTTAAGAAGTGAGTATGTATGGCAGAATTATTTTTACTCACACTCATGAATGTTTATAGTTTTTTTGTGGTTTTCCCTAATTGTGCATTCTGCCGATAGATGAGAAGAAACATAATAACTTCAGAGACTTTCAACTTTTTTCAAATGTTCTAATAATTTATTTCCATTTAGCTGATCAAGCATGATCAAGCAAGTATCGATACACTGACACCTTTAAATTACAACTCTGCTGTAAAGAGCTCTTATGTTTCTGCTTCGCCAGGGCACTAAGCACACTCAGCAGTACAACGACAGGCCACGTGGGCTTCCACTGTCTCCCTCAGGTCCACACTCTTCTCATAGAAGCTGGTCAGCTGACTCAGGATAGAATCTAAAAAAGACAAGAAAGGAATTTCAGAAAAATGCAGAAACAACTGTATAGTGATTTGTGCTTTGAATGTATTACATTCCCTACAGTTTATTAAAACAATAATTCGAGACTCACCTTTTGGCTGGCAGTGGAAGCCAACGGTTACAGGGGTGGTCTTCACTGGGTAGCAACCGTCCAGACAGCGCAGCACAGGCTCAACAGAGTAGCATTTGGACTCCTGGCCGTTGACAACCATCTGCTTCTCCAGCTTTACAGATTCAAGTTTCATACGACATTCTAGAATATAAAAGTATGGTTAAGTTCTGCATAGACAACATACACTTTTCTTGGTTAGGTTTGGAATAATAATAACCTACGCTCAACTTTTCACAGAAAAAACGGCAGTTTAGTTATCGGTTCTGGAAAATATGGAACATTGTTTTACCGGTGGCGTCACGGCAGCTCTCAGCTGGAAGCACCCAGGAATGGGCAAAGCTGACTGAGCTCTTGCTCAGGCGTCCATTGGGCATGCGGAACTCCTGTCTGACTTCCCCATCAGCTTTACCACAGATACCACAGGTCTGACCCTTCATCCAGTCCACAACTTGGACCTAGTACAACAATAAATGAAGGATCAGTTATGTACAGTATGAATAAGACATCTCTTATTAAGTTATTTCAATGTAAGAAGAATTGTAATCATGTGTTGCTTTGCTTTACGCTGCCTTTTGTGTTGGTTTTATTGGTTTCTTACCCTCCATGAGTTATTATCGAAGTACACTTCATGAAGACCATGGCTTGAAGCCAAGAGAGAAACCCCAGCACCATTTTGCTTGATCTGGATGGAACCTTAATAAAAAGTGGTCATTTTGTTTCCTTGTTAGTTTTGTGGTGTATGCTTGTGAATTGTATTCTCATGAGATCATAGTTGTAGTAAATGAATCAAGAGTAACATTTTACAGCAGAAGTAGCACAACTAACCGGTTGGATGTTCGTATGGGAGGTTGTTGATTGGAATTTCCATTCCATTAACCTTCACCAGCACATTGTTGTCCTTGATAGACAGGTCAATATCACTGAAATAGACATCAACGGTGAAACTTAATATTATGTTATTCATTTTCAAAATGTTACATCCGGTTCTTAGATGGAACTCACATGTTAGCTATTTTCACGTTGATGTGGTTTTCATGGGCGTGATCTTTCTTCAGTAGAACCATAAATTTGAGGTCTTGTGTGCAATCCTGAGCCACAACTTGGTAGCAGGAGAGTGGCATTTCACTCTGGTACCTCTTGTTGTTGAATGTAGTCAGTGTGTTTCCTTCCATGCTACATTCAGCTGTAGAAAGAAATTGGTTAGGATATATATTTGTATTTATTTAGATATTTTCATTCATTAAAGTGTTTCATATCACCTGCATTGGCCTGGGCGAACAAGTAATGGACTCTATTAAGAATGTTGTCATCTAAGGGATCGAGCCCACTGTTGTCAAAAGGTAAAGCCATGGGAAGGACCACAGCATTTTTGTAAAGTGTCATCTGTAATTTAGAAATCATTTTGTGAGAAGATAACAGTGATTTTGAGTTTTGAAAAACAACCACATTTAATTTATTTGAACTTGAACCATTTTCCACCCACCTTTGCAGATTTCAGAATGATGTCAATAGTCTTTTTTGATGTTGCAACAATAGTCAGAGAAATCTGTTTGTTACTATTTTTGGCTTTAGTCTGCACCATTCCTGCCAGGGAGGCTGCAGCAGGAATATGTGCAGATACACTGTAAAAAATAAAAAGCCGGTTATACTTGTAAATGATCTGGCTAGCACCATGTTATGAAGAAATAAAGAGAACATCCTACCTTTTAGCATAACGTCTAAGAGCACTGGGAAGTTTGTTCCAAGAAACCCTCAAACGAGCTGCTTCTCTCTGTGCAACAAGACCTGTCTCCGCAGTGATAAAGGTTTCATATTCTTTGCATTCAAGACCCCAGGCAAGCTTGGCCTAGTGAGAGACAGGTTTGTACAGTTTACTACCAAAAAGCCATACAGGATACTAAAGGATAGCCCATGAGATATTGGTTCTTACTGTGACTTTGTGTTGGCTGAGCAGAATACCATCAGCACACATCATCCAGTTGTCACCCTCAGCCAGAGCAGCTATGATGATCTGTGCTCTGGATGTAGCTTGGTCCATGTAAGCAGCAGCCTGGTATCCCTGCATTTTACGGTCAACTCTTATAGCACGGATGAGGATTGCCATAGTAGGAGAAACAGCATTTCCAAGGAACTTATTCTGAAAACACAAACGGACATGGTGAGACAATTCCTCCCGGATTTATCCTTTCTCCATGAGATATCTCATGGAAATTATATATATATATAATTGTTACCTGTTTGTTGATTGCCTCAAAGCTGGAAGCACTGCTTCTGCTGGATTGAGAATTGTCTTGAGACTGGAAGTGAAACACAAATTACAATGATATCCTGTATTTGCATTTAAATTATAAAACAATTTAAAGTATATGTTACAGTGAAAGCAGAACTCACCCGTTTCTGATGGTTCTTATTGAATGTTGGAATCTTTACCTGTTAGGAAACAGGGGTCATTTGCACATTATGTCATGTTCTTGATAGTCAATTTTAGCTTTTTTTCACAAAGAAAATACTTTTAGCATAATTACTCTGGACTGGCGACGGCTGGAGGAGCTGGAGCTGGAGGAACTAGAGGAACTGGAAGAACTGGAGCTTGAGGAGCGGCTGCCTGAGCTTAGTTTTCTATTTCTCCTGCTACCTCTGCTGCTACCTCTGCTGCTGCTGCTGCTGCTGCTGCTGCTGCTGCTGCTGCTGCTGCTGCTGCTGCTGCTGCTGCTGCTGTTGTTGCGAACTCTCTTTTTAAGTGCAGCATTTATATCAACAATCTTTCTTTTAGCCTGGGAGGATGAGCTCGATGAGCTGGAGGAAGAAGAGGATGAGGAGGAAGACCGAGAGCTGCTGGAACTACTGGAGCTGGAGGAAGATCTGGTACCATTCTTGCCAATCAAGACTTTCTTGAGTTTCAACATTAAATTTTTTGCATTGGGAGATTCATCATCTGTGTTCAGAGTGATTACTTTAATGATCTTCTCAGCTGCCTTCAAGCCCATTTGTACCTCAATCTCCAGTTTCTCAATGGCGGGTCCAGAAGCTGCCAAAATACATTGAAATATATAAATTAAACAAAAACAACATATAAAGAGTTTTTGCATTTCATGTTTTGTCAAAATTCTTACCTGGCACAATGGTTGCAAGGGCTGAGTGCTTTCCAATCAGTTTGTAAAGTGGAGAGTTTCTGATGAAGGCCACATTCTGAGAGGCAACCTTAAGACATGCTTTGAGACCAAAGGTAGTGGTTTTAGCACAAAGAGTCTTCTTTAATACTTTAACGTAAGGCTTGATGTTGGAGGGCAGATCAGAATGAATCATTTCAGAAGATCTTGACTGTAAAAGAAGAAAACAAAATTGTACAACATTTCTATTGCATTTAAGCGACTATTGATAAAATAAAATAAAGCCATATAAAATATGAAATACTGCAAACAAACTCACCCAACTATTAGCAAGAGAGGAGGAAATCTTAGATGACAACTTCTCCCTGGAAGCCGATGCTAAGGCTTTAGCAGGAATCATGGGTGTCATTCTTTCAGCAGGGAGATCCTCCACATTTCTTGCAATAGCAAAGGTCTCAACTCTGTTGAAGGAAGACCAACGTTACTAAATAGTGAACATTTGAGTTTTTTCAAACATTTGATCAAGGAAGAGCTTGGACTTACCGTGCTGCTACAAGGTGAGCAGGAGCAGGTACAGGCAAGGCCTCAATTTTAAAGTTGCCATTTGCGATGTCAAGTCTAGCTGCTAGTTTAGCAGGTAAAACAGAGTAGACCTTTGCTCTTGTCATCACAGCAGCCTGCATCAAACCGGTGTTCAACCCCATCACAGCAAAGGTATGCACAGAAAGGCTATAAGAAAAAACAGTTATTAACTCAACCTGTCAGTGTGACATTAGTGGCGAAGTCAAACAATATATTTGTTATCAGACAATACACAGTTTAGCCCTACCTTGGTTTGACCTCAGCATGAACCTGAACGTCTGTTTGTAACAAGTGAGCAACGTGGAATGGCTCTGGCAAAGCTGGTGTGAAGGTGGCTTTAACTATTGACAAAAAAGAAAAACAAACAACGCTCAATTAATGAGCATAAAAGAGAGAAGAAAAAAAGAGCTCTCTAACGTGTTTGCGGTACTTACCATTGATATCTGCAGCCGCCACAGCAGCAGTATAGAGACCAAGCTCCATGGGCAGACCAGCAGCTGTGGGGAAGATGCGACGCACCTCTGCAGCCAGCAGGGGCTTAGCGTACTGGAAGGAGGTTCCAGACAGCAGTGCCTTTAGAGCATCTGCTCCCAGTGATTTAGCAGAGGGACTGGAAGCCAGCTGTAGAAAAAAAAGATGAAATAATTCAGGGACATAAATTGACACAATTCTTCATCTCAGCCTAATAAATGCTGTAAGTCTTAAATGTCCTTGGCCATACCTGAATGGCCTGATCAATGATGGTCCTGTCAAGGTTGGCAAAGGCAATTTCCTGTCCAAAGAATTTCACATGTATGGAGGCCAAAGGTTTGTTCAATGGCAAAGATCTCCAGTCCATCAGCTGTGGAAAGAAGAAATAATCAAATCTAGTTTGCGAAGCTGTGCTTTACATCAGTAGAAACATTTGTTAAGAATCTTGAAACATACAGCTTTAATGACGCGTCTCATCTTTGTGATCCTGTCAGCATTGTCAGCAGCCTGGGGGATTTTCATAAGAGCCTCCTGGAGTCCTTCAGTTGACACTCCAGCCTAAAAGAGAGTGATTTCTTAGTATGAAATACAGAAAACTAAAAACAATTGGAAATTGGAGAAGAAAAAATTGTATATATATATGCTGTATACATGATAATGATATATATTTTACCTCCAGAACATCAGCAGCTACTCCAGCAATGTAAATGCGTGTCTTGGCTACCACAGCTCTGGGCAATAAGCTGGCAGCATCATTGATGTAGAAAGCACTGGCAGCAGCACCAATCATCAGAGGATCTTAAATACGAGAAAAGCCAGAGTAGTTCCATTTATAATTTCTTAATGAAGTTCACTCGCAAATACAATCATAGGTCTTGTGTGAGTAAATGTCCTTACGGTGATAGGCATCCAGATGAATAGCTCTGCTAAAGCGACTGCTCAGCCTGTTCAGCCTGGAGCTGAGAATCTTCATTGCAACATTGCATGCTGCGGCACTACAAATGCATAATCATTTAAGAACTGGTCAAGAACCGTTTAATCAACCTTGATGAATGACAGAGAGATATGTTGTGACAAATTATGGAAATAAAAGGTATTACACTGGAGCAAAGTCGGGGGTGGTGCTCCTGGTCAGGGACTTCATGTGAGAGTAGGTAAAGCTGGCCACCTGAAGATTTTCCTCTGTCTTCAGGATGTTTGCAAGGGTGGTCACAAGACCCATCGAAGGCCTAGTCTCAAACATCAGAACGCAAGCAACCATGCGGAGCTCTGGGTGGAGAGCCCTGTCCGTGAACAGCTGCACAGCCACTTCCTGAATCTAATTCACAAGGACAAATGTTGGCTTTATAAATTCCATAGATGGAAACATACCACGAACTTTCTGATACACTCATTAAGCTCACCAATTTGGGCTCCCTTTTTGCAATATTTCTCAGGGCCAAGATAGCATCAACCTGGACTCTCAAAGGCAGAGCAGATGCTGCAGTTCCGAGCATGGGCAGGAGCTTGGTGATTGGCTTAAGACTAGCAGGATGACCAGCATTACCAAGGACTTTCAGAAGCAGGGAAAGTTCATTGATTTTGTTCTGAGAAGCAGCTTCAGTGGCAAGGTCTTGAATGTGCTGTAAAGGTTGAAAGACACATTAGGTGGCTCATTATGTGCAATAACTTTCAAGTGATTGATGTAGAAATATTTGCTTTACCTTTACAAGTTCAGAAGGGCAATTGGGTTTTGCGTTACAGTATTTGAAAACCATGGTACCATAACCAAGCATTGCAACCTCACGCAGAGCTGGTTGTGCTTGAATTTTGTGGTGAAAAGCCAGTTCCTGGTTGAGGAAAAGGGATGAATTTACATGATGTTGTATTGATCAAATTGACATCATGTTCACATGAAGATGTACCTACCTGAACAAGCTTGACACTATCCATATTAGCTGTCACCATGTGGACACCAGCCACAAGAGCTTGAGCTGTCTCAGCAACGGTAATGTCACCAGCAATAAACTTCTCCTTGATAAACCGTATTGCAACAGGAGATCCGATAGATGGAATAGCATCCAGGATCCAGTGTCTGAAAATAAGTGTTGATATTGTCTGTTTCACCAGAAGTCAGAGTGCGGTCCAAGCAACTGCATTTGCTGAGAACCTACCTGAAAGTTGGTTGGGCCTTGAACTGAGAACCTACCTGAAAGTTGGTTGGGCCTTGAACTGAGAACCTACCTGAAAGTTGGTTGGGCCTTGAACTGAGAACCTACCTGAAAGTTGGTTGGGCCTTGAACTGAGACCAGATGGCTTCAATATTCTCCTGGCGCGCTGCACGTAACAGCTGGATTAGCTCCACAAACTTCAAAGGGGCATCTTCATGAGCCTCAGCAATGTTATATTTGACCAAATGATTCAGAACCTCTACAGCCTAAAGAGAATGAGAAACATTGTCAATAATCAATCACATTATCAATAAACGTCCAATGACATTTGAAACTTAACACATTAAATGTATTCACTTTACCTGTGCCTGTGGGTTGTGGATCTTAAGAAGATGAATGGGTGTCTGAAGAAGCTCAGAAGCAAACTCATACTGCAGCCATCCACGGTGGCTATACTCTTCTTCAGCAGGCTTAAGTGGAGTCTTCTGAATCTCAACAAATGTCCAGACTTGTCTTTAAAATGAACAAATTAGTACATTAAACATTTGTATCGTTATAAAATTATACATATCTGAAAACGTCTTCATCATGTGAGTCCATTTACTTTGCCTCCATCTGGGCAGCTCCGGTCATCTCGTTGAATGGAGAGAACTGATGGACCTCAGTAACAGTGGCTTCCATGATCAGAGCACCATTGGCAGTTGGCTTCATGATGTAGTTGTAGGCTGCAGCTCCCCTCAGGTTCTTTCCAGCCTGTAAAGGTAGGAAGCGACATTGCACTACAAGGTGGGAAATGTCTACCAATAGGCTATTTATAAGGATTTTTGTTGTTGAAATCCTACCTGCTGACAAGCCACACATTTCTCAGTGTAAGCCAAACCAAAGTCCTTCACAAGTCTCTCCTGGCAGTGATTCAGATCCTTGGTCTTGGTCAAATGGATGCGCTCAGCCTTAGTGTCCTCATTGATGACATAGTAGGTCTTGCACACTCCCTGAACTCCAGCCTGCAGAACGTAAATGGAAGATGAGAAAGGAACTACAGCATGATGTGCTGGGATTTGTATTTCCCCTTAGAAGATAGAAGTCAGACCTCTTGCAGCTCATAGATGTTCTGTGTCTTCTTGATGTTCAGCTGAAGGATGTTCAAGATGCCTCTGTAGATGTTCAACACCTTTGTAGATACATCAGAAGGGGCGAATATCTTTCCCACAACTCCTTTGGCATACTCAAACTTGATGGGTTTCTGGAGCTGAGCAGCCAGAGCTGAAGTGAGCTTTGCAGCTGGAGCAAAACGATCTTTGGGCCAGACACCACTGTACTCAGAGATCTCTGGGTCCACAAGCTACAAGGAAAAGAGAACTATTAAGAACATTGTGCTTTGAGACGTTTGAATACAAATGTTCAACTAGATTTAGGATGTAATGCGCATACCTTCAGCACATAGATATCTTTGGCAACTGCGCCAATTAAAACTTTGCTGGTGAGTTTTGATCCTGCTCTTGCCAGACCTTCCTCAGGCAGGCCGCTCAGGTGTACTGCCTCATACTTGTACACATAGGTATTTTGGGCAGCAAACTCAGGTGCTGCAGAAACAATTTAAGACATAATTATGGTGCCTTTAATCTGCTAATGTGTGTAATACTGAATGTAATAGTATTATATTTCATACAAATATTATTTTTGTTGCAATAAACTATTGCTGACTCAAATGATACAATCAGTGAGATGTTGTATTGAAAAAGTGTGAAAATGTGGAACTCACCAGAGTTAAGATCTTGACACGCTAAAAGATGTGAAATTACATTTTTGTAACAGTTATTAGCAATTCTCTTAAAATGGTTAGTGTTACAATATTACATGCATTATGTAAAAAAACATGAAGAACAGGAAAAATCTTTGATATACCGCAAACAGGAAAAAAGTAAGGTACTTACCCACAAGGGCTAGAGTCAGGGCAAGCACGACCGCTCTCATGGTGCGATGAGGTGAGAGTAGATGGACAACTCCTCAGAAAGCCATTTTAAACTAAATCTTTGTTGACAATGTTGAATTATTAACTTATGTCAGATTTCACACTCGTCATATTGGCAGCTGATTGGTTTGATGACTTGCCCGGCTACATCCATGAAGGTTAGGTCAACCTGCCCTAAAGCAATTTAGCATGCCAAAGATCAATGTTCTCTGGTTCATCTGAACTACTTTGAAAAGTAATTTAATGCAACAATTTGTATATTGTCATATCTAAAATTAAGTTCCATATGACATATAACATGAATACGTCATATAACATAATTTAAAAAGAGGTCAAATGAAAAGATTCTGGGTTCTTTGACTATGGTTACATACAACACTACATGGGAGCTTTTTAAATGTTTTACCCCCATCAAGCTACTGTAAAATGGAATTTCAATGCTAAATGTTGAGTAAGTACATGCAGTGAAACTACTCCCAAACATTGTGAAAACAAAAGATAAATTACGTTAACCAGCTGACCTTTAGCACTGTTGAAGCATTACTCTGACAAGGACAGCTCTCCAAGACAAAGAGTCAATAATGGTTGGTTTGATCCGGTGTGTTTTAGTTCACAGAACGACTGTATGAAGCAGAAATAATTGCAGAAATAGTTGCAGTATAGTGCATTCACTTATAGTTTACATTATAATCTTGAAAACCAAGTACTTTTTTTACATATAAAAAAATGCACTCATAATTAGAGCAGATATAATTTATGTATATGGTGCTCACATTAAAATCAAGTCTGGCTCTAAATATGTGCGGGATTAGGCAACCTCGTGTGTCATGCCCAAGTTACATTTTTGTACATTGTACATTTGCTTTCAGCTGCCCAAACAATCTTCCACAAATATGATTCTCGACATGGCCTGCCACTTGACCCACAAACTAAACCTAAATATATATCTCTGGAAAATAAATATTAGGGTAGAATTTTTTGTATTAGGCCACTGCAAATTTTACCCTTCTGTTCCTTACTCAAAATTGTCCTCACCTTTAGTGCAGTGGTCTCTCAATTTTTTCCAGAGCTGTACAGAAACAGAGACGCCTCAGTGAATACTGTTTACAGTCATCAACTGTTTTTTGTTAAAAGAAAGCAATTATAATTCATACAGAATAAATGTGACTTTGGATTAATTGAATAACTTAACATAAAAAAAACATTACATTGATACCTGACCCCACTAATAACTCTACTCTAAACTAGTTCTCTTCGGGTCATTGTGACCGTTCAGTCATTGTGACCCCCCCCAGGTGTTGTGACAACTTTACCTCATACAAAAATAAAGGGAAGCATTTTCTTTTAACCGTCGGGCTGTCTCACACCCCCCACAGCGCAAATGTTAAAAGAAAATGCTTTTTATTTTTCTTTGTATTGGGTAAAAGTGTCGCAGCAGAATGATGGGTCGTTGTGAACCTTCGGCCATGTGAAATTATGTTGTGTCCTTGGGCAAGGCACTTCACCCTACTAGCCTTGGGGAGAATGTCCCTGTACTTACTGTATGTCACTCTGGATAAGAGCGTCTGCTAAATGACTAAATGTAAATGTAAGACTCAATAAACATAGGTGGGCTGTGTCCTTTCTTCAGGCTGAATCCAGAAGAGCTGTCCAAACAGGTGGACAAGGTCAACCATGTGCGCTGTGGACAGTGGCTTTGGAAAAGGTCAGCTCGGTGTTGTCAGGCCAGGTAGTTATGGTCCTCGTATGATTCAGTAGGATACCAGAGAAATAAGAGGGAATATTATTTAGATCAGGGGGTATTCAACTTCTATGCGGTCCAGAATATGTCCCCGGTCAAATGTATGCCCTAATTATAGGCCTGGGATGAATAAAAGAAACCTTCATAGTCCAGAATTACGTTTTAAGGGACTTAAATTAAAAACAATACCTTCAATAGAATTCTGACTGACCCTAGTTCCACCTCCCACACATCAAGAGGACATAGGGAATAATTGTTTTGTCACCATGCACAGTAGGCGTAGGGCACAAAGATGACGGCCCTCTCTTCATGCCGCCCCTGGAGGATGCCCGGTTCGCCCGTGCCTAGAACCGCTACTGCAGATACTTATTAGAATCAGACGTGCTAGATTAGTGTTGGAGCTACAGGCAGGTAGCTTCAGGAGCAGGGTTGGAGACCCCCTGGTATAGTCCCTATTCATATCTTGTCACGTCTCATGACTTGGCAAGCCTAGCAAGCTACTGTAGCATTAAAGGGGCGATTGATTGCAAAACCGATTTTACCTTGTCACAGTTGAATAACGACAGTTCAGTGGGTAAAATGGACCTACAGTGAACCTCAAAGTCCATTGACACATCTTTCCTATGCAAATCTCACAATAACAAAATGTAGCTGTAAAACGGTAGGTTTTGACAAAAGCCTCCTCCCACTGACGTCACCTCCAGGTCCCACCAGAGCCCCGGAGGATGCCGCTGGACAATCTGAGGCCACCACCTATACACTTGCAGCCACGCCAGGAATCTCTGCCCCCCCTGCTGTCACCTACCCTCCACTGGACCTCACCACCTCCCCTCCACTGGACCTCACCACCTCCCCTCCACTGGACCTCACCACCTCCCCTCCACTGAACCTCACCACCACCCCTCCACTGGACCTCACCACATCCCCTCCACTGGACCTCACCACCTCCCCTCCAGTGGACCTCACCACCACCCCTCCTCTGGACCTCACCACATCCCCTCCACTGGACCTCACCACCTCCCCTCCACTGGACCTCACCACCACCCCTCCCCTGGACCTCACCACTACTCCTCCCCTGGACCTCACCACATCCCCTCCACTGGACCTCACCACCTCCCCTCCACTGGACCTCACCACCTACCCTCCACTGGACCTCACCACCACCCCTCCCCTGGACCTAACCACATCCCCTCCACTGGACCTCACCACCACCCCTCCCCTGGACCTCACCACCTCCCCTCCACTGGACCTCACCACCACCCCTCCACTGGACCTCACCACCACCCCTCCCCTGGACCTCACCACCACCCCTCCCCTGGACCTCACCTCCTCCCCCTCCCACTGGACCTCACCACCACCCCTCCCCTGGACCTCACCACCTCCCCTCCACTGGACCTCACCACCACCCCTCCCCTGGACCTCACCACCACCCCTCCCCTGGACCTCACCACCTCCCCTCCACTGGACCTCACCACCACCCCTCCCCTGGACCTCACCACCACCCCTCCCCTGGACCTCACCACCTCCCCTCCCCTGGACCTCACCACATCCCCCCCTCGTCCCTTTGTTCATCCCCTGGTGGCAGCAGGGCTCATCCCACCGGAACTGGCAGAGATCCTGGCACCCCGCAACTATATGAAGAAAAAACTGAGGCGGCTGACTGTGGCTGCAAGGGTCATAACGGGAGAGGACTACCAGCGGCTCCTCCGGGAGCGTGAAGAGAAGGAGCAGGCGGCAGCTACCCTCAGGGCGCAAAAGGCAGAGGAGAGGAGGGAGCGGGCCCGGTTATAGGCGGGCCTATAAATTATTTCACGTCTTGAAACTTATAGGATCTCTAAATGTTCCCCCTGTAGCCAGTACACCTCCAACCCATCCTCCCTCGTCTGGTAAAAAGTCTAAATCATGTTTTTTTCAGTGCAAAAAGAAAAAAAGCTGATGTTTAACGTGTACTTTATCGAAAAAATTACAAATATATAAAAGCCAAGACTAGTACCTTACCTTTTTCATCATCCATTCTGGATATCAAGAAAAGTTTTTATTGTCAGGTGCACAGAAAAACACAAGGTCAAACTGGACACGGAAATTCTTGGGACAAGACAAGCAACCTAGCATAACATAACATATAACTACTAAGAACATAGGTTACATCTATGATAAGCTCAAATAAAATAGAATAAAATTATAAAAATAAACATCCTAATATACAGAAAAGTATACAATATACTTAACCAATAATACACATAATGACCTATACTAACCTTATAGACCTATACTAACCTAGAACAGACCTATACTACCCTAAGACATGACCTGTACTAACCTGAGACAAGTGGGGTACAGTTAGTGCAATAGTGCAATAATCAGCTAATGGTGACAGTGTGTAAAGTGACAAGAGAGAAATGTATCAATGTAACAATGTAAAGTGACTAGTGAGAACTGAGAAGTATCAATGTCCATATCAATGTCCATTCAGAAGCCTGATGACCCTTGGATAGAAACTATTGTCCAGTCTGCTAGTGCGAGACCGAATGCTACGTTAGCGCCTGCCAGAAGGCAACGGGGTAAAGAGACTGAAGGATGGGTGGTAACAGTCTCTTAGGATCCTTCCAGCTTTCCTGAGGCATCGTGTGTGTGGTAGGTGTCCTGTAGGACTGGGAGCTTCCTGCTGATGATGAACTCAGCAGACCGGACCACACTACGTAGGGCCTTGCGGTCCTTCTCTGAGCAGCTCCCATACCACACTGTGATGCAGCCAGTCAGAATGCTCTCTATAGTGCATCTGTAGAAGTTAGTGAGGATGATCGACTCCATGCCAAACTTCTGCAAGAAGAAGAGACGTTTCCGGGCCGCTTTGACCACCTTGTCTGTGTGAGTAGACCAGGTGAGATCGATTTATATCAACAATTCCATTTTGGATATCAACAATTCATTGGTTAAATGATGAGACGGCTTGCCATACTACCACAGCATTGGGAATTTGACTAGAATAGATGTGGAGGTTGAACAAGTACTTCAGAGATGACAGAGAATTTCAGTTGTGATCTGAAAAACCATCAAAACCACTGAGAACATTTTTAATCACCAGCTGCATCACAGGGACTACATTAGCTATAATTCCAGAAATCTGTATGTGCCACGAATTTATATCATGTATTCCCAGTACCCAGTAAAGGACTTATACAAACTGCATCTCATGAAGCAAGTGAAAAAACTGACCAAGAGATGGTGTACTTAGGACAGAAGATTAGGAAGCCTTATCTTGAAATGTATTTGCTGGAACACCAGTTACAGGTGGGTGCATGGTCACAGGTGAATAATGTTAAATGTAGGAACAATATATAAATACTCATTGTTGGATTTCTATTTAAAGGCGAAGAACACCAAATTAAAGATATATCTTAGATTAATATATGGAGATAGTTGGAAAGAGACAGAAAAGTGGATAGAAGTTTTGGAGCCCTTCTTGGCAGTAATAGTTGACCTTAAAGTAGTTGTTAATCAAATTCCAGTATTAGACTAGTGCAATTACTTTAAGGGAGAATATATAATAATAAATCAATACATTGATTATAAAAACGTCAAGTCAAATACATAGTTTGGCGCAAGCCATTGAATACTAACTCAAGACAATATTCTACAGTGTACAATTGAAAATATATATATATATTGTGTTTGTGGAAATCAATATCCACACCTTTGTGATTAAGAACATCTAAATGTGTAAATTATAAAATGTAGTCATCATTTAAAAAATGTAAATCATTTTCAAGAAACCTTTTTGTCTTTAGAATGCTGTTTGAAATGTATTCTTTATAACATTTGAAACAAAGTTATTCAACCAAAATCTTCAAGTAAGGAAATTGTGGCAGAAACCACAATGAGACTAAGCACAGTGAGCGGTGCAACGGCAGGCCACATGGGCGTCCACTGTCTCCATCAGGTCCACACTCTTCTCATAGATTCTGCTCAGACCCTCTGAACGGTTCAGGTTGGAATCTGTAAAGTAAAATGTTGGTAAAAAAGCAAGGTACAGGATTTGATGCATTTTCATTTCAGTAAAACATACGTAGACCATCATGCACTCACCGGTGGGCAGGCAGTGGAAGCCAATAGTGACAGGGGTGGTCCTCACTGGGTGGCAACCGTTCAGACAGCGCAGCACAGGCTCAACAGAGTAGCATTTGGACTCCTGGCCGTTGACAATCATCTGCTTCTCCAGCTTCACAGATTCAAGTCTCAAGCGACATTCTGTAAACAGTCGCACAGAACGATAGCTTGATTGTGCCACCATTGCTGTGCTATTGGCGGTATCATTCTTGTTCATTCTTAATGTTCCTGTGAAGGTTGAATCCCCCACTTTTCAGTAAAACCCGAAAGCACTCACCGGTGGCGTCACGGCAGCTCTCAGCTGGAAGCACCCAGGAATGGGCAAAGCTGACTGAGCTCTTGCTCAGGCGTCCATTGGGCATGCGGAACTCCTGTCTGACTTCCCCATCAGCTTTACCACAGATACCACAGGTCTGACCCTTCATCCAGTCCACAACTTGGACCTAGTAGTTCAAAAATGTATTTTTACCTCCTGTTTTTTATCTTTTGATCTTAACCAAGTTGTTTATCTATCAAGGGAAATTAATACATCTTATAAGAATGTTTCTATCACCTTCCATGTATTTTTATCCAAGTAGACCTCCTGGAGACCATGGCTTGGAGCATGGAGAGAGATCCCATCACCCGTTTGTTTGATCTGGATTGAGCCTAGGTGAGAAAGAGCATTATCTTCATGAAATGTACTCATATTGCCAAACCTTCCGTTCAATATGCTGCTCTTGTTAAAGGAAATGTATATTTGATAAGGAAAGAAAATAACCTGTAGGATGTTGATATGGGAGGCTGCTGATGGGAACTTTCTGCCCGTTGACCTTCACCTGTACCTGGTTGTCTTCGGGATACAGCTCAATATCGCTGGTGAAAAGAATCCCATTTGGTTAGGTTGTAAAAATCGAATATACAGTTTGTCCCAATTCAACATGAACATTAAGGGATTAACAAATATATTTTAGATAGTTAACCCCATCATGTTTTGCTTGTTATTGAATACTCACATGTCCAAGATCTTAACATTGATGTGGTTCTGATCATTGTCCTTCTTTAAAAGAACCATGAACTTGAACTCTTGTGTGCAATCCTGAGCCACAACTTGGTAGCAGGAAAGTGGCATGTCACTCTGGTACTTCCTGTTGTTGAATGTCGTCAGTGTGTTTCCATCCATGCTACATTCAGCTAGAGTTAAGAAAAAGTAAAATGATGACACCATTCACTAAACCATTTATACCTAAAACATTGTTTTGAATAATCATATTCTTCTCACCTGCATTGGCTTTGGAGAACAGGTAGTACACTTGGTCAACAATGTTGTCTGAGAGCACAGAAAGCTCAGCAGCGGTGTCTCCGACAGGCAAAGCAATAGGGAGACTCAATGCCAGTTTGGAAATGGTCATCTGTAAGGAACGACAATTAAGTAAATGTAAAGTAATGGAAAATTACAGCTTCTGTAAAAGTAACCTCAGTTAAAAACAGATGACTAGCTCACCTTTGGAGTCTTCAGCACAATATTCAACCTTCTCGCAGAGATAAGAGCCAGTGTGAGTTTGATCTCATTCTTTATGTTTTTGGCTTTTCCTTGACTAACCCCAGCCAGGATAGCAGCACGATAAAGGGACTCAGTGACCCTAGATCAAAAAAGTAACATTTTAAACATACTCAAATACAGTAGATGATTATTTCTAAAGCAATTTTGCACATGATATAGACCACAAAGTCACAGCGTTGAATGACTAATAGTGAAATGAGAGATTGTACCTCTTTGCATTTCGCCTCAGGGCACTTGGGATCTTGTCCCATGACAGCTTCAGACGGAGAGCAGGATTTTCGTTGACAAGACCAGTTTCTGCTGTGATCCTAGTCTCATATTCCTTGCACTCAACACCCCATGCAATCTTAGCCTAAGAGGAGAAATTGTGTTATGGGTTGTTATGTGCATCTTGCAGGACCTAGATAGCTTGTAAAACAAACAGTTATAGCAAACTATCAAACTAAATATATTATATTGTGCACAAACAGCACATAATAAATGGTAGAGGGTGGTTTAGGGGGACATTTTTGTAGATAACAGCAGTGCCCATGAACATACTTTTGCTAATCATTGTTTTTGTCACTTTAGACAGCATCAGAGGTCTTCAGGCTTACCATAACTTTGTGGTTGCTCAGCAACACTCCATCAGTACAGATTCTGTAATGGTTATCCTTTTCTAGGTTAGCCACGATAATCTGCACTCTGGAAGTAGATTTGTCCAGATAGGCAGTAATCTGGTATCCCTGCACTGCGTGGTCAGCTCTCACAGCACGGATGAGTATTGTCACGGAAGGAGCAACAGCATTGCCAAGGAATTTGTTCTGACAAAATGTAAAGTGAAGTTATTCTCATACTCGTGTCCAGGTCAGTTTGAGCTTTGTGAGAATACATTCGTTTTTTGTTAGGGGTATTGTTTCACCTGTTTGTAGATGGCCTCAAAGCTGGATGCACTGCTTCTGCTAGACGTTCTTTCCTTTGAGATGGCGTGCTGCAACAGTGACGAGGCAGGTTAGATTGAAGTAGGTGTTTATTTACTCACACAACATTTTATATGAAAATAGTTACCTTGTGGACGTGGTCCTTGGTAAACTTCATGTCAGAGAGTTTCTGCCATAATAGAAAAGCAAACCTTTCAGTAAATGCATTTTTCTTTTGAGAAGAAGAGTACTTTTTGATTCTACCTTACCTTTGACATGCGAGAGCTGGAGCTGGAAGAGCTGGAGCTGGAGCTGGAGGAGCTGGAGCTGGAAGAGCGCTTGTTTGGTGATATTTTTGTGTTCCTTTGGCTTTTGCGTCCGCTGCTACTGCTGCTGCTGCTGCTGCTGCTGCTGCTGCTGCTACTGCTGCTGCCGCTGCTGCTGCTGCTGCTGCTGCTGCTGCTACGTACTCTCTTAGACTGCTTGTTAGCTGGAGCAGCATCAACATTCAGGATTTTTTTGTTGTTACGAGAGGATGAGCTGGATGAGCTGGATGAGCTGGATGAGCTAGATGAGGAGGAAGAGGAAGACCGAGAGCTGCTGGAACTAGAACTGCTGGAGCTGGAGGAAGATCTGCTACCATTTTTGTGACCGGCAACCAAGACTTTCTTGAGTTTCAACATGACATTTGTTGCCTCTGGGAGTTTCTTCATTTTCTTCACAGTGATCACTTTGACAATCTTTTTCAGCTGCGTCTGCTCCAACCTGGACCTCAATCTCCAGTTTCTCAATGGCGGGTCCAGAAGCTGCCCAAAATACATTGAAATATATAAATTAAACAAAAACAACATATAAAGAGTTTTTGCATTTCATGTTTTGTCAAAATTCTTACCTGGCACAATGGTTGCAAGGGCTGAGTGCTTTCCAATCAGTTTGTAAAGTGGAGAGTTTCTGATGAAGGCCACATTCTGAGAGGCAACTTAAGACATGCTTTGAGACCAAAGGTAGTGGTTGTAGCACAAAGAGTCTTCTTTAATACTTTAACGTAAGGCTTGATGTTGGAGGGCAGATCAGAATGAATCATTTCAGAAGATCTTGACTGTAAAAGAAGAAAACAAAATTGTACACACATTTCTATTGCATTTAAGCGACTATTGATAAATAAAATAAGCCATATAAAATATGAAATACTGCAAACAAACTCACCCAACTATTAGCAAGAGAGGAGGAAATCTTAGATGACAACTTCTCCCTGGAAGCCGATGCTAAGGCTTTAGCAGGAATCATGGGTGGTGTCATTCTTTCAGCAGGGAGATCCTCCACATTTCTTGCCAATAGCAAAGCGTCTCAACTCTGTTGAAGATGAAGACCAACGTTACTAAATAGTGAACATTTGAGTTTTTTCAAACATTTGATCAAGGAAGAGCTTGACTTACCGTGCTGCTACAAGGTGAGCAGGAGCAGGTACAGGCAAGGCCTCAATTTTAAAGTTGCCATTTGCGATGTCAAGCTCTAGCTGCTAGTTTGCAGGTAAAACAGAGTAGACCTTTGCTCTTGTCATCACAGCAGCCTGCATCAAGCACCGGTGTTCAACCCCATCACAGCAAAGGTATGCACACGAAAGGCTATAAGAAAAAACAGTTATTAACTCAACCTGTCAGTGTGACATTAGTGGCGAAGTCAAACAATATATTTGTTATCAGACAATACACAGTTTTAGCCCTACCTTGGTTTGACCTCAGCATGAACCTGAACGTCTGTTTGTAACAAGTGAGCAACGTGGAATGGCTCTGGCAAAGCTGGTGTGAAGGTGGCTTTAACTATTGACAAAAAAGAAAAACAAACAACGCTCAATTAATGAGCATAAAAGAGAGAAGAAAAAAAGAGCTCTCTAACGTGTTTGCGGTACTTACCATTGATATCTGCAGCCGCCACAGCAGCAGTATAGAGACCAAGCTCCATGGGCAGACCAGCACTGTGGGGAAGATGCGACGCACCTCTGCAGCCAGCAGGGGCTTAGCGTACTGGAAGGAGGTTCCAGACAGCAGTGCCTTTAGAGCATCTGCTTCCCAGTGATTTAGCAGAGGGACTGGAAGCCAGCTGTAGAAAAAAAAGATGAAATATTCAGGGACATAAATTGACACAATTCTTCATCTCAGCCTAATAAATGCTGTAAGTCTTAAATGTCCTTGGCCATACCTGAATGGCCTGATCAATGATGGTCCTGTCAAGGTTGGCAAAGGCAATTTCCTGTCCAAAGAATTTCACATGTATGGAGGCCAAAGGTTTGTTCAATGGCAAAGATCTCCAGTCCATCAGCTGTGGAAAGAAGAAATAATCAAATCTAGTTTGCGAAGCTGTGCTTTACATCAGTAGAAACATTGTTAAGAATCTTGCAACATACAGCTTTAATGACGCGTCTCATCTTTGTGATCCTGTCAGCATTGTCAGCAGCCTGGGGGATTTTCATAGAGCCTCCTGGAGTCCTTCAGTTGACACTCCAGCCTAAAAGAGAGTGATTTCTTAGTATGAAATACAGAAAACTAAAAACAATTGGAAATTGGAGAAGAAAAAATTGTATATATATATGCTGTATACATGATAATGATATATATTTTACCTCCAGAACATCAGCAGCTACTCCAGCAATGTAATGCGTGTCTTGGCTTACCACAGCTCTGGGCAATAAGCTGGCAGCATCATTGATGTAGAAAGCACTGGCAGCAGCACCAATCATCAGAGGATCTTAAATACGAGAAAAGCCAGAGTAGTTCCATTTATAATTTCTTAATGAAGTTCACTCGCAAATACAATCATAGGTCTTGTGTGAGTAAATGTCCTTACGGTGATAGGCATCCAGATGAATAGCTCTGCTAAAGCGACTGCTCAGCCTGTTCAGCCTGGAGCTGAGAATCTTCATTGCAACATTGCATGCTGCGGCACTACAAATGCATAATCATTTAAGAACTGGTCAAGAACCGTTTAATCAACCTTGATGAATGACAGAGAGATATGTTGTGACAAATTATGGAAATAAAAGGTATTACACTGGAGCAAAGTCGGGGGTGGTGCTCCTGGTCAGGGACTTCATGTGAGAGTAGGTAAAGCTGGCCACCTGAAGATTTTCCTCTGTCTTCAGGATGTTTGCAAGGGTGGTCACAAGACCCATCGAAGGCCTAGTCTCAACATCAGAACGCAAGCAACCATGCGGAGCTCTGGGTGGAGAGCCCTGTCCGTGAACAGCTGCACAGCCACTTCCTGAATCTAATTCACAAGGACAATGTGGCTTTATAAATTCCATAGATGGAAACATACCACGAACTTTCTGATACACTCATTAAGCTCACCAATTGGGCTCCCTTTTTGCAATATTTCTCAGGGCCAAGATAGCATCAACCTGGACTCTCAAAGGCAGAGCAGATGCTGCAGTTCCGAGCATGGGCAGAGCTTGGTGATTGGCTTAAGACTAGCAGGATGACCAGCATTACCAAGGACTTTCAGAAGCAGGGAAAGTTCATTGATTTTGTTCTGAGAAGCAGCTTCAGTGGCAAGGTCTTGAATGTGCTGTAAAGGTTGAAAGACACATTAGGTGGCTCATTATGTGCAATAACTTTCAAGTGATTGATGTAGAAATATTTGCTTTACCTTTACACAGTTCAGAAGGGCAATTGGGTTTTGCGTTACAGTATTTGAAAACCATGGTACCATAACCAAGCATTGCAACCTCACGCAGAGCTGTTGTGCTTGAATTTTGTGGTGAAAAGCCAGTTCCTGGTTGAGGAAAAGGGATGAATTTACATGATGTTGTATTGATCAAATTGACATCATGTTCACATGAAGATGTACCTACCTGAACAGCTTGACACTATCCATATTAGCTGTCACCATGTGGACACCAGCCACAAGAGCTTGAGCTGTCTCAGCAACGGTAATGTCACCAGCAATAAACTTCTCCTTGATAAACCGTATTGCAACAGGAGATCCGATAGATGGAATAGCATCCAGGATCCAGTGTCTGAAAATAAGTGTTGATATTGTCTGTTTCACCAGAAGTCAGAGTGCGGTCCAAGCAACTGCATTTGCTGAGAACCTACCTGAAAGTTGGTTGGGCCTTGAACTGAGAACCTACCTGAAAGTTGGTTGGGCCTTGAACTGAGAACCTACCTGAAAGTTGGTTGGGCCTTGAACTGAGAACCTACCTGAAAGTTGGTTGGGCCTTGAACTGAGACCAGATGGCTTCAATATTCTCCTGGCGCGCTGCACGTAACAGCTGGATTAGCTCCACAAACTTCAAAGGGGCATCTCATGAGCCTCAGCAATGTTATATTTGACCAAATGATTCAGAACCTCTACAGCCTAAAGAGAATGAGAAACATTGTCAATAATCAATCACATTATCAATAAACGTCCAATGACATTTGAAACTTAACACATTAAATGTATTCACTTTACCTGTGCCTGTGGGTTGTGGATCTTAAGAAGATGAATGGGTGTCTGAAGAAGCTCAGAAGCACAAACTCATACTGCAGCCATCCACGGTGGCTATACTCTTCTTCAGCAGGCTTAAGTGGAGTCTTCTGAATCTCAACAAATGTCCAGACTTGTCTTTAAAATGAACAAATTAGTACATTAAACATTTGTATCGTTATAAAATTATACATATCTGAAAACGTCTTCATCATGTGAGTCCATTTACTTTGCCTCCATCTGGGCAGCTCCGGTCATCTCGTTGAATGGAGAGAACTGATGGACCTCAGTAACAGTGGCTTCCATGATCAGAGCACCATTGGCAGTTGGCTTCATGATGTAGTTGTAGGCTGCAGCTCCCCTCAGGTTCTTTCCAGCCTGTAAAGGTAGGAAGCGACATTGCACTACAAGGTGGGAAATGTCTACCAATAGGCTATTTATAAGGATTTTTGTTGTTGAAATCCTACCTGCTGACAAGCCACACATTTTCTCAGTGTAAGCCAAACCAAAGTCCTTCACAAGTCTCTCCTGCAGTGATTCAGATCCTTGGTCTTGGTCAAATGGATGCGCTCAGCCTTAGTGTCCTCATTGATGACATAGTAGGTCTTGCACACTCCCTGAACTCCAGCCTGCAGAACGTAAATGGAAGATGAGAAAGGAACTACAGCATGATGTGCTGGGATTTGTATTTCCCCTTAGAAGATAGAAGTCAGACCTCTGCAGCTCATAGATGTTCTGTGTCTTCTTGATGTTCAGCTGAAGGATGTTCAAGATGCCTCTGTAGATGTTCAACACCTTTGTAGATACATCAGAAGGGGCGAATATCTTTCCCACAACTCCTTTGGCATACTCAAACTTGATGGGTTTCTGGAGCTGAGCAGCCAGAGCTGAAGTGAGCTTGGCTGGAGCAAAACGATCTTGGGCCAGACACCACTG
>CAEFZP010000043.1:0-170741 GCA_903064625.1 Mallotus villosus
CTACGATACCACACACTCTTGCTCTTCTTCTTGTAGTAAAATTTTTGAGACACGTAAAGCCCTTCTTAAGGCCTATATATGCTTCTGCGTTTTTCGAAAAACACAGACGTGGGAACGCCCTCGTCTCCGTGGAACGCCCTCTGCGTGCTCTCCGTCAGCCCTCGGAGAGCTTTTGACGGATTGACGTGCACCTCCTGAATTTTCTATCCGTCGAAATTACGCAGAGCGACGGAGAGCGATGGAGACCCCCTTGGCTGTTATTGGTCCGTATTAAGAAGTCAGGGGCGGGGTTGCCGCTATGGGTTGCCGTGACCAACAAGACCAGGGGTGGGGAACGTCCGACCTGCGTATGGAAGCAAATCGTGACCAAAATTCAAATGAAAATGCATTTGCCGAAATGCTTTTTCATTTTAAGAATGTGGCTGCATTATTTGACCCATAAATTAAATTAGGATGCAATCATCCTATTTGCATTTGCAGTGTCTTCTTCAACACTGCCCAATCTTTCACTTAATTCAAATGAAAAAGCAATAGGCATTTGACATGTAATTTTCGAAATATGCCCCAGCAAATCGCCTGACAAGGCTGACATCACAAAATGATCCACTAAATATCATCCACAGAAAAGATCAGTAGGCTAAGGTTATACTTCGCCAAACGTTATAATACGCTGTCAAAAAAAATCCAGTAGCAGTATACTGTACATGTGTGTTGAGTAAAACTAAACTGCTATGGTAGCCTGTTAACATGAGTCTTGTTAATGTTAAGCAGGGGCTAATCTTACAGCTTGCCGTCCTCATACAATAATAAAGAAAAGCTGTTTCTCTAGCTATGGCATTGATAAGCCAATTTAGAATGTTTTGATGTTAATGCCAAGACTAGGTATGTTAGTTCTTCATCAGTTGTTCCATAAAATATAATCATAAATGTGTACAAAAGCAATATGAAATTAAATAAGATATGAAATCTACTTAAGTCACTGACTGTCGGACTGTAGGGCTACTACAGACACTAGACGTAAATGTCTCGGTGATGGGTGATGACCTGATCAAAATTGGCAGTTTATTCCACAGAGTAGGGGCCACAACCAGGCCCAAGACCGGACCACTTTTTTGTATACCAAACAGGGCCGGATGCTGCCTGCTTTGACTGGAGGTGCAGTGAACTTTTCTGGGGGGATTCATGATCACAGAAAGGGATCGTATTATTTTTATATTGTTAACATTTTTGAGACTGCTTAACGATCCGAGTGTTAATTAGGCACGGATCCAGACGTTGTAAACATTCGGGGCTTCGCCCCAACCTAGGACGTATGGGTTTGATGTGATGCAAGATAAGGACTTCCACACTTAATGCGAGCGCGCATAGTAATTCTTTTTGAACGCAAAATAGTTTTGGGAGCTTTATGTAAAATAAACATAGATGTTTTTCAATTGGTAAAACCTTGTCTAGTGATGCCATCACTCCGGCCCTGCTCCCATCCATCCTCACTGATGCGTATCGTTACGGTAGGGCCGCCTGGCCCAGCTATCGGAAGCGTACCTGAGAATTTATTTTGTAAAAGGCGGGCTATGAACCCAACCAACTCTATTTGGAAGGGGAGAACTCCCTCACATGGTACAACCCATGCAGAGGCTGCGGTGTCAGAATGCGGAACGTGTTTAGCCTACTTTAAGAGAAGATAGACTAACGTGACAAATGTCAACAACAACAAAAATCCTCGACCGGACCAAAAGTTAAGCGGCCCACCGGCCCTAAAGTGAAGCAGCCCACCGGGAACTCTCCCGATTACCCACCCCGGGCCTGGCCAAAACTGAAAAGGCATGATCACCTTTTGTTTTCATCCGAGGCTGTGGAAGGCTAAAAGGAACTGGTTTGATGACAAAGGGACCTGGAAGTGTGATACAGCATACAGTGTGTGCGTGTGCTGATAGCACCAGCTTGCTACACTAACGCAAGACAAACCTGCTCTGCTGTATGGTCCCCTTGTGAGTCCCTGGGGTGAACTGAGTTATGGTCATGCTTTCAACCACTGTAATGAAAAGTGTGACTGTGCCCATAAGAGCACTTCCCTCTTCTCTTCTCTACCACATGTAAGTTTCAATCATCATACAAGCATCAAGCATAAAACAAAGCAATAACCATAACAGCAATGAGGATGCTGAGGTAAATTTCCCCAACCACCTCCCATTGGCCAGTGGGATTTATATTATATCAACTAGTGCAGTGCCCTTGGTGTGCATTTCAGACTGTGTTGAACCAGACTGATTGCTAGTTCAGTCAAGACAATCACGTATTAGATTTGAGCATTTATTGTTACATGACATGGACATGTAGATTTAACTTTGGCGGAGTGGATGATCTAAGGGAAGCACTCCCTGTCTCCTCGATGCAACACATACATAAACAACATATGAGGCCGGGAGCAATAGAGATATAATCCCCCTGATGGATAGAACATACAGACAGCATGGGGGAGAAGGGGATGGTGGAGAGTGGCAGCATCACTGATCATACAACAACCGGGGTGAGTGTGTGCGTATCCACGCGTCTTTTAAAGACGCCTTATCGGACGCGCCCAATGAATATGCGCTGCTAATATGGGTGTAGTGGGCGGAGGAAAGAAAGGTGGAGTAAGACGCCTTACGTCCCTGCTAAATGATGACACGTGCTGCCCGGTTGCCCTGCCTGAACTAGCTGCGCTTATTTCTTCAGAAAGAAGAAGATTCGACAGAATTCGACAGAATGTGATTTTTCTTGTACATTTCCCAATTTCTGGTCAAATAACAATTAGCTGAACAACCTTGTTAGTTAGCCACTACAGTTGGCTGACTATACCAGACCTATTAGATTACTGGGTAGAACAAGCATCAAAGCTGTTTGAAGATTGCATCACATTAGTTTTTATGGCAAGTGCTCATTGGCGCATTAAGGCTTGCAAAACTGAGAAATTGTCAGCACCATGTTGAACATTGAGCCCATCTTGCGCAGTAGAGTGGATTGCTGTATTCCTGGCTTAGAAATGGGTATGCTTTTCTTGATGAAAGCAAAAATATGGGGTGCTTCTGCATTTCAGATTTCTTTCAAACTAAGCAATCTAAAAAGTATACTATTAACATAGTACTTAAAGTATACTAGCAGTGAACTTATTGGGTGTGCCACGCCTTCGGCGGAACATCCTTTGTTATCTCACATATATATTATTGGGTGTGCTCTAAGCCTTCGGCTGGAGCGCAACCTTTGTTATCTCACATATATATTATTATTATTTATTTATGCCTCCCTAATCCTCGGTCAATATTTGGACTACATAGAGAACGACCCGGTCAAAAGTTCCGTCTTGGTAGCGATTGAGTTGCTTGTATCAGAATTTACGTTCCGTTGCATGGTTTAAGCTTAAATTACGTTTTTGTGGCGAAAAGTGAAGCTAACGGAGGCTAACTTGCTAGCCACAGTCACTGACGCTACTAACATCATAACGTCACGAAAACTCGTGTGACTACCTCTTGCAGAAAATTAGTTTAGCAGCTCGTTAACTTCTGGGAGATAGCAGAGAACAGGCTTTGGAGATAGCTAGCACTAGCCTAACTAGCTTTACTGCAAGGCAGCTGCAGAAACGCCACAAGCAAAGAGGCCAGGGTGATAACTATTTACTAATTTTACTTTGTGATATGAAACACAATTGTGAAGTGTAATGTACAATATAAGCTGATATTATTTGGGAAACAGTAGTCTACTATTTCATTGAAGCATTATGACATTAGCCTCTCATACTACAGCGGTCTATGATGCATCTGTTTTCAATCGTTAAAATAAACATTCCTCACAAATACATTTTCGTTGTAGGATTTATTATGACATTAGATTACAAGTAAACGATTTGTTGGTGAAATTATCATTACCTGTGGTTTCAAACCAGTGTAGCTCACTGCAACGCTGTAGCCTATGCGAGACACGCTAGTAGCCTAGCTAGCTAGCTAACAAAAACATCCACAGCTGTTTAGGAAGTCAAACGGCGACACAACATGTTCGGCACTCCCTTCAATCTTTCAATAGGTTAAACTATCTGACTACTAACCCGAACTTCATTGCCACAGCCTAAACTTGTCAATCTGTTCATGAAAATAATAAATTTCAGCCTAAACCCAGTAGCGGCTGGTGATTTTTTTTGGGGGGGGGGCGCAGTTGGGCGGCGCGGGGGGGGTCGTTACACAGAACTTTTTTTAACATTAAATATATATGTATTAGCTATGTTGGATGCTGTCGTCCTCTCCTACTATTTCTTCAATGCCTAACGAATCTATCTATTGACCCTGTATGTATGCTTGAGCAGCACTGGTTGAAGCCTGAAAATATTGTAAACAATGTTTGCATATATGCAGGTAGCAACGCTAGTGCTTAATAACTATTTTGCTTGTCGGCTAGTAGGGCTCGTGACACAGCTCACCAAAAGAACGATGGGGAAGCCACTTGTCTAGCAGATTAAGACGTGTTCGTAGGTACCTAGCGAAAAGTACCCTCAACTTTCCTAGACTTAGCTACGATACTAATGCTGAAGGGTCGCTGATATCGCATAGCGTCGTTGCTAACGTGTGATGTTGTGACTGTGTGTGTAACACTGAATTACTCACTGAATTACTCACCAGCTAACCAGCTCCGGTTACTTAGCATACAGGTTTGAGGAGAAGCTACGGGTGTACGTCCCGTAGGCCTACAGCCCATCCTCCTTTGCTAGCTATGTTGCTCTCGTAGATACGTGATAATTATATGGGATGTGAGGGAATGATAAAGGTCTTTGATTCGACGAATAAGATGTCAATATAAGTAAGAAACGATGTCATTGGCCAGGGGCGCACGAGTGTGCGCCCCGGCATCGCCCCTTTTTTCCGCCAATGAGAAGCCGTTTTTCTCAAATGTATGAAAAAAGAATGAGAGCTCCCATTGACTTCCATTTGGCCGGCGCCCCCAGGGGGGAGTGGCTTATCTCAGTGATAACGAATGGCAATATATTATATTTGATCACATTTAAGTGGTTGTTGACAGGGACTTACGGTCTCCCACACACATTTAACGCGTTAACACAGTAAATTTATTATTTAAATAGTTTGGTATATCATATTTTTGCACGTTTTTTTATTATTATTTTTACGAAAAATTCTAGGAGGGGCGGCGCCCTAGCGCCCTCTATGGACGCACCGCCACTGCCTAAACCGTATAACGGAACGTACATCAAATTCAACCAATCGCTACCAAGACGAATACTGTAGCTACAGTAGTTGTACAATTTACCGGGGCAGCTCCTCCACACACGGCTATATCGCATTTTGCGTTGTTACTGACAATGATGGCTACCAGTGAGCTTTTTATGAATGAGCGATTATCCACTATAAATGTCAAGCTTGTTTACGTTTTTGGGGCCCTATTTTCAGTTTTCAGAAGATTGTACTGTTAGCTACTGCCGATAACGTCGTTGTTAGAATAATTTTCAAAGGGGGTTCTTTATTAATGAATGAATGCAATATGAGTAGGCTTGTTTTGCTCTTTCTTTTTGCTCTTGTTGCGCTGTGCCTGCGCTGCTGCTGAGAATCCTCAAATTTCCCCATTGTGGGACTAATAAAGGATTCTGATCTGATCTGATCTAAATGCCTGAAAATATCAGGGGGGTATTCCAGGTAGCGGGTTTAACAAACTCTGAGATTAACCCTGAACTCTGAGTTGAGTTACTCTGAAATGGGAAACTCCGAGAATTCGGTTCCAGAAAAGCTGATATGAATTAGTTAACTCAACTCGGAGTACGTCAACTCAGAGTTAAAGCCCATATAGCAGGTTAACCACCACTGTCGATGAATGGGTACATAAAGCACTCAAGATATGTATATTATTCAAGAAATCTCAAAATGGTGTCTCTAAATGGTGTTTAAGACCAGTTTTGTACGTTTTTTTTTGTTAGCATTAGCATATTAGCGCAATTCGGCGATGACGTCACGTTGGGGAGTCGTGGAGGAGAGTAGCCTCAGTCTAGTACTAGAACTATGGCAATTGACTGGGATGAGGAAGAGGTGGCAATAACCACTAAAATGTACGATGGCCCGCAGCCGTATAATATCGAACCAAATAGACGAGAGAGGTCAAATGAGGAATTGCCTAGACCTGATGGCTGCCAAAGCCAATTAAATGGATGGTCCGAGGAGAATGAGTGTAGAGTTGGTGAAGTGTCCTGCTGAGTTAGCAACGGCAACGCAGCAAGGAGCGCTGGAGCTTGTCTACGGACAGCAGTGCATATAATAACGACACATTGTTTTACTTTCAGTGAATAGCACCGAGTGAAAGTCAACTGTTCTTTATATCTACAGTAGTGACAGTTATCATGTCATTAGTTCAGATAAGTAGCTCTTATCTAGATCTAGAAGGCATCATGCTAGCTATGGGCTCATTTACTAGTGCCACCTGTGAAATTCTCCCCCCCAAGTCAATCCCTAATTAAATCTTTTCCCCGACGTTGTAAACACATTTCCGATTAGATATTCCACGTTTTGAGTTCCGTAATAGTCACGTTCTATCGGGAAAGGGGAAACTAAATCAATAAACTAAATCAAACACACACAGTTATGAAAGCCGTTTGATGATCACTCGTGATCCAAACACTATGGCGCGCTATCTAGCTAGATATGACTAGCTTTTGGACATAGCTACTTAAAAACAATTTTGTTTTGTTTCATATTCATGAGTCACGAAATGTGCTTTTCTAATGTCATCGTATCTTAAAAGCTCCGTGTACCCCGTCCACACTACTACGCGTATACCCGGCGTTTTCAAATGTCCCCGGCTAGGGGAGCGTATTCGAAAAGCTCCGTTTTCAGTGTCCGAATTCTCCGTATTAGTGTGGCCGGGAAGTGCAAACGGAGACATATGTATGCGTTTCTAAATTTACCCGGGTTAGTGTGGACGGGGCCTCAGAATTTTCTAATGTCACACTGATTATGACTGTAGTTGGGGGGTTCATGTTATGGGGCTAGCTAACGTGCTCTGCAGCTTGTAAACATTAGCCTGAGGCTTACCGTTGCCAGCTCTCGCTTGCGGCGGGCGGCACCGAGCTTTTCAGTGCTTCTCGGTCTGGGGCCAGGGCAGACAGAGAGTTTGTCACCCCCCACAAACACAGTAGTTTACAATTTTTCCTACCTATACATATGTCTATCTAGCTTTATCTCTATATTTATATATGTAGGCTAGTACTAGTAGCTATTTATTTATCTAGTGCTAGCTAGCTATGCTATGCTATCTGGCTGTCTGTCTATCTATTTCTCTCTCTATAGGCTATATATATATATATCTATCTATCTATTCTATCTATATATATATCTCTTGATCTTTATATCTATGCTAATTATATATTCTATCTATGTATTTATCTATAAACTATCTACTGCTGAACACTCTTTCGTTAATCTCTCTCGTTGATTTCAATGGGGCTTTGGTCTATCGTCTCCCCAACGTGACGTCATGCAATGCATTGTGGGGGAAAGAAGAATCATTGCAAAAAAGTACCAACTTTTTCGTATTATATTACGTTTTGTGACACCCAACAACATCAAATACAATAGATAACAGTTAAAATGTTTATAACCAACATGTTAATAGCGCAAATTCGTTTGAAAAATCAACCTGCTATATGGGCTTTAAGCGCGGGCATGAGAACTATTGAAAGCCAACATCAATGGAGCTCCGATACTAGGATCCACCATGCCACCCGGCGACAAAAAACGTTGTCATACGTCACCAAACTTCAGATTCAAGTTTCATTTCGTGTTTATGGTCGAGTACATTTTCCGGAAAAAAGCAACACGGCTGTAGCAGCGTATGCAAGTGGCGTGGGAGACAATTGCTGCCGAGCATACATTTGAATATAATAGCCAGTCCATACATTGAACATTTAACCCAACTGTCCGTTAATGTTACAGGAGAAAAAGTGGTGGCCTTAATAAAATAGCAGGTTCAATGTTTTATTAAATATAAAAACATACTACGCAGGTAATGCATATATTTGCTTAGGCTATACGCTTGTGATTGTAGCCTCGACGTCACCTTGGTTTTAATCATATTCGACATGATACTAATTCAATATCAATTGGTGCCTATTTCAAGCAGTTTCCCCCAACAGAATGCTTTTCATCAAAAGATGATGATGACGAAAAAACATTGACTTCTGCCGTAGAAATGGATGCAGAGAATTATGTGGTAGCTGGTAGTTCTCTCCCCATGTAGCTTACTATTATTTACATCGTATAAAAACGATTTGCACATTCTAATCCTGTTGAACAGAGCATGGATGCTACAGTGAGATGTTCATTTAATGGCAGGTGTATTTTGCATGTGGAACTGTGAAATGTAGCTAATGTAATCTCATGTATTCCTATATAGTTACAAATAAATGAGTTGTACAAACTGTACCTCATGAAGAAAGTGCCAAAAACTGACCAAGAGATGGTGTAGGCCTACTTAGGGTAGACGAATAAAGACTAATCTCGAAAAAGATTTACTGGAACTCCAGTTTTGGGAGGATGCATGGTCACAGGTGATAATAAAATAATTGTAGGAACAATAACCTATATGAATATTAATTGTTGAATTTGCTGAATTTCTATTTTGACCAAGAGATGGTGTACTTAGGGCAGAAGAATAAAGGCTGACCTTGTAAGGCTATCAACCTTCCCCCACCTCTCATATGGTAAACTATGGAGTTACTGGATGGATTCTCAACTTGATGGCTCTCACATCTCATTGTGTAACTTACTGTACCATAGTCATGTTGATAAGAAAGGGTCAATATTGTGGTGTGATTGTAGTTGTTCTTGGGTATTAAAAGGAATTGTGAAGCATTTTTCTGTGGATGATTGATCTCCTGAGACCTTCTCCTCAGCTCTGGCTTTGTATCTCTGGTTTACAATAGGCCTAGTCATGGTAGAGTAGGCCTAGTTAACTTTCATTGATTTCATTCATTTGCAATATGATTACATGATTATATTATTTCACCTTAATTTGACCATTCTTGCTTTGATTTAACCCAAAGATTCAAATAACTGCAATTGGTAGGCTATTGGCATTATTTGGTTAATGTTAATAGGCCTACTGTTCAGTTTCCCATCTTCCTTCAAACCAAGGCTACTCATTGTTAGATTTCTATTTGTAGGCAATGAAGAAGACCAAATCCTACAATTTCAATGATTTTTCTTTATTTCAGTGCCAAAAAGCTCTTGGTCAATTCTGTGTGCACGTCCACGGCATATAACACTGGCGATGAAGACCCAAGGGCTGAGAATGTTGCTCAAATAAATTACAGATCGTGACGGGAAACGGTAACGTTAACTTAGGTATTCATCAGGGAATTAAAGCACATCAAATCGCAGTCTTAAAATCGTCTCCTGGCGTATAACTAAGCGAATTTAATTTTGTTCGAGATCGCTCGGCTGAACCAGGAAACGATATCCCATGTCTTCCAACGCTATCAAACTCAGAAAGTGGGAGGGGATAGGTAAAACTCAGAGTTTGGCATGGAACTAACCTGCTCGCGACCAGGTTAGTTTCACAGCGTAAATTACCATGGCAACTTACCAAAAGGTTTCGTTACCTCTCTTTCTGGAACGGAAACCTCGGAGTTTGCCTGTTTTCAGGGTTAAACAACTCAGAGTTTTCACAAAACCGGCTACCTGGGGGGTATTCCAGGTAGCGGGTTTAACAAACTCTGAGATTAACCCTGAACTCTGAGTTGAGTTACTCTAACATTGGAAACTCTGAAAATTCGGTTCCAGAAAAGCTGATATGAATTAGTTAACTCAACTCGGAGTACGTCAACTCAGAGTTAAGCGCGGGCATGAGAACTATTGAAAGCCAACATCAATGGAGCTCCGATACTAGGATCCACCATGCCACCCGGCGACAAAAAACGTTGTCCTACGTCACCAAACTTCAGATTCAAGTTTCATTTCGTGTTTATGGTCGAGTACATTTTCCGGAAAAAAGCAACACGGCTGTAGCAGCGTATGCAAGTGGCGTGGGAGACAATTGCTGCCGAGCATACATTTGAATATAATAGCCAGTCCATACATTGAACATTTAACCCAACTGTCCGTTAATGTTACAGGAGAAAAAGTGGTGGCCTTAATAAAATAGCAGGTTCAATGTTTTATTAAATATAAAAACATACTACGCAGGTAATGCATAGTTTGCTTAGGCTATACGCTTGTGATTGTAGCCTCGACGTCACCTTGGTTTTAATCATATTCGACATGATACTAATTCAATATCAATTGGTGCCTATTTCAAGCAGTTTCCCCCAACAGAATGATTTTCATCAAAAGATGATGATGACGAAAAGACATTGACTGCTGCCGTAGAAATGGATGCAGAGAATTATGTGGTAGCTGGTAGTTCTCTCCCCATGTAGCTTACTATTATTTACATCGTATAAAAACGATTTGCACATTCTAATCATGTTGAACAGAGCATGGATGCTACAGTGAGATGTTCATTTAATGGCAGGTGTATTTTGCATGTGGAACTGTGAAATGTAGCTAATGTAATCTCATGTAGGCCTATTCCTATATAGTTACAAATAAATGAGTTGTACAAACTGTACCTCATGAAGAAAGTGCCAAAAACTGACCAAGAGATGGTGTAGGCCTACTTAGGGTAGACGAATAAAGACTAATCTCGAAAACAAAATACTGGAACTCCAGTTACGGGAGAATGCATGGTCAAAAGTGATGTTAATTGTAGGAACAATAACCTATAGGCTATGAAAATTAATTATTGAATTTGCTGAATTTCTATTTTTACCAAGAGATGGTGTAGGACTTAGGGCAGAAGAATAGAGGCTGACCTTGTAAGGCTATCAACCTGCCCCCACCTCTCATATGGTAAACTATGGAGTTACTGGATGGAGTCTCAACTTGATGGCTCTCACATCTCATTGTGTAACTTACTGTAGCATAGTCATGTTGATAAGAAAGGGTCAAGATTGTGGTGTGATTGTAGTTGTTCTTGGGTATTAAAAGGAATTGTGAAGCATTTTTCTGTGGATGATTGATCTCCTGAGACCTTCTCCTCAGCTCTGGCTTTGTATCTCTGGTTTACAATGGGCCTAGTCATGGTAGAGTAGGCCTAGTTAACTTTCATTGATTTCATTCATTTGCAATATGATTACATGATTATATTATTTCACTTTAATTTGACCATTCTTGCTTTGATTTAACCCAAAGAGTCAAATAACTGCAATTGGTACGCTATTGGCCTTATTTGGTTAATGTTAATAGGCCTACTGTTCAGTTTCCCATCTTCCTTCAAACCAAGGCTACTCATTGTTAGATTTCTATTTGTAGGCAATGAAGAAGACCAAATCCTACAATTTCAATGATTTTTCTTTATTTCAGTGCCAAAAAGCTTTTGGTCAATTATGTGTGCACGTCCACGGCGTATAACACTAGCGATGAAGACCCAAGGGCTGAGAATGTTGCTCAAATAAATTACAGATCGTGACGGGAAACGGTAACGTTAACTTAGGCATTCATCAGGGAATTAAAGCACATCAAATCGCAGTCTTGAAATCGTCTCCTGGCGTATAACTAAGCGAATTTAATTTTGTTCGAGATCGCTCGGCTGAACCAGGAAACGATATCCCATGTCTTCCAACGCTATCAAACTCAGAAAGTGGGAGGGGATAGGTAAAACTCAGAGTTTGGCATGGAACTAACCTGATAGCGACCAGGTTAGTTTCACAGCGTAAGTTACCATGGCAACTTACCAAAAGGTTTCGTTACCTCTCTTTCTGGAACGGAAACCTCGGAGTTTGCCTATTTTCAGGGTTAAACAACTCAGAGTTTTCACAAAACCGGCTACCTGGAATACCCCCCTGGAATACCCCCCAGGTAAATTTTTACACCGATCTGCCAAATGTATTTGTTTTGATTCAACTATGAGGCTGCTCACCATTCCCTCTCGCAGGGGAAATGAGAAGACAACTATTTCATTCTACACTTCACCGTCACTCTTAGTATTTTGAGTTGTAGGCAGCAAAAAAAATATGCTTTAAAAATCAATGTAATCTTTATAAATAATACGTATGCATTTTTATATACAATATAGAGAAATATCAGTTGTAAAAATGTCAGTAAAAAACTTTTATTTTATTATAAAGCAGAAACTGTCAAAAAATACTTTTACATTATTATTCATGTCTAGGAATCTATTACGCATTGCACATTATATATTTTTTGTTACTGAAGCTGTAACCTAAATTACTGCCAAAACATTGTGAAGCCCTACACTCTTAAGCTTCTTTCAGCTAACAATCTGCAGTGTCACTTGGCGAGGGCCTCGTGGCCTGTTCTCGTCAACTGATGCAAGATCGGCGGCGTTTGAGCGGCCCCTTAACATTGAAATATATTAGTAAATCATAGCAAATGGACATTTATTACGTTTACTTCTTGAAGTACTTACATTCATTGAAAGTGCACTTGAAAGTATTCCAAAGTATACTTTGAAGTACTTTAGGGAAGTATCATGAACTGAAAGTGCACTACACAGGTTACTTTAAAGTATTCAAAAGTAAACTTAAAATACACTAGTGTACTTTAAAGTGTACTAAATTAACTAAAAAGTGGGCCAATTTAGTTAACTTAGTATAAAAATAGTATATAAATAAGTACACCGCTAGTATACTTTAAGTACCATGATAATAGTATACTTTTTATACTTAAGTATAAAACTCGAAGTATACTTTTTTTCGCAAGGGATCACAGCGTTTCTCTACAGACTGGTAACAATTAAGAGCAAGCTTTAAGAGGTCCCAACCTTGCAATGTTATAGTCAGCTTTGAAACCAATTCCCAAAGCACAAATTCCTCATGTATGCTATCGACATGAACTGCGATTGCATTAATATTTATTTGAGCTCAGACAACACGGGGTTGATGGATGTCCTCCTGTGGCAAACTTCTGTCAGTTAGTTGTGTATTCGCAGTGCGTCGATGGCCCTGTTCTCACATTCCGAGCCTATACCTCGTCTTATCCACCTCTAAGGACCCATAATATTAGCATTTATCTTAGGCCGATTTTGTTAGGTTGTAATTAATTATTTGAAATATGAGTTGGAAGAGGAGGGGAATATATAACTTGATGGGAACCGTGAACCTTGTTTTGCGCGAGCGCACATTCACATTCAGTCACTCATTCTCACACACACACACTGAGCTCAGTCCCTCACACGCACAGGGCATCGTACTTGTATTTTATCAGGCGCTGTGTGATGAAAATCAAACACTTTTGCAACATTCAGAAATCAGCAAGCCTCTCAATAATTTTGATCTTGAGGCCATCTCTATCATCCATGAGAGAGCAAACAGACACAGAGATGAAAAACGACAAAGGATAAATAATGGATGAGTGAAAGATTATGTTAGAAGGATAGGGGTAGGTTAATGTAACCAAAGAGATTATCATTATCGTCTATCAGTGAACAATAGTGATGGGAAGTTCGGATCATTTTACTGACTCGGTTCTTTGAATCTCGTTATGAACAATTGAACAAATCTTTTTTCGAGTCATTCCTTCATTTCAACATATTCTCATGTATATGTTAGTGCATGTAAACCATCAGATACTATTTTAAAAGAAAAATTCCCACATCATGATAGTTTGTATGATTTGAAATGGTCATTTATTATCACACTAGCAAAACCTGTAATTATTACTTGTGTACTTATATTCTATTTGTAAAAAAAAGTACATAATTAACATAAACATTATATAAGTATGCAGTGGCATAACTACATCTCTGACGTTTATAACAAACCAAACCGTTTAAAGATTGTTAGAAAATTGAGCAAGTTATGGTTATTTAAAAAGTACATGTAGCACCAACACAATGTTATAGGTGGGCGAGTTGCCTGTAGCAAGATGGCCGCCATGTGCGGACGTTCGACTCCGTTGGTCGGCAACGCAGACGAGACATGTAGTATTTACATATATCTATGGGGTTGGGTACCGAAACCCGGTTCCACTATGGAACCGGTTCCTACGCATCTGGTAGGAATCGGACCAGATTAGAACGCGCATTTTGGTTGCTCATTTCGGTTCCACTTAATGTGTCACCTGAAATATTTTCCCTCTGTTGCTCCGAAAAGGACGTAAACTATCACACTTTCTCTGTAGTCTACCGAAATTAAAGAATAATTTCAGTTTCCTCTAGCTACCAGTACTGAGCCTATGCAGGTCACGTGACAGAAGAAGGGAAAAGGATTTGTTTACCTCATTCACTTTCGTGTGACTGCTAGCAGGGCCGGTCCTTCCTATCGGCGACATAGGCAGCCACCGAGGGCGGCATGAAGAGGGTGGCGGCATTTTCCGTAGTCCATCCATTAATTAACCATCCCGCACTACCAGCAGAGGGTGCCAACTGCGCCACGTCGGAGCACGAGAAAATGAACAAATCACTCTCTGAGACTACTAGTTACTCTCGAGTCATACAAATGATTTGTTCAAATTGAACGAATCGTTCACGAACGACACATCACTAGTGAACAAAGTACAGGTCCGGAAGGACATCTTCAACACTTCCATGCCCACTTTACCCCTCTACAAACCCCTTTGAAAAAATTACAGAAAAAAGCCAACATGAAGAAGCAAGGTTCCCAAAGGAGATAATCTGACTTCGTTGGGGTAGCGGCCTGGACTTGAATGGAACGGCTGTGGGATGCTGGGAGAAGGCAGCATCCTATTCAGGCACTCTGCAGCTATTACTCTGCCTTTGATCATGAAAACACCCGCTGTGTCCTAATGCGCTGTCGCTAATTCCTGCGTCCTCCCACTGTCTACGGATTTGTGGAGTTACTCATCGCATCACACGCACATACACATTATTCACACACCCCACCGGAGGCCTCTGTTTACGCACACCATTTATTACACGCGCACACACGCACGCACTGGTAATTCATCTAACTCTATTGGAGCTTTGCTTCTCCCAACACAAAGCAAGACTGTCGCCAACGACTTGTGTTGTAAGCTTGGCAGGGGAGAAAAGGGATGGTAATTTTGGAGTCTGTCTTTCAAGATGGGGATTAGTTTAGAATAAATGAGCATTTACAAGGGAGTCTATCAGCACTGCAGACAATAACATGGCAGGTTATGATCCTCTGCATGCAAGCTAGTTGATTCACATGCCCACCAGCCAATGCTATAGATAGCCACCAAACAATTCCATTTATGTAAACCACACCAATTAATAATTTTCAGTTCTTCCTATCTCCTCCTGTCCCCCACAGGCTCTCCGTACCGAGACAAGATCACCATCGCCATCCTGCAGCTTCAGGAAGAAGGGAAGTTGCACATGATGAAGGAGAAGTGGTGGAGGGGGAATGGTTGTCCAGAGGAGGAAAGCAAGGAGGCCAGCGCGTTGGGGGTGCAGAACATCGGAGGCATCTTCATCGTTCTGGCAGCAGGGCTAGTGCTGTCTGTGTTTGTGGCTGTGGGGGAGGTCCTGTACAAGTCCAAACAGAACGCCCAGCTTGAGAAGGTAAAGGAAGAGAAAATGTTTTTTTATATGTGGTCAACAGAGTTTGTTTACCACCAAAACGAAGATGTGCTTATCGTAGAGCTACCCAGGAGACCAGTGCTGCATTCCATTTAGCCATGAATGATGAACTATACTACAAGGCCATCTTTTAGGAAGGTGCAAATTAGTTTCCCGACAGCTTAACATTACCTATCTGTTTCCTTTTCATCTTCCCTCTCCTATTTTAACCCCCCTGCTCCCTTTTCCCTTCTTCCTCACCACCTGCTCTCCCTCCCACTTTATCTCCCTACTGTACTTTCTTTCATCTCCGCCTCTCCCTCCCTCTTTCACCCCACGATTCTGTCTTCTTACATCCATCTCTTTCTTTTCTCTCTTCTCGTTTTCCTTTTACATTACGCCCCCCCCCCAACCCCCACTGATTTCTTATGCACATATCCCTCTCTCCTATCCTCTCCTCTCACTATTCCTTCCCGTACTCTTCTGTCTACCCATTTCCTTCCTCCCCCTCTTCCCGTCACTCTCCCCCATCTCCCAGAGGTCCTTTTGCAGTGCCATGGTGGACGAGCTGCGCGTGTCCCTCAAGTGTCAGCGGAGACTCAAGCAGAAGCCCCCGCCACCTGCCATCGTCAAGACGGAGGAGGTGATCAACATGCACACGTTTAACGACAGGAGACTCCCCGGGAAGGAGACCATGGCGTGAGCTCTGATCACGCCACTCAATACCAATTCCAGTCAGTTGCCGTCAAACAACGTTGACATATGACACCAATAAAAGGTAATCGGTCAAGAACTGTTTAAACACCACCACCCACCACCACCCAACCCCCCGCACCCCACTCCCCACCCCCCAGGTTTAGTATGACAGATGTTTCCTGTGGAAATATAGTGTGAGTGTGATTTCAGGCCACCACTACGTCTCTTCACTGTGATGGACTTTCTGGGAGGGACCTTTGAAGGTGACAGAAGGTGACATATTCTGAGATCGGTGAAACATTTGGTTAGGTTCTCACAAGTTCTCACCATTTTCCATCCAGGCCTGTTTGGACTGGCTTTTGTTCACAAGTACACACACACACACACCTTGCACTCACAAATCCACAGACACATGCGCACACCTATGCGGAGCAGAACACTGTATCTTGGCCAGTTACAACCCAAGAAATAAGTTGATGTTGGGATTTTTGTTGATGTCGGTTATACTTCTGTCAGATCTCCATATGTGTGTCCCTGTTGGTATCTCTAGAATCTTTCAGGATAATTGTGGTCAAGACTGAAATACCGCATATCATGAAAAAGAATGTTACAAAGTGCCAAACTGTTGCATAAGAAGCTGGTGTATAAAGAAATTAATATTTGTCCAACACTTAAGGTATGTGTATTTAGTTTGGAATCATTGATGTTGAATACTTCTTGTTTTCTTCTGTGTTGCCTTTATTGTGCCAAAGTTCTGCCATTGTAAAGAACTTCTGTATCATGCCTTTCACTTTTACTTTGAAATGCCACAATACAAAAAAAATGCTATCAGCCAACCACCCCCCAAGTCCACTATTTCAAGTCTACATCAACTGTCGAAAGGCAGGATTTTTACAAAAAACTAAATTGTTGTTTTTGTACAAGGACACGTTTTGTAGTACTATTTCTATCATGGTAGCCCCCTTACATGAATATATGTAGCAAGTTTAAACTTGACCAACTGTTTTCGTCTCTTATATTTATCTCGTCACTATCCCCCCCCCCAAACCCGTGGTTTAAGTTCCATCCCGGGCCCCTGACTTCTGGCTGGTCCCTGCTCTCTATTCTGGGGCCACGCTGCCTGCAATGAGGGGCCCTGTCCTGTTCAGTGAAATGGCAAGCATAGCTGGTAGATTTATAGACCGCCCCCCCCTCTCCCATCTCTAACTTCTAAGGGATGTCTTAGAATATATCTCTCTTTCAGGAACCCTTCCCAAACAAGGGGATAGTAAACATGTTTTAAGTAAATGTTTCCTGACAGCCAATTGACTAATTCTGCTGTAGGTGAATGAATGTAGACAATTATGATTAAAATAAATATTTTTTTATAACAAATGGAGAAGGACAGTTAGTTTGGTTTATGTTGTTCTACCAGTACTGCTTGTCATTTTAGAACAGGCTAGACTCAGTGTTGATGATTGATTAATTGATGGATATTCTTTTGGAAACATCTAAAAGACGCAAGATTTTACATAAAACGTATATCATTAAAAAATAACATTATGGTTACTTAATTGTCTTCAACTTTTTGATATTAATTTAACAAAGGTTTGACAAAAACCTATATATTCACTGGCAGGCAGTTAATTAACCATTGCTATGACATATTTTGTTGTTGAAAAATGCTTGATTAATGAATTACTAAACACACTGAGTTGCACTGCACTTATGTGTACAGGGTATTAGGTTATGAATAACAGACAGTAAAAAAACTGTTATCGTATTCCATAATCCTTCCATGTGTAAAAAGTTTTTGTTCTGCTAAGCTAACCTCTATCTGTAACGGACAGACTCCCAAGACAACAGGTAGTGGATCCAAGAGCGGGTTTATTACGGGGTAGTCGGACAAGCAGGGGTCATACACGGATATCAGAGCCAGAGAGGAAATCCAAAGCAGTAGTCGGGTCACAGGCGTAGGTCAAACAGGGGCGGACTGGGCAATGCAGGCAAGGCTTGGTCAGGTTCCACAGGACAGGCAGGGGTCTGGATCACGGCGTCTGGAATTGTTCAGGTGAAGCAGATACGAAGTCGGGGGCAGAAACAAGGTCAGTTGATCACAGGGTCTATCGGATATGGCATAGAAATGTTTTACTTGAATGTTTAACAAGACTCAGCACAGAGTGAAGGGAGTGACTGGCTTAAATACAGAGCAGAAGGGAGTGGACTGATTGCTTTGATTGTTTGCAGGTGTGAAGAGGGAGTGCCCTCTTAGTACTCTGGTGATGCTGATCGGACACAGGGGGACCTGATTGTCACACTATCCTTATCCACTCCTAATTGCTTACTGGACAAGAGCGTGAGGTTGCTTGATGGTCAGTAGGTCCAATTACACAACATGCTGAGAATCACTGGCCTAGCAGGTCAGTCGGTCCGTGTGCACAAGGACAAAGTCCTTCAACTCTGACGGTAGAGCTGTGTGTGAGAGTGGTTATTATTTCACAAGATAGGTAGCAAGTACAGACAGACAGTCAAGGAGCCTTGTGACATGGTTTTATCAAAGTGATGATTAAAACAATTTCTGGAGGTTTAGACACAACAGTCACCTAGGCTGCCCTCCCAGAGTGACAGGGAAGGTTGCCATCTGCGTCACTGCTTTCAGGGGGGACCGCTTAGTCCGTCACACTTATTTCCATCACATTATCACGCTGCTCAGTGGAAGCTGGCGGGAAATATCCTTGCACAAGGTCCCAGTTTATTGGACTCAAGCTGGAGACATCAGAACAGTAAATCGTGGTTTGTGAACATGACTCAGATGTGTTGCGCCTGCAGGTCGCAATGAAAAGATGACGCTACGTTGCTCAATGTGTTCTGTAGTCAAATTATAGTCATAGACAGCCAAACTGTCATAGCATTAGTCTAGATTGGGAAGGTCAGTCAGTCAGGCCATTTCACAACTACATGCATGGTAGAAGATGAGTCTGTTTTCAAATCTTGCAATTATGGGATTTATAGATACCAGCAAAATGTGCAAATCTGAAGTGGTGTGTGTGTGGCAGGAGTCAACGTTTGTCATTTGAAATCCTGGGGAAGTGCAACAAGGAAAGCTGCCGAGGCAAGGAAGGAGTTGTGGTTTTGAAATGTGATAATTTGGTACACTTCTGGAGTTTTCTCTGCCGTGCCATGTGTATACTCAGAGATAGCAAGATGAGGAACATTAGAGAAGCTGTGCGGCCCACACAAAGAAAACTGAATAGATTTAGACCAGTGCGTGCAATGGTGGGTGGTTGTGTGTGTGTGAGCACATATTTGTGTTTTGCACCCACTCAGTATTGTAATAGAAAGGCAGAGTATAATGTGTGTAACCCCCTATCAATCTATCATAGGCCTATACGCTGTACACGTGTGGAGGAAATGTGTGCGCACATGTGTGCGCACTATGAAACTCCCATAACGTATGAATTTCCAATTGGAAAAAGTGATTTTTGTGTCATGAAACATTTCATTTTGGGTTTCTCTGAGCTTTCCTTCTCTATGTTTTTCCCAGTGGCAGATGTATACTGTAGTAGGTGGCAGCTTGAACGCGAGAGAGCATAGCTTGCTAAATGATTCACGTTTCTCCTGGAGCTGCTGTTCTCCCAAGAGTGTCTGCATTGACAGTGTTTTCATTTCAGTTTGTTTTACGAAAAACTCAGCTGGCACACCAGCCACCAAGACAACTCCATCTTGCAGCTGACAGCCCTTGTTAGATCTGTCTTCTTTCTTCCTAGACTGATTAGGTAAAAAGAACTGAAGAACAGGCATTTTGATTTGTCCATTCTTGACCACCAAAAAAGTGCAATATAGGTACAACTTTGAGAGCAATTGGCACATCAACAGCATGCCCACCACTTCATGCTAAGACTACACCATTGCCATCTCCTTGAATTCAAACAATGATCATGGTAATCACCAACCTTTCATTCTGATGCAATTTGATGGGAATCTCTCCAGATTTCTATATATTTGAGATGAAAATTATGGTTCTGGAAGATTTCACCTGTGAAAATCAGTCAGGATTATCATGTTCAGAGGGGTATCAAGTCAAAGTATTTCAACCCAAACACACAATATCTCAACAAGCCTTGCCTGCTTATACCTGGCATCAGTCTTCTGTGTAAAGGGGTTTGGCTGCTGTTAGATAGCTAAACATTACTACAAATTTCCCCCAAATCACACTATGGGCCCTATTTTGACGATCTGAAACGCAAAGCGCCAGTAACTTTGTGGGCGGGACTCCGGTGCGGTTGCTATTTTGCCGGCGGGATGAATGACTTTGCGCCTGACGCAAATGTAAAAGGGGTAGCTACATTACTAATGGGTGTGGTTTGGGCGTAACGAGCAATAAACCAATCAGAGCGTCATCTCACATTCCCTTTAAGAGCAGCGCTTGTTCCATGGCGGATTGCTATTATAACGGCGGATTTGCCAGGCGCACGCCAGCGGTTCACGGGAGACTGACGTTCTCGTCAGGACCGTAAACGATAGAGAAGTGACATTGTATGGGAAAGGCAGAGCAGTTTCATTGCACAGTTGCCCACTCATGCTGCTCATTCAAATGTAGACTATTTTGACATATATTTAAAACATTTTAATTGCTTAGTTCTTAGAATTTGTTTAACTGTTGTTCTTTTTTTAAAACTTAATTTAAGACCCGTAGGGCCTATATATGTTTATTGTTTGCACCTTCCTGCCACAGTAAATTGAAAACCGAATTCTGATTCTGATTCTGATGTGCATGCGTCGCTGACAAAGTCAATTGCGCTGGGTGCAAGATCGGGCCCAAAGACTCATTAGTTCACACCTAAGGCAAGGTAATCAAAACACCAAGAAATTTGGATCAATGCCAGCCTAAAATTGCCTGGAGTCAACCATGAATAATTCACATAAATCTCCTTGTCTGTTCTCTTTCCCCTTCTCCCACACATCCAACCCACACATAGATTATCACAGGCAACTGGAAATCGATGTGGGTCTGTTCAGTTCTGTGGAGGAAGTGACAGACAGGAAGTCACCAGATTTCATATTTTGTGTACGCAACACTTAGGGCCCTATCTTGCACCCAGCGCATTGACTTAGTCAGCGACGCAAGTATCATTCCTAGTTTGCACTCGACGCAAAGCCGATTTTTCCCTCCATTGACGCACGTCGGAATGACCTTGCGCTCCCGGGGGCGGTTCAGCGAAAAGGGAGGCGTGTTCCGGCGCAAACGTTCCCTGGTGCTATTTTGCAGTTTCCGAAAAACAATTCCGCCACTGACCAGGAAAATGGTGGTTTAAAGACAGTGGCGCATTATTCAGATGCTATTTTAAGGGCGCAAGTTTGGTCCGTGCGCACTGCTGGCGAAGCCAGGGCAGTAGCGGACTGGCCATCGGGAGCACCGGGAGAATTCCCGATGGGCCGAAGCACTTCTGGGCCGGAGGGCCGCTTGCCTTAATCTTTTTTTTTACTAGACTAAATGTCGGCAGAAGATCGAGCGACACGGTTGGCCAGCAACATGGTTGGCCGGCCCCCCTTTCCCCCAGGACGGTTGGTCTATTCCAAATGAACGTATGCACTGTTGTGTGTAAGCGGCACTAAACTGACTAATCGAAAGCTAGCTAGTAGGCTAGAGACAATATAAAGATGGAAAACCAGGCTAAGAAACGTAAACGTAATTACCTTCACTAGACAATGTTTGCCAGTTGGACAAACGGCTACGGTTTGTTTATTTTACATCAAGCTCCAAAAACAAATTTTCGCTCAAATCAGTCAAAAAAAAATGAAAAAAACATTAAGCGTGGAACTACCTAACATCACATCAGCCACAGAATTGGCATGCATTAGCAGGGCGCTCGCTGTGATGGCGAATACGGGACCGGTTCTGGTGGCCCGGTTTGGATCAAAGTCCAGGGCCTATTTTTACTCCCAGTCCGTCCCTGAGCCAGGGTATTCTTCCTGCGAAACTACGTATTGTTTTGATTTATTGTATGGCTAGCTGTGTTACATTTCGTTCATGTCAATGATTAATAAGATGTTCATGAGAAATCTCTATGTGAACTTGAATTGTAACAACTGTGGCAATTTACTCCTACGCCTGTTTAACCGAAGCTAATTTTGGTAGGTTTCTTCTCAAATCAGAATCAGAATTCGGTTTTCAATTTACTGTGGCAGGAAGGCGCAAACAATAAACATATAGGCCCTACGGGTCTTAAATTAAGTAAACAAAAGACAGTTAAACTAATTCTAAGAACTAAGCAATTTAAAACAATTACATGTGTGTCAAAATAGGCTACATTTGAATGAGCAGCATGAGTGGGCAACTTAGTGCAATGAAACTGCTCTGCCTTTCCCATACAATGTCACTTCTCTATCGTTTACGGTCCTGACGAGAACGTCGGTCTCCTGTGAACCGCTGGCGTGCGCCTGGCAAATCCGCCGTTATAATAGCAATCCGCCATGGAACAAGCGCTGCTCTTAAAGGGAATGTGAGATGACGCTCTGATTGGTTTATTGCACATTACGCCCAAACCACACCCATTAGTAATGTAGCTACCCCTTTTACATTTGCGTCAGGCGCAAAGTCATTTATCCCGCCGGCAAAATAGCAACCGCACCGGAGTCCCGCCCACAAAGTTACTTGCGCTTTGCGTTTTCATACTTGCGTTTCAGATCGTCAAAATAGGGCCCTTACAGTGTCCATTCAACTGGACACTATAAATGTTCTTTCTTTCAATTTGTCAATATGTTAAGGAAAAGTATGACTGGAGAGGCTGTGATACTGTTGGTTTGTTACTTCCTCTGAACCTATTGGGAATAAAGTATGCACATTTTTACAAACCAAACAACACGCACATGTAAAAGCCTTTTCAGGAAGCAGGGCACACAAACAAAATAGACTACAAATGACTCTTAATGACCTCTGCATTCATATTAGAAGGAGATGGCTCTGGCACTGGCTGTTGCACCGCTTAATACATTATTAATAAAAAGTACTTAGACTTAAAAGGTGAAGGGGCCTCCTATAAATAGACAGACGAGTTTGTGCGTGCTCCTTCCGAGGAGTTGCTGGAGGGCTGCACTAAAGGCCGAAATATACTACTGTTTTTTCAGGGTGACGAACACAGAGAACGCCCTCTCCGAGCGACTTAGTTTCGGATCGCACCTTATTATTACAGTGTGTGTTGACTGGCAGAGCTCAGGAGGCTCTGTCGGCCTTGACCACCACTCAAGAGTGGAATCACCTGTCTGTGAGGGATGCGGTACTAAAGGATGAATTAGTCCCGGAGGCGTATCGGCAGCGTTTCAGGACCCTGACGAAGGGGGATAAACAGACCCATGTTGAGTTCACTAGGGGGCTAATTAGTCAGTTTACAGTTTTTCTCGATTGCTAACACACAAAAATGGTATGTGTAAGCCATCCTCACAAAACCATTTTGCCAAATCCCAGCAGAAAGACCGTCTACCCCAGTCTTTAAACACAATTTACCCCTTTTGACACATTTCTCAGGTTCATTCACACTTCTTTACAAAAGTCTAGACACACCTCTCACTTTAAAAACACAATTGTCACCATTATGTCATTCAGAAAACACTGCCGTTTGATAAGTAAACTCATACCAGCGCAATCCAAGCACCCTTAACAACCAATTATCCATGTGTAAGCGTTAACAAGCAAATATACTCAACAAGCAATCAGGGGTTTGGAATGAATACAAAGGTAAGCTCATCTGTACTTTGAAATCATGGATGCAAATATCTGAGGAAGAGGCAGAATTGTCAGAATGAGAGGAGGTGGACAAGGAAGAGGCAGAGGAAGAGTAAGAAGAACAACAATCTCAAATGAGATCCGTGCCACACTATGACAGAAATCCTTATGTACAGAACAACCTTCTCCAAGCCATGGAAGAAGCTTGTGGGGACATTGCTGTGGAGAGAGAGAGAGAGAGAGAGAGAGAGAGAGAGAGAGAGAGGGGACATTGCTGTGGAGTCTTGTCAGGGATGGCTCAGGCATTCAAGGGCATTTCCCTGCTGTTTGGCTAGAGATGTTGCCTGTGATGTTGATACAAATCTCTGGCCTGACCCTAGTTAGAGACAGGATGCTGACCCAGAGTGAACAGTACTGTAGCGTACTCAAGCCCTATTACCCAAGTGAAAATGCTTTGTTTATTTCCTTGTTTTCTTAGCTTTTGTTCCCCAAATTACAATTTACAGTAATGAATTTGTGTTGCTGACTATAACAGTACTACTATTTGTATACTGTGACCACTACAGAAAAAATAGCTCAAAATGCAATTGCTGTATAAGGTAAATAGAAAATAAACATCCGGCAATATCTGCCATTTTTATGATTTACATCATGTCAAATGTTGGGCTTACAGTTTTTTACAGTCGCTAGGACGCATTTCTCAATACTTAAGTCACGTTTTCAAAACTATTAACGCAGTTCTCCTAACCAACTTTCAGCTCAGCAAAGCAGTTAATTTCACATTCGCAATGCACTAAAACTACAAAATCACTTCCTACATGTCTCAAATCAACTCATTCTTCCATAACACTAGCAAAGGTTGACAGCCAACAAACACACTTTGTCACCCACAAAACAATGACCTAAAAAACACAGGTAGCATTATACAATGTTTTCTTATGTAAAACAAGGACACCTCTCTACTGTTTAGAATGTACTGCAATATATGTTACTGGAATGAATCAGACAGGATGCAGTATGCTTCAATATATTGGATGTCTTTTAATTAATTTGTATCCATCTATATACACCATCTACTGATACAACAGAATTTGTATCCACAACATCCACTTGATACAACAGCTAATCTACTCGGTCTTCTGCATTTGGCCACAGGTTCTCATCCACATCACATCTGATGTCATCTTGGGCAATACACCTCGGAAAGAATCTTCTGGCATGCCTGATCCATCCCTGGTAATCTTCTGCTGATATGTCCAGGCATCCAGCATTCATTGCGTCCAGGAGGTACATTTGATATGTGGATGGAGGTCATAAACCTTCCACCTCCACAAGGAAAATAATTCCTCTATGGGGTTGAGGAATGGAGAGTAGGGTGGGAGGAAAAGGGACACCATTCTGGGATGGGCTGCAAACCACTCGCTGACTGCATGGGAGTGGTGAAATGCCACATTGTCCCATACAATTAGAAATGTTGGCTGGTTTTTCTCTATGCATCCCTTTCCTCACCTAGCACAACCCTTCCATAGAGATCATGCAGGAATGCAGGAGACACTCAGTGTTGTATGGCCCAAATAGAGGTCTGTGTAGCAGCAGTCCATCAGTGGATATTGCTACGCACATTGTGATGTTGACATCCCTCTGGCCCGGGGCATTCACTGTGGCTCTCTTCCCAATCACATTACTTCCTATTCGCCGTGTTATGGCCAGGTTAAAACCTGCTTCATCCACAAAGATGAAACTGTGGGGTGTTTGCCTGCCTTCAATCTCCATGACTCTCTCAAATAAATCCACAAGGCAACATAAGAGTTAGACTATTACAGTAGTACACATTACCCCAAAATTGTTGTCTTGTGTGTGTTTGGTTTTGTATTTTTTTGTATTTTATTGGGATCTTACCTGGACATATTGGTGCCTGAGTTGCTTGACACGTTCAGAATTCCTCTCAAAAGGCACAGTGTACAACTGCTTCATCCTGATCTGATGTTTTTTCAAGACTCTAGAAATAGTTGTTATGCTTAAGCAGCTTACACACTGCCCCAACAAACTCCAACAAGTCCCAACATTCTAAAGTTGGCAGTTGTTGGTGACTGTCTTTAGAATGTCCAGTAAACCAACTTGCAGTTTCACACTGCTCAGACAAATCAGTTTTCACGTGAAGCACTGTGGATGTTTGCAAAAGTCACGTTGTCTGCCAATACTTGAGTCTTGAATCTCTGTGAGTTTTATGCCATTGTTGAGTTACATTTACATGTAGTCATTTAGCAGACTCTTATCCAGAGCGACTTACAGTAAGTACAGGGACATTCCCCCGAGACCAAGGACACAACGTCATTTTGGCAGAGCCGGGAATCGAACTGGCAACCTTCTGATAACTAGCCCGATTCCCTAACCTCTCAGCCACCTGACTCCCTTACTCCCACCTGACGACCATATCAACAATGGCAGTTTCCTGCACATCGGTGAACATCCTACCTCTCCCACCTGTGTGAGGTAACCGTTGAGGCCTAAGCAGAAATGCAAAAGCAATTACACACAAGTGGGTTTGGAAGCTTTGCTCTATTTACTTCTGTAATGTGCAGCTCAGTCAGATGCGCTTGCATACAAGTTACCTGTTGGTTTGCCAAAAAACTCTAACAATAGATGCCACTGTTGAGCGTAGAAGATTTGGCTGCACTCTCTGACCAGCCTCTCTCATCGAGAGACCATTATTTACTACATGATCAATTACAGTAGCTCGGATCTCGTCTGAGACTACAGCTCTTGATCTTCCTCTCATTCTTCTTCCACCACGCATACGTACTCCTCGCCCCCTCCCACCCACTCTTCTTCCTCTTTCAGCCACTTCTCTCTAGCTGGGTCCATGTTTACATCACAATACAAAACTATTTGGAAATTGTCTCCTTTTGTAATGAAATTAAAAGAGTAACACCTGTGTAGGTGTTCAGCTACAATAAGAATCAGCTGTGGTCGGTCCAATTGTCCAATTGTTTTATAGCATTTAATTTTTAGATTCAAAATATATTTCATTACAATATTACTGTAAAAATGTAGCAAATCTTTCCAGCCTTACACCCTCACCTGCCACCTACGGTCTTTTTCTGACAACTGTCTGGTGGTCCCACCGCTCAAGACCGCCCGGTCCCAACACAAGCTCTTCTCCTGTCTGGCTCCCCAGTGGTGGAATCAACTCCCCACCTCCATCAGAGACACTGACTGTCTCCCCACCTTCAAGAAAAGGCACAAGACACACTTGTTCCGGGAATACAACGGTAACCAGGAATGATTTGCTGGACATGATGTTAGTTCCCTCCAGGATCACAATGACTCTTACTTAGAGACTTGCTGCTCTTGTTGTTTAGCTATAACCGAATTAACATTCTTGTACTCGCTGTGAAATATTTTTTACTGTTGCTTGCTTTTCTACAGGTACACTCTTGCACTTTTTTGAGGTTCATGTTGTTTAATTGTAACTTGTTTAACTACATGCTTTTATGATTCTTCCCCTTTGGCACTTATTTTAGTTTTTTTCACAATGTATGCTTCATGTTTGACTACCCGCAATGTTTAGGGATATCTCGTTGTTATGATCAGTGACCTATGCACTTTTGTAAAGCTCTCTCTTGGAAGTCGCTTTGGATAAAAGCGTCTGCTAAATGAATACATATAAATTGCTGTCTTATTCAGTTTTGTATTACTATGTTATTGTTTTGAACTTAAGTTCAACAGTTTTGAAAACAGTATGTAAGCATGTGCAAATTGGCCTGTAGGTACATAAAGTTTTGGCGGTTGTTGTGTTGAAGTGAGAAAAGAATGAATGTAGTTTGAAAGATGTAATCATTGAATGCATTTTGTGCCAAAGCAATGATAAATGATCCACAGTTTCACATATACTTCTGTTGTGCTCACTGTATGAAGAGTTTTGAAAACGTGACTTAAGTATTGAGAAATGTGTCCTAGTGACTGTAAAAAACGGTAATGTTGCAGGGCCGCAGTGGTGGATTTTCAAGTCATATCATTTTTAATTCTCGTGCTGTCAGCAGGGGGTGCTGCAGCACCTTCAGCACCCCTAGTTCCCGTGGCCATGCTCACCGCAGTTGTTTTGAGCGTGCCCGAGGTGACTGGGGTTCCCAGGAGATCTGTTTGGGTTAATAGCAGAACAGGTTCTATGCGGGTGACAGCCGTTCCGACCCGGAGTTGAGCTTGGTTTGTCATTTTTGCTTGGAGGCAGGTCATTGGAAGAATGAATGGCCTGTTCGTAGGGCGCGGGGAAAGCTGTCATCGGCCCCTCGACAGGTTAGGCCTTCTGCTTTGGCCGCGACTGTTGTCGATGGTAGGGATAGCCAGGCTGACGCCATCGCTGCTGTGCGTTTCTTTACTACCCCTGCTGCGCAGGCGTCTTTCCCTGTTTGGGGGGTTGGCCAGGGGCGGCCTGGGCGGTGTGACCCTGGGTTTCCTCGCCTTATGTTACGGAGGGGTTTGTGTCTTTGGGGTGACACCCAGGTGCCTGTTAAGATCCTTCGTGATACAGTAGCGTTGGACTCTTTCATTTTGGGATCTGTGTTGCCTTTTCCTTTTAAGTCAGACACTGGCAGTAATGTGCTGATTCGAGGGATGGGGTTGCAGGTTTTATCAGTCCCCCTGCATAACCTTGTGCTTTTCTCGGGTGTGGTGCAAGGCACCGTGACCATGGGAGTTCGACATTGTTTGCCAGTTGATTGGTGGCAGTGGTTTTGGGAAACGACCAGGGCTGCGTTTCCCGATAGCATTGTAAACCTAAATTGATCGTAGAATCCAACGTAGTGTAACGCAGAGTCATCACACAAAGCACGAGACCATCACACCTTTCCCCTACCCCCGGTAGAGACAGGGCCTTCCCATTGTGGTCCTTATCTCCAGAGCAGAGCCTCAAAGCTCTGGCCCAGCATGGGGTCAGGAACAAAGGCCACATGTCCTCCTAAAAGTCTAAAACTCTTAAGGACTTACAAGGAAGAAGGTTCTCTTAAGAATTTACAAACAAGAAATTTCTCTTGCGGATTTACAAACATATTCTCAAGGACTAAATGGCTCATGGACACTATTTCAATGACTGTAATCGATGTGTTATAATGTGTGCTTTTCTAATTTACTCAGAACATTGTTTAAGGATGTCTGATTATAACTTCCCTCCAGGTAGAGTTAAATCAGTCAATCTTGATATCAAAATGATTGTACCATACTAACGAAACTATTTCTGAACGTTGTATTGTTATATTTTGAAGTTTATGCATTCCATGGACATTTGGAATATTGACTTCAACCCACCGACCACTTCACACCTATTTTATCTCAGGATGACGCCCAGTCAGGTAAACTGACCAATGGAAAAGTTCACCCTCAAAAAGAGATACCCCACATCAACTTGGATTATAAAAGCCCAAGATGAACGATCACTCGCTGCTTGTTCGTAGGATTTAAACTGGGAGTCGCTCTCCTTGTCCTCAAAACATGCACTCACTGAGCACCCGGGAACTTTGACGAGATTCCGTTCTATTTCGTTTGGATATAACGAACCATTGACTCTTTCTTCAACTCGACAAAGTAAAGTGCGATTTGCAATATTTCTTACTTGTGACATATTGGCATATTGTGTTTAATTGTTGATGTTTGATTGTAGTTTACAAATTATTTGACCTATCGCTAAACCAGTTGCATTTGATCATCCATTGCCTACTCCAGAGGCCTAGACCTCTCCCCCTCTCTCTCCCTTCCCCCTCTCCACGCGCTCTACACCGCCATTGTGTAGCTCATCACTGTTACCTAACCCACATACTGTACTGTTTATCCACACTAACCCATAATTATCTAGTAGTTACTCACCCATTTAATAATGACCTTTTCTTAAATAAATCATTGTTTATAATATTCGCGCATCTCTCACGTTATCTGATCTGCCCTACTTTCATAGAATTCACTACTTAAGATTACTGATTATTACGAAGGCTATTATTCAATGTACTATTCAATAAGGTTTCCTCTTTTCCTTTAAAACAAATAAGCGGTGGTGCCCTAAAGAACTATATACTTGATCAAATCAAGTATTTGTCTATCTTAAACGTGTTCACCTCACTACAGTAGATCGTAGAATATTGTTAACCAGTCTAGTTGAGCCTACGTCTCCCTTTGTTGATTACATCCTTGAGCCAGATGTAACAGCATGCTTTTGGCGGCCTGTTGTGGAGTAGCCAGTAATTCCAATTTATCTTGTATTCCCAGAGAAGTGTCTCTGCTACCTCAGCGGAAAGGTTAAAACATACAGCCCCCAGGCTGGACTACAAAGGTCAATCCTCTGATTAGGAATGAAGGATAGTGCTAAAAAGGGAAAGTGAGCAAGAAACCAAGATATGAAAAAAGAGAGGGGGGAAATGGGATAATCTGCTCCATTCATCACCATATCCCCCTCTCAACCCCTCTCTTTTGACAGAAGGGCCAGCACATCAAATCAGAAAAGATAACCCACTGTTCAATATTGTTTCTATTGCATTATTCTTTTTTTCTCTATATCCCCTCACCGCTTATTCCCCACTGTAAAATGTCTGACCGTGGCATCCATGGAACATGTGGAAAAGAAGAACTATAAACATGTAAGACTGCTTTTATGTATCTGCTTGGTGCCCAGGAGACAAAATGAGAGGCTATAACAAGCCAGGCTGTTTTTACCGTGCAGCGAGAGTGCCACAGACCACATGCTGGGGGACTAGAGAGAGCAGGATGAATGAACACCAGTGTCTATGGTGAGTCACTGATGTGTCTGGCTGATTAATATGGCTCGCCTGTGTCCGTCAGACCCAAGAACGCACAAATCAGGGCAACGGTGCTCTGTTGTCCCCTAGTGGAGACTACAAGGACAGAAGGAAGTGTAGATGTGGTGAGATGTTTTTTTTGTGTGTTTGTGTGTGAGAAACAAAGTTTAATTCAACCACAAATCATTTCACAATATCTGTGTCCACTGGGGAAGCAATATAATTAACATTTGACAACACCATGTTTAATGCCAATATAATAGGTTTAATTTCAATCAAGTAAAACATTTAAGACATTTAAACCCAAGAGCCACAGTAATCAAAAGGCAGTACACTTAAATCAAAGATATAATAATTAGTGATATGCACATACAAGAATTTTTTGTTTGTCTGTTTTTTCCCCAATAAAAAGCAATCAGTGCTAGGTTCTTCACCTACTCCAGAGGGAGATGGACAAGCTGACTGCCTACTAGTAAGAACACAACTCCAGCCTTGGTGCAGAGGGAGAAAAAACATACATGTGAACAAAAATAAATGTCTAATCAAAACAAATATGAATTGTTAAACAATCAAACCAAGTTAAACATCTTTCTATTAATCAAATCCCAACTGCAGGAATGGGTTCTAGAAGCTTAAGTTTGACTTTTAAACCTTGGTTTTTAAGAATACCCCCAGAAAGGAACTTTGCAAAAAGGAAGGAGGTTTTATCATTGTGTAAACACATTTTTTTTTATAGTATAAAAAAGAAATAATTAAAATTCCCCAAAATACATTGTTCTCTCCATACAAAGTTCTGAGCAGCCAATATAACTATGAGGTATGCAAATGGTCATTTAAAGACAGTTCCTAAACTATCCACAAGGGTGTACAGTAAAGCTAACTGTAGTTTCCATATTAAGTATCAATACATTTATCATTTATTAAACGGATCCTGTATTACACATGGAAGGATATGGTGATATTTTGCTTTTCTTTCATGTTTACATCATAAGAATTACGTTTTTACTCCTTGATGGTTAGGTTAGTGAGGATTAGGAAGGGATGCCTTCAGGGCCACATGGTTCAGCTAAAGTTTTAAATGGTGAACTGTTTGACACATAAATTGATGACAGCTAAGTAACAACAATCGGAAACATCTACTCAACCCTGACCCTGAATGCAGAATTTAAGAGTCTCCCTGTCCCCTCTCTCCCAAACAGCCTCATCACATAGCCACCTTAAGGGAGAAAATTGTTTCAAATATTCACAAAGATTGTCCGTCTTTAGTTCTACACAGAACCATACTGGACCACTGAATACTAAGTGGAACAGGAACACAGACAATTAATATATCAGTAGTTATGTTGATTTTTAAGAACATGTAAAGCTAATAATAATGATAATATCCTTAATTGTGTGAGCTGGTACTTTGTTCATTCCCATCGTAAACAAAAATTGGGCCACAATTGGGCAAATAGAACTCGGAGTTCAGTTTGTACTGTCAAACTGGAGCCATCTCGCCTAAACCAATCTTGTAATCTCATGAGTTAGTTTCAGTAAAAAAAAGGAATGATAATAATATCCATCTTCATGAACATTTTCAAAGGATCTCTATGCAATCTCACTATTAGTACAAAATCTCCTCATTTTGTGTTAAGTATTAATGCCACTCGAAACTACAAATGTAGTTTACAAAAAGGCGGGAAATTGTCTAGCGACAACACCACAACTTCTGATTATCTGAGGTTGTCATAAGGGCAGACTCCTGAGAGACCATTACCAAGAAGCCCAACAAAGGAAGAAAAAAAACAGATTGGGTAATTAACTACACAGACAACATTTAGATAGGCACTACTTATGCGTACACAGTACAATCTTGTTCAGGTCGACCTCATGCCTGTCGTATCAAGTGGTTAAAAAATAAGAAGTAAATGGTAACAATACTTAATCATTTTTAACAGCCCAAGTAAACAATCATATTGTTGAAATGAGTGATGAGAAATGGTACAATACAAGTGTCTATAGATAGCCAGGAAAAACGGAGGTAAAATCAATGTCATCAGAAGCTGAAACATGAATGTTTATATGTGTGTGCATGCAGGCAGACACACACACACACACACACACACAAATAGAAAACACCCTGGATATGTGTGTAAAACCCTCTCACTTCAAAACTGTGGTAAATCCTCGGATGAGGCTGTGATTAGAAGATATGTGACTAGAATCACAACTGATTTGCCATTTCAGTGATGTGATTGGTGGAAAATACCACGTGACTGCAGTGTGAACAGAGGCATATGACAAAACAACTACATGGATGGGGTAGGGTAGGGTGGGGGGGTAGGAGTGCAGAGTAAATGAGGTAGGCATTTGCTGTAAACAAAAAAGAGTATTGTCGTAAGAAGAAAAAATACGAACTCAAAATCTGGTAAGTGAGACCATGGAGTCTGTGGCAACACTTGGGCCCTCCACATACATAGCCTCAGTACATTACAGTCCATCAAACAATGTTATCTATATACAAAAAAAAAGACATGCACAACTATGTAGAACGCAGGAGGTAGATACTACAGTCAGTACATGAATAGGTTACAGAACACAAGTCCTTAACATCACTGTTTAGAGTTGCTTGAGCACTCACTAGATGATTCCCAAAAGAATGAAATACACTTTTTTTTGGTTAATTCCCTGAGAACAGTTCATCATCCTGAGAGGAATTGTGGGTAAAAAGAAATGTAAAAATACATTGTACAAAATGTCATTTCCAGAAGAGGGCTGAGTTGAGGGCTGTGCTCATCGTGTTTGGTCATTCTCTTTCATCTTTTTTTATTCTGTTATGATACATTGTCAGGTTGTATTTTATGCACTCACATTTATAAAAGCTGTAAAAAGGTTAACCTCAGTGTTCCACTTTCAGCAACGCACCCGAAGAGACCAGGAAACGCCATACTTCCTACTTAAGTCCTACTTTAAAATGCCTTCAAATATAAAGCTCTATACTAAACTCTTTGGTATATAAATATATACCAATTAAAGCTGGTTGTCAACCAACTTATTTTAGAGCTTTAAAAAAAAACACACACACAAGCTAGTTCGATATCATCATTGATTTGTCTGCACATTTAAGAAACGCTTCCAAAGTGACCCGACTTGAACTTTGTGAAGAATCACTTCAGATAAGCTCTTTTCACATTCATTATGGTCAGAGAAGAGTTGTCACGTCATTAGTAAGTGCCACTGACATCTGTGCCCGCCCAGGATTCAAGTCATTTGAAAAAAGCAGCACTCCTCTCTTCCTTTCCCTCCTTCCATTATCTTTTGCTTTCTCAGTCAATCCGTGGATTGTTTAAAAACACAAGCAGCAGTGTTTGGTGGCCTTGGAGAGGATGCCACAGTTAAAGAAGGATGTTGTCCCTAAACAGATGGTACTGGGACAAAGAAGAGAAGAGACTGGGGTCCGCATGAGAGGGAAAGTAATGTCAGGTACGGACCAGGATGTTGGGTAGATACAGGGAAAGGTGTTAGAAGTCAGACTTAGGCAAACATAACTCAAATTTGAGGGACTGGTGTAAAAACAATGGAAGCAGATGTGAGGAAATTCAAATTGACTTACAGCGAGAGTGAGGAAAAAATAAAATACAAATCTATATACTGATTTACTTCATACTGAAAGAGTGACAAACGGAAGATGACCAACAAGTGATGTCATGCAGCTAAAAGAGTGATGTTGTACTGGTTGATGAGTGACTATACAGATAAATTAGTAATAATGGTTCACGATTGATGTCATTGAGCTAAATGAGGTTAGATGACAACTAGATGAAGAATGTCAGACAGCCAAACAAGTGATGTCATGGTCAAAGAAAGGTGAAGTGAACAACATTGAATCCTATGCAGAGGACAGGGCTTTCTTCAAACTATGTCAGGAATGACTAGTTACCATATATACTCATGATTTAAAGTTAATAGCGTTTCAATAGTATCCTATATTCTTATAGATATATTAATGACTTGTATTGTGACTGAAACTGTGACACTAGCCTCAACTAATTAGCCAACAACCAAAATCTAGACACTAAGAGTCCACTTAAATACTGGTGAATGTCTCTATGGAACTAATCTAATACACTAGCGGGATAATATATATATATATATATTTATATATATATTTTTAATCTAAGGCATATCTATATGTGATTATAGAGAATGTAAAGGTAATATCAAGACAACAGTGGACAACAGTGGGCCCTAATTTCAGAGCCTAGATCTGTTTCTCAACTCCACCTAACTGTTACATATCCAAAAAGAACAATCTCTCTGTCACTCTGTCTTCCGTGCACACTCATCCACACACACAAAAGCAAGAATGCACACATGCATCTATCAACCTTGCCTGCCTCTTACACCAGCAATCTTTAGTCCAACTTTAGTACCACTGAACAAAAAGCCTCTTTCTCTCTCTTTCGCTCTCTCTCTCTCACAAAAAAATCCACCCACACACGTACATACACAAACACACACACACTTCAAACCAACAGTGAGTTGGTGCAATTCGTATTCAGTAAGACAAAAGGATGCTGGGTGCAGGTGAGTTGTGCTTTGCCAGCAGGGTCAGTGACATGCAGGACCTTAATCGAGCCCTTCACCACGGTTGGCTGGCCAACTCCCCTGCAAGGAACGAGCCACGTGAAAGTTTTCTGATAGACTGAAACATTTTGTTAATCTCCGCTTTGTGAGATTTCCATCAATATCTACAATATGCCTGAACGACTTAGATTCAGTATGTAATATGATTATTTGGTATTGAGGTCAATGGTGTATAGTACAAAAGAAATACAATCCTATATTCAGAACGCTTTTAGACAAAACATTATGGGTGAGCAACTGCTGAGTCCTGGTAAAAACATCAAACCTCATTCAACCCAAAAGTAATCCAACCCAGACTGACACGCCATGTCTTTTCTCATTTCAACCTACAGCTGCACTGTTTAAACGCACGCATTACATAGTCAGTAACACCCACCAGCTGGTAGCCCAGCGATCGTTGCCATAGCTGCACCTGATGACAGCACACACAGTCAGTCACACACATTCACACGTGCCCGTACCCTCAAGGACGACGATCGTTGCCATAGCTGCGCTGGTCGAAAGATTACAGACTCCCCCCCCCTTTTCACAAGCGTGAGGTAGATGAGGCAGGGGGTTCTTGGGGTGACAGAGGAGGGTGGCGGGGTAGGGAGGGGCGGAGCTGATGCCTCACGGCTGCCTGCCCCCCTCCCACCCCCCGTGTCACTGGAACGTTCAGGGTTTTCTCCACTTCTGGGCGTCTCGGTGCGTCTGGGGCTCCTCTGGGGAGGACGAGGGGCCCTCTGGCGGGGAGGAGCCCGACTGCTCCTCCTCCTCCGGTAGGTAGAGGTAGGTCCCGGGAGGCCCTGAGGTAGAGGCATGGGGGTCCTGAGAGCCTGCAGGGGGCACCAGCGCCTTGTGTGGACACTGAGCCACCATGTGCGTGATGCTCTGGCAGTAGTGGCATTTCTTTGGCTGGGGGGGCAGGTCACATTCCTTAGCGTGGTGGTCCAGACCTCCACAGTTATAACAGCTGTAGCAGACAGAGAGATGTGAGAGACAGAGGGAGGGCAGAGAGGGGAGAGCAATAACTATAGCTTAGTCACTAATAATTTTCATGTGAATATGTAGAAGATGTATTTCGTCAACCTGCTGCAATTAAAGTTAAGCTTTTACTTTCCTCCACCACTAGATGGGAGTATAACACAGGTTTCCATCTGGGGAAGGTCTGTCCATATTATGACACAATATGCATGTCCACAACAACATTATATGAATCTCAGAGACGCTGGACAAATTGTTATATTGGTAACGTGACTACTGTAAAGCCTGTCCACTCTTAGTTGTGGACAGGAAAGCATAGTATAGTCAGGAATTATATTTATATATTTATTAATTTAAATTCATATAAAGAAATAAACTAATTGTACATTTTATTCGATTGCTTTATATTTTTTAAGAAAATGCCCGGTCTGAGGGGAAATACATTTGGCTGCTGCTGTTAATGTTATAAAGAAGCAGGCACTGAAGGCCATTAAACAATTGACATCTGTCTCATGGCATGAGAATTCCATGTTCTCAGAGGAGCATCCTTGGGAAGCTCTCCTCACCCACACAATGTAGGAATCAACAATACACCCAGAAAGAAAAAAGCACAGACCACAGGTTCAAGTCCATTTCAATTCCTCCTTAATTGCTCTGAAATATGTGATGAATAGAGGCAATGATATGTGAGTAAATAGTCTTTATCTTATTCACTATTCACATCCAATTTCATTACCAAAACAGACTGGATCTCAAATGAGAGTGACCCAGGTTTCATCCTTTCGTGTGCTTTTTGTGTACAGATCTGTACATACATGGCTAATTAACTTGGTGTATTTTGCAGAGCCAGAGAGACAAATAGATCAGGTTCAATAAAGAGTTTAGACAGACCTTTTGGGTTACCAAGGAACTGCATGGTTACACGGAGGCCTGTGGAAGAATGTTGCTAGCCGAACAGTAGTAATATACATATCTGCAGCTGACTATGATTCTTAACTGTTGCGAGTGAAACTTTGGACGAATGATAAACACAATTGACTTATGCTAATTTAAAGTGTAGGGAAGGCCGTTTACTCAATATCTAACAATGTTGATACAGTTATATGACACAAATATAAAATCTTCCATTTTGGTGGACGTATAGGATCTAAGCATACTGTATAGCATTGTCATTTCATAACAGATTAGCAGATATATAACCATTTCATAAGTTCAGCTAACATTAAAAAAAAACGTTTTTTAATGCTTATACTCTAATGTTTTGCAGAACACATTTTTGCCACCTGCTTTGAAGAGTACTACAGCTAACTTCCTACTGTCTGTTAGAATATGGTACTAAAATGTGTTGATTTCAGATGAAATATAAAGAAACATTCACATCTAGAGATGTTCCTTAAGGCTTTAAATTGGTACTGAAGCGATATAACTAAATGTTGCGGCAGGTTTAAATATGAAAGTGCAGTTCAACTGTACTGATTCAGTTTCGTTACTTTGTATGAAATTCTGACACTTTGAGATAAGCTTGATGGCATATTGAGAAATACTCCTTAGATTAGATAGTGATACGTTTAGTGTGTGGCATCCTATCGGCCTACAAACAACAGAAGTCAATAAAAAAATATTAATATCATGTTAGTGCTAAAAGCTAAATCTAAAATGTATGGTTTGTCCCATGGTAGAATGCAGAAAAGCATTTTATGTTTGGCAAAATTCTATAATGAAAGACTCATGAAAAGATTTCCAAATTATTTATTTATGTTGAAATCTATTTAAAAATGTTCTGTGTTCATTTTTTAAGCAGACATTCTTATTGAATAAGGTTTTAGACTTGCTTTTTGATCGTTAATCAATTCTGAAGAAGAAGCTTGCACAAAAGTAAATTTATAAGTGTCCTAAATATTAGTCTACAGGCCACATGCATACCAAAGATCTGTTGCATATGGCTCTTGATAACTTGATAATTGTGGGAACTTGTATTTAACTTGCATATAATTAATACAATTGAAATGTGTTTCTTTAGAAGATAGAATCAGGCAGCTTGTTGTCCATAAGTACCACAGTCACACAGTTAGCATTTTAGCTATTGTCTGAAATAACGTAAAACAATTAGTGTGGTTAAATAAGGCTTATCTGCCAAATCTAATTCTGTGTTTTAGTTTAATGTAAGTTGAGAGCTAAAGCGCTCCATTGCCATGGAGATGACATCTGTTGGTTACAGACATTCTGTCAACCCTGGATTCTACCATACACAGAATTAACGTGGCCATATGGAGGAAGAACCAGAAGGGGGCAGAGTAGCAAAGCGGCCACGGGAATCAGCAGCTTGTCCGCACCACACCGGTTTACAAATGAAGCCACAAGTACCTGCCAATCTCAAATAGCCTTGTGCACACACTCACGTACAGCAACCACAGGGGCAATTATCCCAAATAAAATGAATAATTCAGGTGTAAAGCAATCAGGGAACCCTCTATGCAGATAGGGTTTCCCATTTGGTAAAGAATGGATTTGTTTTCTCACCTTGAGACAAAGGATCCTTTAGCTAGGGGGAGGGTTAGCCAAACAACTACTGTCTCTACCCTTGCAGCTCACGAAGTGAATTGCATAAGCGATTCCAAGCTTTAGAAATAGTAATATAAGGTAGCAATAATGTTCAAGTACCCACCTACGAAAGGCACCATCTACTGTACATCTGTTTCTGTTTGCTACCTCAGCAGGTGATGTTATACACAGGCAAAGACCAGTCATTTGAGTTGTGCGAGCAAGAGAACATAACCTTATAGTAGCAGGTTCATGTTAATTCATACATGGGCATCCTACAGTGTAAAACATGCCACAGTTTGAAGATATTGGTAAACATTCCATTTGTGAATTTCATTTATTTTGATTGAATGCTTGGGGGTTGCTGAGTGCATTGAAATGCACATGAATTGGTTTTGAACTCTTAATACAGTCCCCTCTAATGTAGAGGCTGGCAAATTGACTTTAAATAGCAGCCAAAGTACCCTATTCAATGTCTTATCATGGAGCAGCATAACCATGGCAACAGGCATGTACTCAGATAGACCGAATAGATTGAATCCATAATCTCAACACGCCGAGAAATGCCCTGACAATGGAACAGAAAAACATTTATAACATTCAAAAAAAAATCAACCTTAGTAATGCGGCTCTCTGAGATGTTGTCACCATGAAGGTTTGACTTGTCACACAAGTTGAATGGTTGAAATTCTATCAAAATGTTAAAATAACCATGTTATTATGTTCATGAATACATAATAAACATAGTTATGTCCATTATTTTCATGAAATTCTGACTTGTGTGTGTGTAACTTAAAAAATATCTTCCAATAACAATAACATTCTTTATCTTGACATACATTAATCTTTAGACTCTGATGTAGAAATTCCAAAGGGATATTGCTGGGATCTTGCCAAAATCAAATACTCACCGGTCTCCCTTTGGTTTGCGTTTCAGGGGTGGGGCCTTCCCTTTGGGTCTCCTCTCGCTGCCAGCACAGGGTCCCCCACCCGGACCTGTTACCCGCAGGGACTCCAGGCCCTTGGAGGACTTCTTAAAGGTGAACTCCACCTGCTCCCCCTCCTTCAGACTGCGGAAGCCCTCCATGACCAGCTTGCTCTGTCAGTGACAAAACAAAAGTCCACCCCTTTAAGGAACCAATACACATTGTTTTCTAATAATCACAATCACAGAAGGAATTTCATTGCCTAATCTTTCAAGGTTTCAATATGTTCTTGTGTTCATTTACGACAATTACAAGGAACAGAGAATACTGTGTGCTAAGGAAAAATGGTGCCACACTAACTGGAAAGAACATTAACGATCTGAAAACGAACTGTCATGGCGTTACAGCTGCGAGGTGCTTATCTGAGTGGAGGTTGCATCCTTTCCTCCCCATATCTGGTTATCACTAAGACACCATTTCCTTCTGCAGACGGAGGAAGGAATACTCTGTTACCCTCTATACAGTGCTGTCAGTTCCCCCTTCCCCAAAAAATGAATATTCGACTTTCTCTAAATGATTAATTGCTTGACGACACATACACTACCCTACACACATTGGTTTTGATTTATAATACACAGTGCAGAATGGCTGGCATTGATGTCCTCTATTAATTGTCCTGAGGCCAACTCATAATACACACCCACGCAAGGAACATATAACTTGGTGCAAACCTATACTGTTCTCAGCCATATAAATAACTCTCTCTGTATTGCTTCACAAGAGAACCAAAATGTCTCATGAGATGTTAAGGGAATAAGAAGTGAGAATGTACTGTGGAATGATTCATACATGAGAAAGAGGGACCGAATAAAACACACAAAAAAAGAGCACCAAAACTAAAGGTGGAAGAGTTATAAAAATAAAATAATAATAGACAGCATATTCAATTAAAGTTTAATTGAATATGCTGAATATTGAATATTAAAGTTTAATTAATTAAAGTCAATTCTAAAATACAAACGAATAAAAGGGTTTATATGAGTTTTAAAATGTAAAACTGCAGTTAAAGTTATTAAAGGTATGTTCATATGCTTCACAAATGTAACTTGATAAGTAAAATATTTTAAAACATGTTCTGTACATGTACAATTACATGTACAATTAAAAAGGAAAAATAAGTTCAGAATAAACAAAACCAGTTTTTTACTTTCTCTCTCTGACATTACAATGTTTCTGATTGTTAATATATACATACAAATGTAATTATCTATTAATAAACTTACCAATGTGATCCAACTTTGTATCATTTTTAACTTGGTAACTTGGCAAGTTAACAGCTCATAAACTAAACAACTAAACACGATAAATACTATAGTTATGTGTATATTCTATATAAATATATATAATAGAGTAATATAAATTTACTCTGATACTGAAGGAAGGCAAACCCTTTTCACTTGCTGTGTCATTTCGACAGCCTTTCAAGTTTTTAATTTAACTATCTGTCAATTGTTGAAATCCATTCAACTTCAAAGTAGTTTAAAATGTACTGTATAATCTCACCTCAAAATCTAATGATTAATTGTCCAGAATTGATTAAATCTGTCTGCAGCTAAAATATGTATTAAACAAATGCATGGCTAAGGGAGTTATTGCATCTATCCAGATTAGGTAACTTTTGTTTTTCAAAAGTTCAAACATGAAACATTTAGTTAATGTCTGTAAATTAAACTGAAAAGCATTCATTATTATATTCCAACTCCATTGCACATACTTAATCAAGTGACTATAAAAATAAATACAAAAATACCAACTTTTTGTATCTTGTTACATTTTTTAAGACCAACTTTTTAACTTAATCTCAACTGTGTTTAATTGAGGTAGTTAAAATCACAACATTAACAAAATCAACCATTGTAATCATCACTCTGGTACCCTAACTGGACTTTGTGACAAAGTATTACATTTAAAAAAATATATAAAACGTCAATGATAAAACTTAACTGCTAAATATTACGTACTTCCCATAAGGACTAGTAAAACTGTGCTAACAAGCTAAACACAATTTTGTTAATGCTTAGTGTAGAGGTTGAGTGCACACCTACAGTCATCCACTACATCCATTTACACATGTATTTGTGCCACTTTCTCTATGCTTCTCTGTCTGGTTAGCAGATAGGTTGTGTGGTAAGACACTTGAGCTCACTACTGTTGCTTGCAAAGAGAAGCCATTTTGGATGTTTTGGTAGAAGATGTGGGAGAGAGGAAAAGGAAAGGATTAGTGATGGGGAGTGAAGGAGAGCAAGGATTCCACACTTCCATTCAAAGGGGCACTCACTCACAACAGGGGATGACAGAAGGAGAGTGGGGAGTGAAATAAGAGAAAAAATATGAAAAGAACGGGAGTGTCTGTATAACTAAACGAAAATGTACGAGAAAAGCCAGCCAATGGTATCATTCAATACATCGAAATCGGAGGGCCACAGTTAATTTTCTATTCTCTGTTTCACAGTTTCGATAGAGGTAGGTCACCTCGGCAGCTACTTCTAGTTAAAACTTAAATGCATTCAAATTAAGAGAATCTCTTGTATTATACGAAGACAAATGCGCAGATGTATCCTCTCCTTTAAGTGCTGGTGAATAACCATTGACGAGTGGTCTGCAGTAATCAATGAGCCTCTTCCTCTCCTGTCACCGACCAATAAATGCAGCTTGTCTTACCAGGTCAAAGTTCAGTGGCTTGCTCGGCACCCCAACCCCCTCTAACCCTCAAAACACTGCAATAGTGAGGAAACCACACAACTCCTCTAATTTACCAGAAATATGTTAACATGGATTTACATTTTTTTTAAATTATAAATATTTGGCAAAGTCTGTTTCTAGTGTAAGCATAAGTGGTTAGATTTATATTTGTGAAAATACATTGAGAACAACGAGGAATTATAATTTGTTTATAGGACACCTTAATACTGCATACATATTGGTCTGAGAAACTAAAATTCCTTTGTGTGTGCATTTGGGTAAATGTGAACGTTTGAGTGTGTGTGCTTATCTGAGACAGAGAGAGAGCTTGCATTCACGCAAACACATACATATGCATGTGTGTGTGTGAATCTCAAGGATCAAAACCTGTAATGGGAGTCCCCTCCTCTTGAGTGACCTGGCGGGTGTCCTGTCTGGTTTCAGTTTACACACAGAGGTCAGGGGAGGGCATGGCCAAGAGACAGAGAGCAAGGGGAGAGAGAGAGATGCAACAGAGATGTAGGGAAAGAGCAAAGGAAGAGGGAGAACAAAATGGAGGAGTGGCTGGGCGCAGAGGTGGTGGGTCTACGGTTAGGGGCTTGGGTTGGATGAGAAGAGAAGAGAGAGAGAAGGGGGGAGGGGACGGTGGCCGGTGGGAGTGGGGGTAGGCCCGTGGAAATGCCTCCAGCGCATTCTGTTCAGCTCCAATGGAGGAGAAACTCCTGATCAGCGCCTGGGCTGAGGAGCCCCCGAGAACAAAACCCCCACTTGATCAAGAGCCCCGCAGGTCAGCTGCAGAAATCTGTGGGTCAGGGGTGGCAGTACCCCCACCAACCCCACCCCATCCGCCTTAAGGGGACCCTTAAGAGCCCCTCCAACTCCCCCACCCATCCCACAACAAACATCCACGGCCCAATAATTACTACCAATTCAAGCAAGCACACCAATAGATCAGGAGGGTATCAGTACACTTGTAAATATGTATGTATCAGTGTATTTGCATGTGTAACAGTGTGTGTGGCTGTGTGTGTGTTTGTGTGTGTATGTTTGTGTGTGTGCATGTGTGCGTCAGTGTGTGAGAGTATGTGTGAGGGAGAGTCGGAAGGAGAGCGTGATCAATACAAATCTTACATCCGGGATCAAAATAGCTCTCCTTTTCATCCCGCTAGCCATCATCATCGCCAACCAGAGCAATCAATATAGGAAGTGTAACATGAGGGGATGGGAAGAAGAGAGGGAGAGGGGGATGAACTCTCCTCCAATCTCTCAATGGTGACAGCAGGCTGTGTGGTAGGTCATTATGGGATGCCTGAAAAAACTAAAGCCGGCCTGACCAGAGCCGCCTAGTGGAAATACAGTGTGTGTGTGTGAGGAGAAAGAGAGCAAGAGGAGGGGATGGCGTCGTCCACCATGTGGTGCAGTGCCATTAAGTAGCTTTTTACACACAGGAAATACTAAGTGGACAAAGCTGGCCCGGATTGCCCCAGATGGACGTGACCCACCAACAGGATGCATATAAACCAAAGAAGAAGAAGAGAACAAGGAAGAAAAGAAAGTAGAATAAGAAAAAAAATTGCTAACCTCCAACAAAGCCCTCATAGCTTGCGCTGACACCCCAGCTCTCCTCCACACCTTTTCATTAGTGGTCCTGACCCATGACCCACGCCCAGCCCCCATCAAACACTTTAGAACGTTCACGTTTCCCCTGCCCCAAATTAACAACATGCAACACCCCTGATTATGACCACGAACCGATACATCATGTGTGTCTATGTGTAGTGAGGAGGCGAAAATGTAAGCAAGGTGTACTGACGCCAGACGGACTCTGATGAAGAAACTGAACAGAATACAGACGTGTAGGTCACTTAAGGTGCTAAATGCAAGCCTTGGTTTTGGCATGGTTACCTTGTTTTTGTTTTGTGGTTCATAGATGTCTCAAAAACACTCAATGTGGGTTTGAAAAGATCAAAACTTCTCCTGGATGGATAGTATGGATGGATGGATCCTGTTAAATTGAATTATAGGTAATCATCATTTGAATATAATACATGACTGACTCAGTTGTGTCAAGTGATCTTTATTTCATGTCTTCAATAGCTCATGTTGAATAATTTGAGCTGTTTTGGGGATTTATGCACCCTGAACAGCGTAAAACGTAAGTACAAAAACAAATTAAGAAAATACGTTTAATGATTCTTAAAAATAAAAAATAAACAGTGTATATAGTGGGGTTTCCCAAACGTTTAATATTATTCTGTAATTATTGAGTCATTCTTTCTTTAAACAACAAAAAGTCTGTCTCATTTCCTCCAGATGGATTGAGAATAAAATCAACTCACTAGGTTTGACTTTTATTGTTTAATTTGTTTCAAAACAATTTCATGAAGATGTAGTTTTGTTTGGTTCGATAAATGGTAAAATCTGATATATTGATACACTCAGTGCGTTTACATGATGGTAGTAATTAGAATCTTGCTTAATTCGAATAATGCTACTCTCTGGGGCAACTGGATTATCCGAATGTACATGACAGTGAATAAACCGAATTATTAGCCGAAAGCATATCATATCCCAGTCCGATACGTGGCGCTGTTTTCATTACAACTAGTGGTGATACCGCCATTTCCGCTTGACCTCTTCACCACTACCAACAACAACAACCATATATATATATATAAAGGCCTTTACATATATTTATGACAACATCAACATTTCGAGAAAGATGGCAAGGTGACGCTAGCTACGTCCCCTAGCTACATTTCGTGCATGATGACGATAGGAGTAGCTGCGAATGCAAACGGCGATATTGGCTAGATTGATAAAGGAGAGAAGACGCCGCCGAAGGAACATGGATAATTTAATTCAGACCACCAATATGTGGTTGCACTTTGCCAAAGTACCGCAAAGGTCTAGACGAAAAGTCTTGATGAAGAGCAGACACAAAGTCTTCTGGGTTGTACATCGCGTTGTTTGTTTGTTTCTACTGGGCCAGCTCCTGGCAGCGACAACCTTTTTCGACTTCCGTGTCACGACCTGGGAGGGTGGCTCAAGCATGCGCAAAGACGCTGAATCCAGTTCATAGTCCGATTAAGCGTTTACATGCATGCGTTATTCGAATTATCAATCGAATCGGACAGAGTTATCTCGGGGTGTCGATCGGATCGTAGTCGGATCGCAATGATTCGAATTAAGGTGTTTACAAGAAAGGGATAATTCTATTTCAGTCCGATTAAGCCAGTAATTCGAATGCATGTAACCGCAGTGAGTATCAACAATCTTAAGAAAACATGTTAAAAAACGAATTTTCTTCTCAATTCATAACTAGGCTGACTGTAGTTCCAAGACTACTACTGTATAATGATTAATTGAGTGATTAATAAATCATGAATTATTCCTTGAGACAAAAAAAAGTATTGTGTGTCGTTTCAATAACTAAAGTAAAACTTTGGATTTCCTCTCATTTCTTGTCGTATTTTTTTGCACTATTTTATTAAAAAATGCCACAAATAATCAAATAGTTACACACAAAAGCAAACCAAACCAGAGATTTTGTGTGGAGAAACCACCAACCCAGGTCACCCACCAAACAGAAATATGCTGTTTTACAGCATGTCTGTGGTCCATGTTAATGGCTGCACTAGGTTTTTAGTACCACTCTGCATGCCCACCACCTACCCAATTACTAATCATGTTCTGCCGTATATGGCTGACTCTTGTGGAAGGAAGTCACGTGACTGTATTACTTTTTTGTTGCTTTTTTTGAAGCGTTGAAGTAAAAAGGGGTGGGGTGGAAGAGGGAGAGGGGGTGGTGTTGCAGGAGAGACAAAGCCTGATACTGGCTATCTAGAGGCAGAGAGGGGTGGGGCCTGCATGCCAAACAGTGACACGGACCAGAGGTTAATCTCACTAGGGGCCCACTTTAACCTCGCTATGCAAAAAAACACACACACACACACACACTTACGTATGTCCACATGCACGCACACGCACCCACAACCAAAAATGTCATACTAAAGACCTGGTAGCCACTTTATAAAAAAGAAACTAAGCACAAACACACACACTCAATCTCCTTCACACACAAGCAAATACACTCTTTAGACTAAAAGAGTAGCTACAGCACAGCCCACGGTGCAGTGTTTTGACTTGATAATCAACTGACAGAGAAAACCCACCCCTCTGGCCTTTTATGTCTCTTTTTGAGCGAGAATAAATAGAAAAATTCCTCTTTTAAAAGACTGCCTCAGGAGAGAGCAACCCCCACATCTCAACCCCAAGCACACTCACTAGACACACACACAGGGATACTAACCATGTACAATAGGACTTAGAGGTCACGGCTACCTAGACCAGTGTTGATTGGCTAAAGCGAAATCCAGATACATGTTAGCTTCATCTATGCTGTGCTTTACCGAACAGCCATGGCTTCAAGCTGCATGTGCTCAAAACACTATGGAAAGTTCCCAGTAGTAGATGATGGGTAAATTCACTCTCTCTCTTCCACCTTCCATCTCTCTCTCTCTGTATTTTTCTCTCGTTTCTCACACACCGCTCCGGATAGGAAAAGATCGGAGGAGCCCCACTGACGCATGGGCCCCCCAGGAAGAGCTCAATGTGGTCAAGATCGGAACAAGTACTCATTACCTCACTCCTTTCTTTCTCCTCCCCCTCCTCCACCTCTCTCTCCCTATGCTTCTTCCTCCATGCCTTCTCCTTCCATTTGTTCCTCTTCTACCTCTCCCCTGTTTTGACCATCTCTCTTCGTTCTCTATCTCCTTACCCATTTCCCTTCACCAACTCCAACTCCTCCTCTTCTTCTCCCCCTCCCACTGCCTCACAACCTAGGAGCACTACTCCTGTCCTCAAGTCTTCATATGTCCAGTTCCTCTTAAGGCCTCAATATGCTTCTGCGTCTCCGTTTTCGGGTGGGCGGGCTCACGGATACGCACGGATACACACGGATAGACTTCGTTTATAGTTCTCCGTAGGCTGTGGGTGCTGAAAACAATTCACCGCCAGAAGAGTAGGTGGCGCTGCACTGCGATGCTAGCTATAGGTTATCGAAAACTCGGAGCAAATTTACAAATGAGCCGTTTCATCAATAAAATATGCACAGTTTCAGCGACTACACTGCCCATTTCTCGTCACATTTGAATTCAAATGCCAATTTACATGTAGGCTACTGTTTAGCTGAAATATGAATTGTAAAAACTGCTTCGATCTCTTTGGTGATGTTTGTGATGCTAGCTGGAAGAGCAGCCTGCTTTGACTGGGTGTGCAGTGAACATTTCTGGGGGGTTATTATTATGATTACGGAAAGGGATCGTATATGTTTTTATATTGCTACCATTTTAGAGACTGCTTATCGATCCGAGTGTTAATCAGGTGCGGAGCCAGACGTTGTAAACATTCCGGGTATAGCCCAAACCAACAACGTATTGGGGCTTGATTTGCAAGAACGCGACGCTGAGCGCCTCCACGGTCCTCTTCCACATATTAAAATAGTGCTGCTGCCAACGAATAATGCACCTAATAATATGGTGCCTGCCATGCCATGGCGGGCTGGACCAAATGATTTTTTGGGCCGCATATGGCCCGCAGGTCGGACGTTCCCCACCCCTGGTCTTGTTGGTCACGGCAACCCATAGCGGCAAACCCGCCCCTGACTTCTTAATACGGACCAATCACAGCCAAGGGGGTCTCCGTCGCTCTCCGTCGCTCTGCGTATTTTCGACGGATAGTTAGAAAATTCAGGAGGTGCACGTCAATCCGTCAAAAGCTCTCCGAGGGCTGACGGAGAGCACGCAGAGGGCGTTCCACGGAGACGAGGGCGTTCCCTCCTCTGCGTTTTTCGAAAAACGCAGAAGCATAATTAGGCCTTTAGCCACCCTGTCCCCTTCTCAACACACTTCCCCAAATGTTTCTCCTTTCTTTGACTTTCACCCCCCCCTGCACATACACCTAAACACACACTGTCTCACACTGTTTCCTTTTTACTCTTACTATCTTCAACTAAACCACTCAGAACTGGCCCTTTAGCATTTTCAAATGGGTACCATTAATCATGGGAAACATCCTTACTTACACTGAGAAATACGTCAATATATGCATGTGTCTAGAGCATTCTCAGGTCAGCAAGGCAAGTGTCCTGGCAGTGAAAAACAAGTATGGCCTCCAGCTCCTCCATGGACAGGGAGTGCTATCAACTCATAGAATATGAACTATAACTACAACTTTAGCCAGGTAATGTTACATTTAAAATCTATTTAATCCATTCAAATACCATTCTTAAACTGATTTGTCATTATCAATCCATTTCCATGGGTCAATGGACATAAATTTAACTTGTATCAAGGGATTAGCTATTTTTCATTTTACTGTAATTTAATAAACATGACAATAACTTGACAATGAATCCCCAGATTATTCCATAAAGGTATGTACATGTGCATATACACCTATATCTGCTCGTCAAGATGTTGATAACAAATTGCCCAGTGTTTTAAGTTCTGCAAGACTTAAGAATCCTTTTACTAAAATCAGACTTGAGGAATTTAGATTAATACTCGGATTAACAGTTAACCAACAAGACATCTTTGTAGACTTTAAATTTAGGAATAAAACATTAGGACTCCCAGTATTTCAGTAACTTTACTCAATCAACCAAAGCTGGTTTTTGCAGAGTTTTGCAGAGTTAGTGTTTGTTTTCATTTATTTCATAGTATTCCCCTTTGTGGGTCTATGCAATCAACACTATTTGATGTCAGTGACAGTTTGTCAATAGGTGAAGGAAAACTAAAAAACACAAGATTGTAAAGTATAAATTTTCACTCATAGCAACATAGTTGGAACTTTATTGGATAAGGCATTAAGAAGCAAATCATAACATTTTGGAAATCTGCACATCAATGTCCAACAGTAGCTGGTCTAGCACACTCCATCAGTGCAAACTGTTTCACTCATGCACACAGATGTTTTCCAAAGGCTTTCTGTCGGGTGCTACATTTGAACCATAATGTCCTCTAGTTTAAAATAACTTCCCGTGGGTCCACAATAAAAGCACCACACTGAACGGGTGCGAAAATGACATCTCCTCATCCCCTTTCGTTCCTTCTCGAGTCTTTAAAGCAACTTTATGGGACCGTAAAAAGACGATTTAACGGCAGGGAGAGAGAGAGAGAGAGAGAGATAGAGACAGAGAGAGAGAGGGTTCAAAGCGCGAGGAAAAAACGTTGCTTTGTTGTTGTAGATTTAGATTAAAATTACACCATTACTGAGATCGGAAATGAACAAAACAATGGCCGTTGTACATAAATGCTAGTTATACAATGGCAATATGTCTAAGATCTATATAAATATACTATAATACACAAGCTATCCTTAGCCTATTTACTTTCATCGGGGGGTTGAAACGTGATCAAACTAGTGTTCTGTGCTTATTGTCAACATTAACCTGAAACAAGCAATGATATTTTTATCATTTTTAGATATTGTTTATAATCCCACACATTAGTGATGTGTTTCCACAAGGTTTCCGACATGTTGGTAGGATTTCAACATGTTCTCTTGTCCATGAGGCAAAAGAAAACTACAAACTCTGTCATAGCCCACGAATGTCTCCCTCCATAGTTCAAGGGGAAGCAAGGGAGGGGATGGTTCGTGTCGCTTTAAGGAAGCTCAACATATTTTTCAGCTCTGTATGTTTAGGAGGACGTAATTTATGAAGTATAGGATTTGTGGTAAACCATTGCAGTATAATCTTTGCTTGTTACAAATATTCTTGCCACAACATCATGTGAGGAAATTGACTGCTATACAGACTGCTAGTTATTTCAAGTGACATTCGCATTCTGAAAGGCCAGACTCTAAATATGCCCAGAATCAAAATAACCATAATTCTTCCTAAAATACATATCCAAACTCTTAAGAATAACTTATTTTTTAAATCCACAGTTCAGGCGAGATGTGCAAAACTGCATTGCAGATATTTAATACTTTGTATGAACTTACTTGATGAATGAACACATCCAGGGGTGGGTCAACGTGGCTTCCCTCACTGCTGGTCATTGATATAAATCCGAACCCCATCCGAACATTAAACCATTTACAGTGGCCTGCCCCTGACAGAACCTGGACCCGAGTTCGCTCATCGTGCTCGGTTGACTTGGCGGGGTCTTCTCCGCCACCTTTACCCGCCCCTCCTAAAAGACAAATGAAAGTAGTTACGTTACCGTATGATCTAATAGACGTACGAGGGAGTAAGTATTAACCTGAGCACGCTTATGGTTTGTACACATCTTTAATGGAGCCTCTTTTGGTGAAAATGGGGGAAGCCCAGCCACTGGCCCATAGGAGATGTTCATTGTCGTTATAACTCTCATTCGAAACGATTTTCGCGATCACTCAAGCGTTAAGTGGCGCATGGTTGAATGATTCGTAGCCTATACATCCCAAATCGCTGTAAAGTTATTTGTTGCCTTCACCGATGGCTGCAAGGCGAAATGCTTGCCCCAGCACATGCATTCACAACGTGTGTAACTTTGAAAATGGGGGGGCCACATATAACGTAGTGTGCAGTAGCCTACTGAGTGCAGGTGTACACATGGTTGCCTTGTTGAGCTGAAAACGCTCTCTATAATAGATAAACAACTCTAACAATACCCCAAGACATTTATTCACAAGGCAATAATCGGAGGCGTCTGCATAACACATAAGGTAAAGGCTACAGCATTAGCGAAGTGCAGTCCCCTTCAATAGCATCAAATGAAAAAGTGAGACCAAAAAATTGAAATAATTGCAGAATAACCTTCGGCCATGTTTCCCCGCGGACCCTCTGTTCCAAAGTTCCAATAGAAAAGCTTCCTCTGCGCAAAAGGGTTGTGATAGTCACCATTAATCCGACATCCTCTATTCCAGCGGTCACAAATTTAGCTCGCATGGTACAGCGTGCTTTCCCTCTTTTGAGATTTTGTCATGTCTCTGTCTCCCTCAATCCCTTCCTCTCAAACCACTTCTATCGCTGTATCTCTCTCTCTCTTTCCCTCTTCTTTCTCTCATTCGCTCGCTCGCTGGCTGTGCCTCTGCCCGTGCCCGTTTTGAACACGTGACTTTGTCAATTACATGCTTTCTTGCTACTAATTTCACTACGAATCCAGGGAGGGGAGTGGAACGAGGGACACGGACTCGGAACTGACAAGTAGGTTCCTAGTACCAGCGCATTGCTCATAATGATCTTTATCTCATGAATGATGTGCAATTTAGACAAGTTATTTCAAATTGTCAGTCATGTTTCAGTCTGTTCGTTATTGTATGCTGGTGCATTGTAATCAAATCTAAACATACATGTATTTGCTAGAAATAACAGATCAAATACCCTAATAAGTAAGTAAGATATTTGTAAACATTTAGGATTATACACAGTAGGCTATTTAGTAGGCTATATGCTTCATGCATTATTATTAAAAAATATGTAATTCACTGTTCTATAATGGGTTAGTATAGGCTATATGTCCTTGGTCATCTCTTCAGTAAATCTTACACATTTTAAGCCTTGACTTTCAAAATCCTGGATCAACTTAAAACTGCATGATGCTATTTACTTAAAATAAATTCCCAGCTACAGTATCATGGGCATTGTAGATGAATTATCTAACATACTGTCAATTATGGAACACAACATAACACTTACACTTCTCACCTGTTCAATACAGGATTTGAAAGAAAAAAGGAAAGCCTATAGTGCTTTAGAATTTAGAACAGATTAGCAAAGGGGATAGCAAAACTTTCCATCTTTGATCACTGATCAGATGACTACAAACTGATAATCTAGATCTCAAAATCCTAATTGACAGACCAATAACATGGCAGTAAATCGTCTAGGTTTAATATAACTTGAGGCATGTTCCTGGGTCCCGAGGGGGTGTGAAGAAGAGGAAAAACACGTTTGAGGAATGAATCAACAATCTCCCCCACCCCCTACCTCAAAGAGTCCACCCTCCGGAATTCATGAGTTTACCCCTACCCCCAGCCCAGCACGGCTCAGCCCAGCACGGCTCAGCCCAGCACGGCTCAGCCCAGCCCAACCCCCGCGCAAATTCTGTTTTTGAAGATGCGGAGGAGGAGGCCTCGCAGCAATGACCAGCATTACGATTTGGGTCACAGGGTTGGCCACTGGTGTCAGATGTTATCGCCTAACTATATCCTAAGAAAACTTTTTCTGTTCGAGAAAACAAACCGATTAGACATGTAGGCTGTGTGATGCGAATGGATGCAAGTATGGCGTTCTATAATACCATGCTTAATTAATGACTGACTAGGCTAATAACACGACCCACTATTATTGCATGTATGATATTTGATTATATGATAAAGCCAGAAAACGAGTCAATATGGCTTTTTGATGGCGTGTAAATTAGGCTAGGGAAAGGCTGCAAAGCAGTAGAACACAAGAGATTGGATTGCTTCACCCTAGGCAACCTCACCCAACCCCCATCTCTAGGCTCCCAGAGGAAATTTGCCTTTACCCTGCATTGCTGTCAATTCAGTTCAAAGGGTTCATAGAGTTCGTCTCTCTTTTTCTTTTTCCTTATAGTGTGGGGGTTCATTTCGTCTTTTGTGCATGCATTCATGTCAGCAAATTCCTCACGTTTTACTTTCTTTGCTGAGAAAGTCTAAACATTGTTGACAAAGTCAAAGGTTATCCTATAAGTTGAAGATATGTTCATAAGGATTTTCCAACCTCTATCTGTGGAAATTAGTAAAATGGTGTCATTCAATCATCAAAAATGAAAGGAAAGGCAACCAATGCCCTTAATACAATTTGTAATACTATCATAATCCATTTAGTGTTATTTGAAAGCACAAATTAATCACGTGTTTATGTTAAACCGGTTTTCTGTCAGAAAGTCACTTGGTCAATTTCTAAAGTTGCATTCGTTTAGAAACATTTTGAATTAACGAAAAAGTGTTGTTAAAAGCATGTAACAAGCACATTAAAACAATGGTGTGCTGTGTTTGATTATGCAAAGTAGTAAACCTTCAGTTCAGATGGGAAATCTTTTTTTCGTTCTAATAATAGGGTTAGTTTAAACGTCTAATTACTATGCCTACTTATTTGAAAGGAAATGTTTAGTTTAGCACTATATGTTGTCATTATAGCATGTGTAAAATGATTAGAACACACAGAAAGTCTTATATGTTCTGATCAATTTTTGTATTTTTGCACGATTTGAACAGTCATGTGTTCCTGCTTTGACTATTGTCATTACATTTATGATATGGGATCTAAAAGAAATGTAATTGCAAAAGCATTCTAGCCTAGCTATAGCTATATAGCCTATGTAAAAAGAAAACATATACTATTGGGGGCCTTCTATCGCGATTGTTACATGTTTTTAGTTGTTATTATTAAATAACCTAAATTAATAGTTTTGTTACTTCGACTACAGACGCCCAAAATTAGAAAACGGAGCCAAATCCTCTGAATGAAACATCTGTGACGTCAGAGGGAGGCAAGCGCCCTTGTCCCGACAAGACGCGGCGATTCACAAAGCAGACGATGCAACTACCACTGCTAGGACAAACATTTGACGCACAAAGGGGTTTACTTTTCTTCAAGAATTCCGGACAATTTACAGGACAATGTTGTACTTCTATCTGGTCAGTAGCCACGTTGTTTATGGTCTGTAGTAAAACGTTTCCTTTTCATGTTTGCCTTCATATTCTTTTAGGTTGACAATAATACATATCCTAAATATTTTAGGCCTACACATGGTTTGTGTTTACAACTTACTTTTGCTGGACTAACATGCTTTGATGCCAAAAGCTTGTATAGGCCTACTTGATTTTCTATATCTAAGCATTGAGCAATTCAAAATATGCATCTAATATCATGTGACTGTGAATTAATATCCCCTACAAGAAGATCAATAAACTCTCACTGTTGACTGAAGTCTTAGATGCGATCTGTCTGAAGTGTTGTCATAATTTGTAGGCCTATTAGCAGACAGTTTTAGTAGGCTATATTGTCAACAATCACAACGGTATTGACTTACCTGTTAAATGGAGAGCCATCGTCATCTTCTTACTCTGCTTTCAGACCTGTTGACAAGGTCAACAGATCACACAATTCTTTTTCGAGACACCCCCTTTATGCTATTTATAGACGCGTTTATAGACGCGTATAGACGCTCAACCAAGTTACAGTACCGGCATATAAGGTTAAAGTTTCGTGTATTTTGCATTGTCGGTATACGCCTTCTCATTGGATAGGTTAGAGGACATTTTCCACCGATGAATATTTAATAGAGACACTGTAACTTAAGCGGACTTGCGTGCGGGACAAGTCCGGCAAATTTGTTTGAATCTATTACAGATGACAGACGGATTGCTGAGTGGTAAAAGCACATATCTAGTTTTAAATCAATAGGCCTATCTTATTTAGTGTCTTTTTACCTCATAAACTCAATGAAGTAGAAATTGGTGCCCTCAACTAGTTCCTATACCTTTCACATAATTTAATATTTCACAAAAATAACTATCCAAGTTCACAAAACTAACCATCCAAGTTAGTCGTTGCCTAAGCTTTAAAATTTGCATTTATTTGTTAAGGCAGAGAAACAAAATCATTATTTATTGTCCTATATTAGTGGCATAAGCAAATCACACTGCAAGTCAAGTTAAAAGAATGAACAGGCTGATCCAATAAAATACTTTCCTATAGCACACCTTGAAACCTCTGAACTGACTACTAACAGATAACAATCCACGCTTTGACAAATATATAGCCCATGTAGATGTATTTACAGTGATCTGTTCCCAGTCATCTCCATCACCTCCAGCTTCTCCGTGCACTCAGCTCACAGCTCAACTCCCTATCCCTCCTTTTACCTCCATTGCACACCTTCCCCACTCATCTCAGTGTCATTATCCTTAACGTTTACATAGGCTATGCCTTTAGGCGTTAATAATAAGTCTAAACATGAATATATACGTTTTTAACTGAACAAATCTTACCCTCACACACTACACTGTAGTGGTTTTGATCAAGTAGCCTTCAATATAATTTAGTTGGCCTACTTGTAATTTAAATAAACTTTCTGACTCATGGCCACTGAACCTGGCCGATTCATTACAACCTTTGTTTACCACCGATTTGGAATCGGCTATCGAATTCTCCTTATCTGCGTTTCATCCCAAGCTAGACCACAAAACTGCCCTTGGACAAACTACTGACCCTTCATGTGACAGCAGATGGAAAAAATATAGCGCCACTTGCTGGCGCATCGGGATGTGAATTGAGCAACATGCATGTTCAATGCAAACTAATAGACCTACTCTATGAGTCTCCGCCCGTATGTTTAAGGCGACTGGCACCACTAGCCTATCTTCAACATACCTTTATAACCTCAACCAGTCAGTGAATACCAGTTGTCAGTGCCGTTAAGCCAAGAGTAGCATGAGCGTCTTTTCTTAAGTTTGCCTACAAGCTTCTTGACTAATGACGATTTCTTGAAAATCGACTGCTTGAGTCTGACCATGCATCTGCCTTAATGGTTTAGTAAGGCAAATAGTCTCGTCTTGAACACATCACCTTAGTGGGGCGTCACGTTTATTTCGCAATTTTGCCTGGACCCCACTGCGGAGGCAATTGGCGCACCTTAGCCTACCTTTTGATGGTGATTACCCGGTCTAACATGGTTCAGGCTGAATATCGGTCGTATTCCATTTTCCATTAACGAATTGATGTGAATCTATCTGCCATATTATAATTGCATAGGGTAGGCCTATAGCCATATGATGCAGCCGCATTTTCTCTTTGTGCTTGTGACATCGCCCGATTATGTCATGCGCAGCGCTGGTCCTCATGGATAGGCTAAGAAAGATTTTGAACATGAGAGTTTTCTTTATAATCTATTATTTAAATTTGGTGTTTTATTATATTATAATGTCTCCGACATTTACCACATGTAACCCTAAAACCACATCCTACATGAGAACGAGAAAACTAACTCAAAGTTGCCATCTCGTGGTAAAAAAAGCTACGGTTAACGTCAGCTAACGACTGGCTATAAGAATAACAAAATTGGGAATGTTTTAAAACACTGTCAGCTCTTTACATTAGGCATACCGTGTTTGAATTGGTCAAAATTTAGGTTTGTTTAATCATAATCCGTTTCGAAATGTGTAGGCATGGCTATCTAGGCGTCATGTTAAGGCTACATATCAATAGGCTATTAGATTGGTTGTATAGTAGGCCTACCTTTTATTTTTTACATTAGCCTACATTAAATCCATTCGCGACTAAATGTGTCAGGTAAATTTCGCTACTGGCTTCAATTTCGCTATTGGCAAAAATTCGGCAACGTTTGTCTAATGTGGACGATTGTTTTTAAAGAAATTCATTAGGTCTATGTATGCGTAAATAGTTTTGACATTTTCTACACCAGTGTCATCATTTCTGATGATATGTTAAATTGTCTACCCTATTCTGGCAAATTGTAGCCTACAATTAGTTAATTTTATAGGTTTAGATTATAGGCATAAGTATTGGTCATCCCGACTGAAAAAGTGTTAGCATTAAGACTGAGTTTTAAAACAAGCTGGAGAAAGAAATTACAGAATTGCAAGGAAAACGTTTGACTGAGTCTGGAAGTAGGCTACCTCGGCCTAACTCAATCACATTTACATTAAATTTACATTTATGCATTTAGCAGACTTCCAAAAGAGAGTTTTACAAAAGTGCATAGGTCACTGATCATAAACAACGAGATAGCCCCAAACATTGCGGGTAGTCAAAACATGAAGCATACATTGTGAAAACTAAATAAGTGTCAAAGGAAATAACCATAAGAGCATGTAGTTGAACAAGTTACAATTTAACAACATGAACCTCAAAAGTGCAAGGGGATACCTGTTTGTGTGTGGGGCAAAGCAAGCAAAAAAATATATTACACAGCAAGTACAATAGTTTAAAGTCAGTTACAACTAACCAACATGAGCAACAAGACTCTCAATAAGAGTCATCGTGATCCTGAAACATCAGGTCCAGCCAATCATTCCTAACTGCCGTTGTACTCCCGGAACAAGTGCGTCTTGAGCCTATTCTTGAAGGTGGGGAGACAGTCAGTGTCTCTGATGGAGGTGGGGAGTTGATTCCACCATTGGGGGACCAGACAGGAGAAGAGCTTGTGTTGGGACCGGGCGGTCTTGAGCAGTGGGACCACCAGACGGTTGTCAGAAGAAGACGGTAGGTGTAAGGTGGGGGTGTAAGGCTGGAGGAGAGACTTGATGTAGTCGGGTGCAGTCTTGTTCACCGCTCGGAAGGTCAGTACCAGGGTCTTGAATCTGATACGGGCCGTGATGGGAAGCCTGTGGAGGGAGATGAGGAGCGGGGTAACATGGGAGCGTCTGGGTAGATTGAAGACCAGACGGCCCGCCCGCTCTGATTCTCTGGAGAGGGCGGGTTGAGCCCAATCACAATGTCAGCATCTACATTCATAACATCATAATCAGAAAATGGGTTGTCATACCCCAGATAGGAAAGTGTATGAAGGAGTCTAAATGCTGATGGTCTTTAAGCAAGCATGTGATTATGCAGAAAAATCTGCATTAATCAGTGTCTAGCTAGCTCTTGGAATTTGGCATTTCTTAGACAAACCAACAAGAGTAGCCTATAATACACTCGATAAAGCCTACAGGTATGTGCTACCATTAAGTTTAACCCCTCACTTATTGAGTTCCAATGTTCCAATGTGCTCCAAAGATAAATAAGAAACGCAACAGTCTGACTTCGCAGCACTTTTGAAAAACACCATTACAAACCAAAAGGACAGGCAGTCTGTCAACAAAAAAGTAATAGGCTAATTATTAACGAAAAAATAACTTTAAATAGCTGAGCCACTTGATACCACTTGTCATTGTTGAATCGTTTTGCCTAAATTCTTTGCAGTAGCCTATTCACCTTATTCCGCCCCGCCCACCTTTTTTAGTTCCGTTGTATTCGAACTTCCTGTTTGCCGGGGATATCATTCAATTCAATGGAGAACTGCCGAAAAGTCCCGCTGCTAAAACATTATATAAGGTTGGTGGATTTGTGCCAGTTGTGCTATGTTCGTGTGCTACAACAAGTCACCAATACACCCTTTCACTGGATGGCTTGAAAACGACTTTTAAGTGTTTATATAATTCGTTTGCCGCTCAGATCGCTGCTCTGCTTTGCTGCTATAAGTAGGCGTTACATTATCCACAAACATGAGATGTTCTAACGATTTCACTGCAGGGCATATTTGCTATACCTTGTTTGAAAGCTTAAGCTTGCTATTAGCCATAAACTGCAAATGTATGAGTGACAAATTACACAAATTGTGCTGTAATAATAAATAGTAACAACTTTTTCATCGAGGGTCTTTGGTAGAAGCATTCAACGTGTTAAAACTTACACGAGTGCACTAGTAATGCACTAGTAATCTTCCCTCGTGTCTAATGGCAATTAGAAAGACGCATCTATTAACTAATTTGATTGCTGCGTTGTTTCAAAAGCTTTACATTACATTTAGATGCACTCGGACCTCTTCTTTCCATGGTCAAAACAATCAAAAGACAGGGTCTGATTTCGTTTTCTCCAGTTGTTATGGCAGCCACTAACTGCACAGTTGACGCTGGGCATCTTTATTAGCCTTAAATGTGTACCAAAGCTTGTTTAAGACGTTCTCTTATAGTACTGTTTAAAGCGGAAAGTGTACAAACAGGAAATGAGAATACGCGGATGGCCGCGCCCATCGCGACTTCCGGAATAAGGTGAATATAAAAACAGAACATTTGGTAATTTTCCTTTTATAGCCTAATATCTTTTTTTATGAGGACACTCCAAAGCAAGAAGGCTAGAAACCACAAAGTTTACTTTTAGCTTGAACATAATAAGTACATTTAATTCAAGAATTCAAGATATTAGTCTGTCTTCAGTTTCAGGCATTCTAGTAGGCTAGCCTAAAATCAAGACACCACCTCCAGCTCCTCAGCTTGAAGTAATGGTCCAGATGGATCTGGTGGTATTGCATTTCTGTTTTAGCAACCGCCTCGTTATACTGACTTTATCTCTCTAATAATGACAGGAATCTGTTCTTGTGTACAAATTACAATTGGTTTAGTTTCCCAAGAACCGGGCCCTCTGCAAAGTTTATATTCTGCATGTGTCCTCTTTATAATCCAACGGAGTGCAGTGCAGCGATTGATGTTGTTTGGATAAGCCTTTCGACATCAAATCCAATAATAAATAATAAAAAAACGATTTGCCGCCAGTTTGGCTTGCTCTCTTTGTGTCCCAACCATAGACTGTAAAAAGAATGGACCGCGTCTCCACTGTACAAAGATGAAGCCAAAATATCCCGGAAATGGGTGCTGCCATCTTGCATCTGGTGATGTCATTTGGAGCCAGAGTCTGCGCAGTAGTGATGTGTGATGGAGCCGCAGTATCTAGGTCCCACCCGTACACTCGCCTGACCCAATCGCAAGCACACATTAACCCCTTTTTATATTGTCAAATAACAAATTAAAAACAAACGGATCAGAAAAATTAGCCCTTGAATAGACGTCAGCGTGATAAGGACTACCTAAAATGACAGAAACCATCTTTGGAAAATATTTTGACGTGCACTTAAAGGTCCCATGGCATGTTGTCTTTGGATGCATTTATATAGGCCTTAGTGGTCCCCTAATACTGTATCTGAAGTCTCTTTCCCGAAATTCAGTCTTGGTGCAGAATTACAGCCACTACGAGCAGTCCCACAATGACCTTTCCTTAGGACGTGCCATTTCTGTGCCTGTAGCTTTAAATGCTATGAGGAGAGAGGCGGGGCTAACTGCCATGCTTCGGTCTTTTGCAAGCCATGATGTCTCTCTAGAAAAAAACAATATTGCGCCCACACGGTCGTAGCTCATTTTCTGATTGGCAGGCCAAATTCTCTGGGCGGGCAAAGCAGAGAAAGGGGAGGTAACCTTTCCCCTTATGACGACGTAAGGGGAAAGGTTCCAGGTCGGACCGTTTGAGCTTTCATTTTCTCAAAGGCGGAGAAGAATACCCAGGGCTTGGATTATACTTATCAACATTTCTTACTCATATTAACTAATATTAATGTTAAATAACCTCAAAGTGACATTTTCATGCCATGGTACCTTTAAAGGCAGGGCAAGTTGCATGAAGCTTGCTATTTTAGCTTCTTTTTGACACGATTCAAACCAAAATATCCCACCTCCTCCCTTCAAAGCCACTCCTACAGAACTACAGTAATGAGCATTGAGTGGAGGGGCAGAGTGCGCGCAGGTAGGTAGGTAGACAGACAAGTAGCAGTCCAATCAATAGTCAGGGCACCCCTTAATGATTGGTCTTGTTTATTATAGTACTGCCATGCCCACAGATGTCGGAATGATTTAATATTACCGTCAAACCTTTAGATATATTGGTTGCTATCAAGACGTGTAGTTACTTTCGGCATATATGACAGAAAGTGCTTCTCAACAACATTGACTACCCTGCCTTTACATTTTTGAGCCCTGAAGAATCCCATTAGGGGAAAGTTTAGAATAAGACTGAGATATAGCCTATTCATACGCCTATTCATTATTTTTCTCACTTGAATAGGGTAAAGATTTTAACCTTTAGATATCATCATGAAAATTACCGAGTTGATTAACGAGTTGATTACTTACATCAACACAAAAATGTATTGCAGGTTTTTTAGCTATTTGTCCTAGGTTGACCCCTATTTTGGCTTTAAATGACTGGACTATACCGCGATCGAACCAATGCGATTAACAAAGGCATTTGCAATGAAATGAAACTAAATGTATTGGAAAATAGGGAAATTCAGTTTAGTTATTTAGAAGCGAATTAGCTTTCACAAACAATAATCAGCTCCTTTCTTTCAAAGGGCCTGGCTAGCTGACAGAACAAGTGGATATACTTTCAGTTTAGATCAGTGAATTTTGTTACATATAAATATATTTACGGATGTCAAAACTGCCTGAACATTGCTAATGTACAAGCGCTGTATGGTGAATCAAGCCTACAATTATGATAACTGATTTGTTTAGATGTTTGTGGTGGTAAGACTACAGAGAGCCAATATAGTACATTATGATCAACATAACATAAGCAATGTATAACATTGAGAACAGCAGACAAATAATAAATATAGGTAACAAAACCACTGAGAAGAACCACTGAGAAGAACTATCACCAACTACATCACGGGCATCTATAATTCCACAAATCTGTGTGTGTCAACCCCGTCATCGGCACTGTGCCCTATCTATAATTCTAGGAATCTGTGTGTGCCACCGATGTTATCACGGGCACTATGCACTACTAGTGCACAGTGTCCAAGATGTAGTCTGTAATTATGTGAAACACACAAATACACACTGTGCACTAGTTCTATTAACTCCAGTCAAATTATTAAAATCACCCCATTATTTTTGCTTATATCAAAGTAGACCTGTTATGAGGCCAGAAGCAGGGTAAGAACAATTCTAAGGCCATAATTGACAAAAATATTTTGGCATCACACACCTGTCCTTCATTTTTTGGCTCCGTCAAAGATGCATTCAAAATAATCAATTGTATTTCATAGGTATTTATTTCCCACTAAGTCATGGGTGAAATTGCATAAGTTAACGCCAATGAGTTGACTTGGACCATTGGGGGATATAAGACAACACATAAAATGAACAGCATACAAAAAGAAAATTATTATATATACAGTCCAGTGTGTTACAAAAATGCAACAGTACCAATGTCTCCATTTCTTGGAGTACTGACCAGTATAACATTTTTTAAACAGCACAAAAAGTATTAACTCTCCTGCAGCCACAAACATTTCACTCGCAATATGCAATTTGGGTTTCTTGAATAACTTTCTTATTGAATACTAATAAGCTACTTAAAGTATGTAAGGTTGTTATCCTATAGTTTAACATATCATGTACTGACCAACTTTTAGTCTACATTATTCTTTAGGGAATGATGGTTAGCATTAACAATTATGGGCTTTTGTATATATTTTATGATAGTACAGAATAATAATGTAATTTTTTTACAACTACAAAGTCAATAACATGGTTGACTCGGGTACACAAAACAATATCAAGTAGTAGTATACATTGAAAATTTAGCTTACTTCACGATAATAACCATGTTTGTCAGTTTTAGAAACTATAACCCACAGGAACTGCCCCTTTGTTAGGATGAGACACAATTGTACATCATTTCAAAGCAAATTGAGGAAAAGTTGTGGAAGGACCCAAAAGACAACTGCACTAAATAAAAAATATCTATCCATCTGTTATTAATGTGCATGCAAACAAAACAGTCCAAGACAAGTGATCTCTGTTCAAATGTTTTTATTGAAATGGTGGAATTGTTGTTTATTTCCCACATTTCCAGGAGGTAGAAATCAATGTTAATCTGACAATATGTGAACATTTATACACGCCTGTGTGCGTACACACACACACACACTCACTCACAAGCACACAGAAAAAGGAGACTGGCACTCTTGAAAACAACGTCGCTTAAACCATACAGTATCATCGATACTAATACTGTGAGTCTTAAAAAAAATCCTACATGCTGAAATCATTACAGGTGTACAACCCTGTCCAATGATAAATAAATAGTCTGCCTGTGGTGGATGGGAGATGGAGGGGGGCGAGCACCCAACGAAGGAGAGACCTCTGATGCTGACTTCCACCTTGACCTTTGACACGTCAAGTCCTGTAGTGTCACGTCAGCGGTAACAGTTCGTTTTGACAACGATGACTAAACACGTTAAATGACTTGGGTTAGAACCTCCACAAAGCAAGTAGTAAAACTCAGCGACATAACGGAAAATAATGCCCCTTAAACAGAGGATGGTGGGGGAGAGTGTGGGGGGGTTACGAGTACCTCACTTGACCCAGGAGATTTTAAGGCAGCGGGCTATGAAGGCGTAGGTGTCGGCCACCTCCTGGATGACCTTGCTGGTGGGCTTGCCGGCGCCGTGGCCCGACTTGGTGTCCACGTGGATGAACAGGGGGTTGGTCTGCTTGGCCCAGCGGCCCACCACGTGCTGCAGGGTTGCAATGTACTTGAGCGAATGGAGCGGGACCACGCGGTCGTCGTGGTCGCCCGTGAGCAGGAGCACCGAGGGGTACTGGACGCCCTCCCCCTCCGGGATGCGGATGTTGTGGAGGGGGGAGTATCTGAGGGGGGAAGGGGAATTACAAACACTGTTCTTCTTAAAATACAAACCTACCCATCTAGATTACATTTGTTGTAAACTGACCTATGCATGTATACAAGTGAATACAAAAAAAGGCAGATCTGTCCACATAGCATCTGGGTTGAAAGGGTTGTCCATTCGCACATTTCCCCCCCGCAAAAGTCAACAAAAATCACAACTATTGGTGCATTTGTATGTAATGTAAAACATCAAATAAGATGTATAATACGGATTCCTTTTATGAATGCATTTTGTCCACTTATATCTACACCTACATATCCATATAGTACCTAAATGATGTTGTGTGTACAGTATAATTATGGTGATGTTGCCAGGTAAGTGAGAAACCTACTTTATGAGCCACTCAAACTGGTCTTTGATCTCGGAGCAGCCAAAGTCGGTGGTCCAGGCGTGTCCAATGGTGAACTTGTGGAACTTGAGCATGTCCATGACTCCCACCTGGGCCACGGCACAGCCAAACAGCTCTGGCCGCTGGTTCACACAGGCCGCTGCGCGCACACACACACACACTACGCGTGAACATCGAGGTTTGAAAGGTAATCAATGCAAATGTAGTGTTATGTTTTTTTACGGCAGTCTTCGGTAGATTGCTCTGCATCTACACAACAGGGACGAGCTGTGGTCATCAGTGTGCACCATACCTACGAGCAGGCCCCCGTTGGAGCCCCCATTGATGGTGAGCTTGGACGGAGAGGAGTAGCCCTCCTTGATGAGGTACTCTGCTGCACACTGGAAGTCTGTGAAGCAGTTCTGCTTGTTGGCCAGCATGCCCGCTAGAGAGGGAAGACCGAATAAACGGGGGAGGGAGAGAAAATGAGAAGAGAAGAGACGGTGGAGGGAGAGACAGGGGGGAAAAGAAGAGATGGGGGGAAGAGAGAAGAGATGGGAGAGGGAGAGAAAATTGACAAGGAGGAGGGAAAGAGAGAAAGAAAATACGGAGGAGACAGGGATGAAAGAGAGGGAAGAGGAAAAAAGGGTGAGGGAGAGAGGAAGGAGTGAAAGAACCAATGTAGGGAGGAAGAGAGAGAGAAAGGAAGTGGGAGACAGGGAGTAAAACAAACACCAACAACAGAGGATTATGAGTATCTATGACACAAAGGGAAGAACTTCACGTTACGACAATATTGTGAATATTTTGCATGTGTCACCTTTGTGCCAAGTCTCTCCATACTCCCCTCCACCTCTGATGTTGGCCACGGCCAGAACCCCGCCCATGTGTCTCACAAAGATGAGCCGAGACACACTGGGGAAACAAACACAAACCTCATGAACCTGATGCACTGTCACTGGCTAAACCTACGTCCACTCAAAAGCCATATCATCTGGGAAGTGGTGCTAGGAATCACATTTACATCCTTGCATATACTGTGCTACCTGTGTTATGCTAGCTAGTTTTATTTTGACTGGCAACATACTGACGTTGCTCATCACAAATGACCTAATAAATGCATAGAATATGGTTCACTCACTGATGCTCACACTGATTCACGTAACGGGGAGGCAACATTTTGGTCTACCAAAATACACTGGAGTGGGTAGTGTTAGTAGGAGCAGATGCATGAGTGAGTGAGTGAGTGAGTGAGTGAGTGGTACAGGGGATAAGTTCTGTGCTTAAAAGTGCCACACCTGTAGCTAGGTGTGATGGAGATGTTGAAGCCACCATAGCCGTAGAGGAAAGCTGGGTGAGAGCCGTCCAGCTTGATGCCCTTCTTGTGGACTATGAACATGGGGATCTGGGTGCCGTCTTTGCTGGGGTAGAACACCTGGAGGAACACACACACACGACAAAGATACAGACAGTTGTTGTGTTGTTTTGTACAGTATTTTTAATGGTGATTTTTGATGCATGCCATAAATAGTTCTGTCTGTATGCTGGGGGGGAAAGACTAATGCCTTCTGCCGAGAAGGGAGACTGACGTTGGTCACGGTTTGGAATGGGAGAAAGCGAGACGTTGAAAAAAAAACGACAACGTAGCTAAGGCGGCAGGCGTGTGTTGCTTAGCCTTAACTGAAAAGTTCTGCAGGAAACCCTGAAATTAATAAATAACCAACACTTCCGGAACTTGTCACTGTTATTAAGAATATGCCTAAATAATACAGTCCCATAATGCATTCCTTAAAAAGTATAACTTTACCACCTTCAAAATAACCAACGGTTATGCAAAGTAAGACTTTTAGAACATCTGCAGGTGTGTGTCACCTGTGTGGTCTGGTAGTCGGAGGGCTCAAAGCCCTTGACGGTGACCTCTCTGAACACATGGGGCTGCAGGGGCTCCTGGGTCAGGTCGCAGTGATAGATGATGGCTGGAAAAGGGATGGGGACAGGCAAGAAAGTTCATACGGTTACCTGAAGTTTACAGGCAGCAAAGTGAAGGGCGGGGTGGAGGGGGGATTAGGCCCCAAAATTGGCCACCACAAAATACCTACAGTCGTCGCCATAAGTTTTGGCAATGACAATGTTGTGTTTTGCAAAAGTCGCTGGTTAAGTAGTTGAGGAAAATGTTTTCACATGTTTCTATAGAATATTGAAATACAATAAGTATAATAAATACATTTTTTAAGCTTTTTTGGGGCAAAAATGATAAATTATGCAAACAGACCCCTCTTTTACAGCAGTCAATCTGCTCCTAAATCCAATCACAATGACTTCATTTGGATAGAACTATTTCACACTTTCACCTGTGCTGATGATATGACTTCCTGAAATTATGTTAAAAGTAATTTTATGCCAAGGCCCAGCAAGCTTTGCAAACACAAAATGTATGTCGCTCCCAATACTTTTGGCCACGGTTTTACTATAACCCAGTTGGTCCCCCCTCCCATGTCAAATTTCTGGATATGCCTCCAGAGAGAGAAGTGAGACTAGAGAGAGAGAGCAGCCCTGTTTATCTGAGGGAGTGCCAAAGCAAAACGCTGGGAAGCAGAGAAGGGTGCGAATGTGAGGACAAGCGCCAATAAAAACAAAAAGACAAAGAGCAAGGGAGTAAAATGGAGAGATATTCAGACGAAAGAGTCTAAAATTGAACATCTAAATCACAGATAAACAGCGGGGGTGGGGAGGGAATGTGGAAAAAACGATGTTTTCAGAATTCCCCCAAGGCTGACCTGGCGAGAGGAAGGAGGTGAAGTAGTAGAAGATCTCGGAGTCCCTCTTGCGGCCCGTGAAGCCCACCACGGAGCCCACGTCCAGGGGGAAGGTCCTCAGCTCCTCTCCCGAGCTGAGCAGGTACATCTTCAGCACATTTTTCACATCGTGCAGGAAGCACACAAACAGGAAGCTGTTGTACGTGCAGGTGGCGAACACTGACGGGAGAACGGGAGGGGTGGGACAGCAAAAGGGGGCACACGGTTAGCCGTATTGAACTCGGAGTTGATACAACAAACTTCCGTCATAATAGGCCGCGGCGTGCCATTAGGCACTCTCTCACCGATTACGTCTTTGTCGTGCTGGCCAATGAGCTCTCTCCAGTTGCGAAGGTCCGGCGAGGCAAAGTCGATGTTGATGAGGCGGTAACGCGGCGCTTCCAGGTTGGTCTTGAATGTGAACAGCGTGCCCTCGTTGGTCACATACTCGTACTCTGCGTCGAAGTTGTCAATCAGCTTCACCCACGGCAACATCCCTGGGAAGGGGTGGAGGAGGGAGTTGCAAAGCAGGGAGACAGTGAAAATGCTAAACATGTCTTCGTTGGATATCCTTGTGTGTGAATGTGTGTGTTGTGCGTACCTGTAATGCCCTGAGGAGTGGTATGGAGGTCACAGTACCACAGCCGGTTGACAGGGTCACAGCCCTCCCTGATAGACAGGAGTACATAGCGCCCGTCATCTGAAACCTGACACCACACACAAAAACATTAAACAACAAACAAATAACTAATAATTATATTAAATAACTACAATAAATACCCCCCATCTTCTATTTAAAGAGAAGAATACCTCGGCCCCACTCATCCACTTGGGGTGCTCAGGAAACTCGGCACACAGGCAGTCCTGGGACTGGGGGGTCCCAAGCACGTGAAAGTAGAGCTTCTGGTGCAGGTTGGTGGATGTCTCTGTACCTATGAGGACAGACAAAGACAGGAGCTCATTTATACGCCCTAGTGTCCATGGGAGGAAGTTGTTATCTACTGTTTTTTTCACAGAAAACACGGGATTCTCTATAAAAGAGAAAAGCATCCAAGTACGATGACAGAAATAATTGCCAATAATTGGAGTGCGTACCGTCGCTCTTGCCCTCCTGCACGGGGTAGGAGTTGTAGAACAGGCCCTTGCCGTCGTGGGTCCAGGACATGCAGCTGAATTTCACCCGCTCCAGCCGGTCCTCCAGGGCCACGGCACCCTCCACTCGCAGGAAGCGCATCTCCACCCAGTCCGAGCCGCTGGCGCTGGTGCCGTAGGCAAGATACTCGCCGTCCTCTGAGAAGGCGTAGCCTGGAGAAACGGGAGGTGAGTGTCAACACGCGGACTTGAACGAGAGGACGGGACGTGATAACCGCGGCAGCTGTGGGTGGAAGAATACAGATTGGTTCCATCCTGTTGGAAAATTCCAGAGATTCCCCTTTGTACCTCAAAAAGGCAACTTTCTTTTGTTTATGTATTTGCTAATCCACACTGCTCGTGACACTATTATTCAAAGAATAGCAGCAGTGTATTTATAGACAAACAGCCCTCCTTTAAAAACTCGGTCTTTATCAAAAGTAAACCGCAAGTACCCTGGGGAGAGCGCCTCACCTCGTAGTGCGACAGTTCCATCCTCAGAGAAGGTATTCGGGTCGAGGAAAATGGTGGGCTCTGCATCCAGACTCTCCTGAACATACATGACACTCTGGTTCTGAAGGCCCGTGTTGTAGAAGTGGAAATACCTGCAGGACAGGCCAAGGAAAAATCTGGTGATCAAATCACTACAAAAGTTCCAAGAATAACCAAGTGTGGAAGTTCTAGTGCATGGTTCTAAAATCAGCACGCACTTCTCTCAAAAGCTGTGTCATTTCAGTTAGTGTGAAACTCTATGGACCAGCCAATCAACTTCAACTAACATTCCCATTTCCCTACTCACCGGCTCCCTCTTTTGAATGGGCAGCTGTATTTGGGGTAGTCGTACAGCTCAGTCATGCGCTCCTTGAACAGGTCTCGCACCTCACAGCGTTCCAGAAAGGGCAAAGTCAACTTGTTCTGGGCATTGACAAATGCCTGGAACAAAGGATATATATCATAGCACTGATCGCGTTTGGCCAGAGGGTGGCGACAGTTGCGGAATATTTTAGGTACACTTCACTATTGGTGTTGTATTGTATACCCAGTTGACGGCCAGGATTCTATACATTAGAATAATGACATGTGCCTTGGTTACACATTTTGCTGCACAGCATGATTCGTTACATTACTAGACTTGGTAACGGAAGTTTCACTAATCAGTCACCAATAAATGGAAGCAGGGCGAACGACTAGGAAGTTCAATCTATTGATATTTGAGATATAGCATTTTTACATTTTATTCATTAACCAGGCGCTTTTATACAAATCGAAAGGAGTGCAATTCTATAACCTCTAGAGAGTTTACCTATGTAGCTACTTGTTGGGGGGCGTATGACCAAAAAGATTAACGCATTACAAGCTAAATACTAGGGGTGTAATGATACACTCGGCTCACGATTCGATACGTATCACAATACTGGGTGTAAAATACAATAAATATCACAATATTTTGAACATTTTAAATGAAACTGAAATTCAATTAACAGATTTATTTCCAATAATTCTTTGTTGTACATACAATTTAACTCAGTTCAAGCGATTTCAGTGAATGCAGGCATGACAGGTGCAGTAGCATATTGTTCCACGATATATTGTTACACCCCTGCTAAAAACTATTAAAAAGAACGATTTAAGTTGTAAGTGCTGTCACAGGAGGTACCAACACAGTTGATTGAGACTTGTTAATAATAAGGCTAATCGGCAGCTAACTAGCCAACTACTGTAGTTAGCCTAAGTGTAAATCTAGACTACCTACCTGAGTCTTTTCACTGTCGGGGTCCTCCAACCAGCTGTAAGGGTCAGGGATCTTGTTACCTTGGTAGTCATCCACCTGCGAGAAATGTGCCGGATGAAGTTCAAGATTGAGTGGCAGAAATGATGGGTGTGGTACCCAAGTTAATGACATCAGGGGGCTAGCTCAGCTTGGTAGTGATAGAGGTAGCTAGCATGAAAACAAAAGCAACAATGAGAAATCGGGCTTGTTAGCTAGAGCTAAAGTTAGCTAGTAGATGCTAACCTGGCTAGCCCATTCATTGCCTGTGTCAGTGCGCTAGGCTGGGATTTCTAACGATAATTGCTGTAGTAGCAAGCTACACTTTACTCTACAGGACTTATAGCACGTCATTACTGTTGATCAACAATACCCGATCATGGGATGTTTTCGAAATATCTCTGATCTCGAATGTATAGATATCACTGAAACATGATCGCTAGCTTAATGGTCCATTCAAATCAGATAGCTAACTGAGAACTAGCTGTATAGCTAGCTAATCCGCTAGCGACAAGATGATGAAGCATCCCAGCAAAAATGCCATTTGGCAGGCGGGGGATAGCTAACTTTAGCTAGGCTATATAGTTACAGCCAGCTAGATAAGAGCTAGCAACTACTTACAACTGCTTCGTCACGGTAGACTTGAGGGTACTGGAAGGGGAAAGACATTTTCGAAGTAGCAGTACGGGATATCCTCAATAAGTAGGCTTTCTTCAAAGACTGAAATATCGGTTGTGATATGCCTATCTGAATCCGACCAAACATAAACTTGATTGCTGGAGGTTTGGCTTAGTAGAGAGGGATTGCTTGCAGATGCTACAGTCGAGGAAACAAATTCAAGAACACAACACAGGGGAATCAAAAGGATTTGGATCTTGAGAGCGTCCTCTGTTGGTGGAAGACCAACATTATTAAGACGAAAATTATTGGACGATGATGCACACTATTCAGTGGAACTGGGGAGCTGCGGTCCTGGAGTGGGTTGCACCAACTAGTCTTTGCTACGACTGTCCTAAGTCCTAAATCAGTCTTTGTTAAGAATGGTATAAGGCCCATATCTAACGCCTGTTGCACCAACAGAATTTAAGAAGTCCTGTCCTGGGGAACTGCGGTCCTGGGGAGCTGCGGTCCTAGATTTACGACACTGCCACCTATTGAATTGGATATGTGGACTGGAACGAGATAATCAATATTTCCCTGCAGTAGTGAATGTAGGTTAGGGTTCCACATTAAATTATAACAAGAAGAAGAAGTGAATGTAGCTTGTTTCATAACAAGATGGACGAGAATCAGTGTAAGTAGCTAATGTGAATCATGTGTGGTTATGTAGCCTAAAACATTTGGTGTCTTGAATTGGACAATAAAGTTAACATTAGCTAGCTACCTAACTAACTTTGCTGTTGAAATCATTTCCAGACACCGGAGTGGTTTTCAACGTCAAACTAACTGCTTCTTGATTAGCTAACAACAGTACTAGAGCCCGACCGATTTATCGGCGGGCCGATATTATCGGACGATATTAGGCATTTTCCAAACAATCGGTATCGGCATTTAATGGCTAATAAATGAATAGATAACATTTTTTTAAATTAAAAGACAAAACACCCTTCAACCATGTTATGAGTGTTGGCATTGCATGTCCACCAGAGGGCACTCTGCAACATCCCTGTTGGCAACACTCATGTTTAGAACACCACAAACCCCACAACCAGCTGATCCAGCCAAAGTCAGGCAGAGTTTTAGGGAAATCTGTTTGTTTTGCTACGTGATTCTTTTTTTATACATATTGACCGATATATCGTAATATAGTATTTTTAAATCATCAAATATTTATATCGATATCGGCCTTAAAAATCCTTTATCGGTTGGGCTCTATTCAGTAGTTAGGGCGCTAGCTACACAATCATTTGTTAGCTTTTAATAGCTTGCTTCAAAACAAACTGTAAATTGTTACTCTTTGTTTATTTGTTTATTTATCTTCCACAGAGCTGGAACTGTGTGTTCCCCCAAGGACCAGTTGAACAGTTCACAGAAGACAGGGCCAGTTGTTTGTAGCAGGTCTTCAGGAGCTTTTTATTACTGATGTTATCAGGACATAATGCTTTGGTGAAGTTAAGCCCATCAAAGCAACTCTAAAACGAGTAGGCCTACCTTCAAATGTGCCACAATCCTCAAGGCTCATGATGCAGCCGTGTACATTGGTTCTCTGTAGTCCCATAAAACCTTTAAGGCCACTCCAGGCATCACACATCTGTCCACGTTGATATATTGTCCACATTTTCTTTAGGCTATTTTAGCTTCCTTAATTTGCTTACTTCATTTGATCAAATGACATTGGATCTTTACACCTATGGAATATGTAAATTTGTTTCTAATTGAATTTTAATTTATTTAATTATCCATTGTTTATTATTCCAACATATTTTCAAATATTATACCTTTCTATATCAAACATCATCACATATGCTGGCACAGCCTCCACAGCCTCATCAAGTGCGTTACAACTGTTAACAACCAAGTTGAAGACAGAGGCCCTCATGTAGGCTACGTACATTTGCAAACGTAGCGTTATCAGCACCATGGCCAACCCGCAGCAAGCGTACGCTGTGATACTTCAGTTGACGTTGTATTTATCAAACCTGCAGTTCATACAAGGCCATTCCACACCGACACAAAAAAATGCCAACTGGACCGAAATGACAAATTCCGGTAGGCTAACTATAATATTGCAGAATTAATATGGACCTAATGCTTTGGTCGGACTCTTTTTGGTCTTTTGGTGGTCGCGAAAATCTAGAAATCCTAGAAATGCGGTGCTGAAACTTCCAAATGTTGCTCCCAATAGAGAGTGGTGATGGGGTGGAGGGAATGATGAAGAGTTGGATGGAGCGATGCAGGTGTATTTGGTGGAGGGGTGGATGGATGTGATACTGTGATTGTTAATGTTTATTATTGTATATTTATCCCTATCTGAATAATCACATTCCCCAGTTGTCCTTGTTTCTTGCCTCAAACCATTCAAATATCTTGTTGAGATCTAGTGACACTGCCTTTCGTCATCCAATTCGCTTAATCTAGTGACACTGCCTTTAGTCATCCATTCGCTAGGTGGCTCTGTCTGGTAGAACTGCCGTCCTAGAACTGCAGTCCTGAAACTGCAGCCTCCGGTACTGCAGGCACATGCTTCTCCTATATTCCGGGGTCCACTGGGTGAATGTTTTTATTCTCGATTTTGTTAGAGCTCTTTATGGAAGTGCAAAATAACTCTGGCTATATTTCCAGTAATAAAAGTTACTGACCATATTTCAATACGTTTGCACCCTACAACTGTAGACTATGATACATTGGTCCTTGATCAAACATAAGAGAACTGGTTGAAATGTGTGAGAAATACAAGGTGTTGCGTGAGAGAGTGAGTAATGGCTGAAATGCACAAGTATCACAGCGAGTGTGTGAGACTTGAGAGCCCTGGTACCAATTTCTAGATGCACAGGGTTTAGCAATTGACACAAATTATTTTTGTGAAACCTGTATTTAACCAGTGTGAAGTTAATGGTCAAATTATGTTAGGCCTGTATGATTCTGTGTTGTAAAAACTATATGATAGAAACTCAGGGGGAAAACCTTCCTCTGAATTCCAACTCCTTGAATTCCTTGTTAAAGGTGTTCTAAAGAAAATTCCATGATTTGCTTCTCGGTACATTATTTATTTATTTATTTTTAGTCATTTAGCAGACGCTCTTATCCAGAGCGACTGACAGTAAATACAGGGACATTCCCCCCGAGGCAAGTAGGGTGAAGTGCCTTGCCCAAGGACACAACGTCATTTGGCACGGCCAGGAATCGAACTGGCAACCTTCAGATTACTAGCCCGATTCCCTAACCGCTTAGCCACCTGACTCCTACATTATATACGTGTGAAATCAGTTGCCTAAAGCGTGTGCAAAGCTCTACACCTTTGTCGCACTAAAATGTGGAGTTAGACCGTTGAACAGTTTCTCACCTGTTTTCAGCTCAGGTTTTGTTTAGGAGGGGCAGAACACAACCTATCTACGTCACAGCCACCTATATACATCAGATCACAGACGGTTTATACAACCTGTATTCTGTTACTCAGCTGGTACGATGCAAAAGCAGTAAGTAATTAACACATAAAACAGACTGCAGGTCAGTCTGTTCTGATATCTGCAATAGATTTAGCTAGTTGTTGCTATTGTTGCCCAATTCAATACATTTGAGGGGGTGGAGCTTCAGTTCTTCAGGCGACACGCCCCAGTATCACGCAGAGAAGACTGCTGATTTTCTCAAAATTAATTTCGAAGCCTGATTCAACATACTGTGTGCATTGGTCGAGTTAGTGTTGTGGAGGTCATTTGAATGTCCTTTCTTTTTCTAGCCTATTTGTTACCCACAATTTACCCCATACCTTTTTTTGGAAGCGAGGGGGGGGTTTACATTTCCTTCATTTTTATTGATAGGCTTGCTCCATAATGTCTTGCAAAAGAATACTAACCAAAACAACAGGACTGTATGGCTACATAGAATCAGGTTCTACCCTTGGGGTGAAGAAACCATGTTTCACACTGGCCTCGCTGGGATGTGAACAATTAGGGAGTTTGCTCAGCTAGCACTAGCCATTACTGTCAAAGGGAGGAGACAAAAAACATCAAATCTTTTATTAAGTGTTTTCACATAATAATTTGCGCAATTAAATAGTCAAATCAATCCACAGATATTGCCGCGGTTGGTTTAAGTTTACCAGTGCATCAAAGTGCATAAAATGTATCATCCTTTAGTAACGTCATAATCAAGCTATTGAATTGGAATGGGTTATCAACATGACGTAAAATAATTTATTATTGATATACCATACACGTGTCTTTTGGAAAGCCGTCTGGTACCATTTCACAGATGAAGCCTTATTTGGGGATGAGAACCGTCCATTCATGAATGGGTCTAACCCTTTCCTCTTCTAACGAATACTCTGCGGAGACTGGGGAGATGGTACAAGCGCAGAGCACACACTTATTTCTCACACAAAAAGGAGCAGGCAGAAGACAAAAACAAGGCAAGGCAGTACATTTCGGTACACGTAGAGGCAAGACCACAGGGCAAAGGTACCAGACGACAGGCAAGAAGAGTAATCCAGGGCAAAAATGGTCCAAGGCAGGTCAAAAGGGCTGGTCAAAAGGGCTGGGTACTGAGAGCTTTCAAAAGACCAATACCTCACAAAGCAGCAAGGGCAGATGGGAGCGTAAATAGGGAGTGCTTAATAGTAAAAAGGTGCTAGTACTCAGGTGAGTGTGTTCTACGAGTGGAGTTGCGTTCTAGAGAAGTGGGTTGTGTGTGTGTTTGTGAAGGAGCTGCAGGTAGAGGGCGTGAACGAGCTGGAGGCTGATTGAGGGAAGACCTAACACCTCTTTGTTGCGGCCCTCAACCCTCTCCTAACCTGGGGTAGACCTAAGCCCACCAGGTCCTTTCAGGTAAACTGAACTGCTTTTTCTTTTATAGAGTGGTTTTATGAATTTGAAATGTCCTTACAATTAGAGTCAACCAGCTACTCACTCTACAGGCAACTGTGGAGGCCTGTTTTGGCCTTGGGAGTCTCCTGACCTCAAGGCTGGGACAAGCCTCTCCATTTCTGGGCTGGATATGAAGTGGCTATGGCCAGGCAGGGATAACATCCAAGCGTCCGCTGTCCTGGAAAGAGAGAGATGATAGGAGCCTCAAAGAGGCCCACAAGTACTCTACTTTAAAGCTCAGCTCCAACAAGCGTTGGAAGGGAGTGGAGAAGCAGTCCACATCCTCTAAGAAAAGGAGAGACGATGGTCAGATCCATGGAGAGGCCTGCCCGAGCTACAGTCCCCAGCCTGGACCCAGCTGGTGTGGGAGAAGGGAGGAAGGGCAGCATGGGTTCCTCTGGCTCCCCAGGAAGAGAGCCAGGAGGAGCCTTTCTGAGGACAACACCATGCCCAACACCACCAAGAGGCTCAGGGAGGAGGAAGGAAAGGAGCCTGACAGTATCATCCCTGGCAATAACCACAATCTTGTCTTAAGTATGACTGAGTTTCAGAACTGTTATGTTTTATTCTGAACTCCAAGGCTGGCAAATTCAGTCATAAACATACTATTTCTATTTTCTTATGTTAACTGTTGATCAATGATAGCTCCATATGTGGACACTGAAATAAACAAAATTTGAATTTAAAAGGTTGTGGTGCACATTTGTTCAGAGATCAATATGTAAGTAAGTACAACATGTAAGTACAGTGTTTTAAAAGGTCTCAATAATAATATAGGTATACATTTCACAATGATCTGTTTTACAAAGCCCCCCCCCTCCCAACACACAAACATCCATTCATTGTTTGACTCAAAAACACATCCTGCGTCAACACTCCCAGTGTCCTGGTATGCCCCACTCCTCTTCCCCATCTAGTCCAGTGGAGGGTTATCAGAGTCATCATGGGGTCTCCATCACCACATCCATCTGTCACAAGAAGGAGGTAAGGGCTTTATCCATCCCTCAACCCCCCTCTCCCCATTGATTCCTCTCCTTTTGCTGTTCCATCCTTCTCATCCATCAACCACAATCTGACCACCCTTCCCCTCATCATCTCTGACCTCCTCTGAGACGAAGTGTGTGTGTGCGCATGTGTATGTTTGTGTGTGTGCGTGCGTGTATGTCTGTGTTTGCTTGTGTGTCTGCGTGGGGTTCTGTGTGTGTATCCACGCATGCTTCTGCATCAATGCTTAGTCTACGCGTGCCATATCGCTCTATGTAATCACAGAGCAGAATAATTTAGCTGCTGACAGATCAAACAAAGGCTTTCTCTTTAGGAGCCATATTTGCAACAGCAGAATGTGACTGTGCTTCATTCTGCAGATGAGTAGATAAGAGACAGAGACAGATTTAATTACACACCAACAGTGGGGTCAAATAATAAGCACATTGTTTAGATACCGTCCCAACCCAAGACACGCAAAAGCCTTCAAGAGTTGTCAAAGTGCTGTTGTTGCAAGAATACGAGTTGCTTCTCATGTCAGAACTGTCTTGTTTGGCTAAGCGCCTAATTCAGGTTTTGTTTTAAGTAAGACAGACAAGGACAACCACACGGCTCAGTGAACAGTGAAAGTGGACAGGGGTAGTTCTGCAGGTGAAAGGAATTGTTGGAATAAACAAGAGGGCTTTTACCCGCAATGTTTCTCGCTGGGCGGGAAAGGAGGTGCAGGGGGTGAGGAGGTGAGAGCAGATTCCCCTCAGGTGCCACAGGTGTTTTTGTTTTCACATTTCAGGTTGTTGCATTCCTTTGGAGTTTAAGCCTGCTCCTCTCTCATTGGTCTGAAATTGGCAGGAAGTGTCCAAAGATGTTTGCATTGGCCGTTTCGGGTAATTGGATTTGTCTTTTTTTTCTTTTTTACTCTTTGGGACGCTAGCTTCCTTCCTCCCTCCTACCAGACTCCTATCCCCCTTTCCCTCCATGACCTAATGTCAAGACTACTTCTTCACAAAAGGGAATCTGTTCTTGTTTGCTCATGTCACCCTGATATATAGGACATAGCTATTGTCCTCTCTTTGCAAGAGAGAGCAAGGGGGTCTTGTGTGTGCGTGTGTGTGTGTATAGGGTTTGTGTGTCTTTATGTGCGTGTAGCGAGTCTGTATATAGAGCTCACACCACAATATGAATGATTCATCCTCCTCGACATTTGTTAATTGTCGAGACTCCTTGTTCTGCAGAGGTAACCCTCACTAGCCACACAAGACAAGGACAGGTGCTTCCTGTTACAAAAGATCAGCTAATGCATAGGGTTACCACAGGGGCAACTGGAACATCCATCTCTGTTTCATCACACCAGGTGAGAGAGGGATTATCTTGAAAGCGTTAGTTTGTGGAGTTTTTTGGTGTTGTTTTCCCCACTTTTTTCTCTATATCTGTAAGAACAAACCCGCTGAAAAGCGAAATACGCTGTCATACTTAACTGTTAGTACGAGATGACAAGGGACATTTTTGGGTTGTGCTACCAGTTGAGCCAATAGATGGCAAGTGACAAAACAACAACAAAAAGAAACCACAACAGCCGTTTCCTGTCTTTCTTCACCCTACTCAGGTGTCATTAGCCAGGGAGAGAATGATAGCATCTGGGCCGTCCTGAGTTATGTTGTGGTCCATCAGAGTGGCCTGTCCCCTCTGATGTCCTCCCAGACAACAGGATGTTCTGGAGGATCCAGCCATTGAAATTACAGTGCTCAAAGAAAAGATCTGTGATTGGTGTGTAAATTACAGGAAGAGTAGAAATGTGTTGTCATCATCTATCTCTGTATGTCTGACTAGGTGAAGTTACCACTCAAGTTACCTACAGCCCTGTTGCAGAGAGGAGTAAGGAAAGTAAGTACAAAAGGACAGTTTTAGGGTAAACACAGCAACATATATGATGGAATGTCTTTGAAAGCTCCTCTTGTGTGTGTACGTGTGTGTGCACGTGAGTGTGCGTACGTGTGTATGTGTGTATGTATGTGTGTATGTGTATGTTCTGTGTACATCTACAGAACAGGCAGAGGAGAACAACCACTGATATTGCCATCTGGATGTTTGACCTTTGATCTAAACACAAGTAGAGAAAGGGAATCCCACCTGGTATTCAACATTTAAATACTAAGATTAAAATAGCTCGTACTTGTTTTAAATATGTCCATCATTGTGTCACTGCATCTGTCTCAGTGTCTTGTAGATTATAAACTTTGTGATGTTTGCCAAAGCTGCCTATCAAAACAGCAAGCACTCTGTATTTAAAGGGGTGATTGACTGGGTTTTTTGAGTATTTTACACTGTTCCTTAAGGTCTCCGAATAGGGTATGTAACATTGGTTTGGCTGAAAATGGCCCGGGTGCTTTCCTATGCCCTCTTTTACATCCAGCATTTTTTCCCCGGGAAAAAACGCTAGCTTTTTCCCTTATATCATTGGTATTTAGATGAGCTGTGCGCTGATTGGTTGGTTTACAACGAGCGAAGCTGCGGAGCAAAGACGGCCAACAGCACTCACTCAAACAAGAAGGTGGCGACTTGAAATAAAAACGTACAAATAAATCTATTGTGTCTACACAACACAGTTTTCAACAGATTGACTAGATATAATTTGAAATGATTACGGTAGTTTCCACGTCTGTTGTCGAAGCAAACAGAATCGCCTTAGGTGGGTAACGTTAGCACTACTTAGCAAACAAACTATCGTGATTCAACACAGCTTCAGTTAGCTCTAGCTATCTTACTGAAAAATAGATCTGGACAAACATGCATCTGAATTGTAGATTTACATAACAACACGGGTTATTTATTTGAATTAAACATAGTCAGGAACATGAAATAACGTAAATCCCATTGCCAATAAACTAGGCTAAACACATTCATGCTCTTGCGTTAGCAAGCTTAACTGGTTTACATGCCTACAGTATAGGTGTTTTCGCTATCTAGCTGTTCTTACATTCCTTGCAAATCACCGATGAAAAACAGATGAGCTTGAGTCTAGTTAACATTGACTAGACGGTTATGGCTGATGTTTGTTTATACCGTAGCATAGAAGATCTATGTGCAGTTGCGCGAACCATTTCACCAAGGACGGTTTTAAAAACCTGGGAATATGTAAAGCAGGATTTGCTATGAAGCTGTTGCTGAAAAGAGGTGCGTTCCGACCTTAGTTATGTTCATCAGAACCGCAAGCTGTAGTATGATTTTGTCGGTAACAGTTATTAGCAATGCTAACGTATCCTGTATCTAGCACAGCCTTTCTCCAGTTATTTCGAATAGATAATCTAGACAGGCGTCGGCAAAAGGCTAGACTGCTTTCGTTTTCTGGCAATTTTTTGTGAAGCTTCCCTTCTAATGCCGACTACAGCTAGTCTAGCTAGTCATTTACTAAGTAAGGTATGTTGATGTGTTTAGAAACGTAGCGTTTTACCCACCGAACTGTCGTTATTCAACTATGACAAGGTAAAAACGGTTTTGCAGTCAGTGACCCCTTTAAATATACATTCAAAGGGTCTTTTCATGTTACTTAATCAAAGAACAAAGAACTGACCAAATAACACCTTGACCCTGAACAAATCTAATTGGTTTGTCTTTATTGGGGGTTATGCCCATTTGGTCAGAGTTTGACCAAACCAGGACTAAGGACAGTGCCAGCATCCTATGTCATTACAAACCCTGAACAGGGTGTGCCCTTCATCCCTCCACACCTCCATATATTCTCCTTCCAAGTCTTTTCATTACCTTTATTCTACTTTGCCTTTGAAAGCCAGACTTTTCAGGCTGTCAGAAGTGGGAGGCAGGGAGGGAGAGAGCGAGAGGACGAGTGTATCGGTGTTGCGTGCAGACGGATATTAGGCCCTTTAAAAGCAAAACAAATATGCGTGTGTGCCCTGTAATTTTGCTGTTGACATGTGCACTTACAGTGGGGCTGGGGGACCATCATAATGACTAGGGCAGGTAAGCCTGGAGACAGGTGGAGCGACTCGTCTGTCCGAGTAGCCTTGGGTGAGAAAGGCAGAGGGAGAAAAAGAACGAGAGAGGGTGACACGGAGAAAGACTCGCAGACAGACAGGACGGCACCTTATGATGTCATTGAGGTTAACAGTACTTACTAAGCAGCAGTAAAAAAAATCCCCCTTTTAATGGACAAAGCCATTCCTGAACAATGTACTCACTGAGGCTAACCGCACATTGTCATAGAATGTTATTTACTTATGGTGTGTGTGTCCTTGAACTCACAGTTGACGTCCCACTCTTACCCAATCTGACTGGAACTATTTCTACTACTATTTCAAAGGTTGGGTCTAATATTGGTGCCCTCCTGTTCCTTATAATAGTTCACTTATCACGAAGGGATCCATGTCAGTATTGCTTTTTTGCACTGTAAGGGATCTGTGATACACACATACACACACATGCACACACACTTTCACACGTTCACCTTTGTGTGGGTCATAGCTTACGCCTAGTCACAGCCGTGAGGTCATCTGGAGTGAAGTCCTTCCTGTCCAACCATGAGCTCAAGGAAACTTTATCCTCATGTCAGAGCGTGACTGTGAAGATCAGGTTCACTTGTTTGGCAGCCACCACCAAAAATGACTGGAATCTGAGAAGCAGGAGAGAGTGAAAAAGACAGAGAGACAGAGAGACAGAGAGATTCATGTTTGACTACTTGCAATGTTGGGGATATCTCATTGTTATGATCAGTGACCTATGCACTTTTGTAAAGCTCTCTCTTGGAAGTCGCTTTGGATAAAAGCGTCTGCTAAATGAATAAATGTAAATGTAAAGGAGACAGAGAGAGTACAAGTACAACAATAATAAAAGATAAAGAGAGAGGTTGAAATAACCAAATCTGAGTGTTTTTTTTGCAGTTGCAGCAAAACTGGTTTTTCAAGGGAACATCCATGAAGCCCCATAAAATAAAAGATAACATTTGAGGGGATTAGTCATATGAGTAGAAAACCAAAATTAAAGTGAACAACAATCATTGATTGTGATATATATATATATATATTGTATGTGTACATGTATATATTTTAATATGCATAAATGTTTGTTGATAATTGGTTGATTAACCAACAGAAAGGCACAAATACGGTGGCCCTGAAGTACAATGACACCCACTAACATGAAAGCATCCCCCAAATGAAAACACCCCCGAATACGAGTCAACCCCCCCGAACACGAGTCAACTCCCCCCAAATAGGATGACGTGCTCACCTCCCCCAATACAAAAGGTGTGTTCGACTTCATGCAGCGCCGGCGGCGCCGACAGCCGGCTGCAGCCGGCTGCCTTGAATCTGATAATGCCATTGGCTGCTCCAAGTCAGCCGGGCTGCAGGCGGCTGCAGACAACGCCGGCGCTGAATGAAGTCGAACGCACCTAATGGCAATCATAAAGGAGTCGGCAAGATCAGGGAAACACATCTCTGCAGTGGACAATGTTCTGAGAATGTATTGCGAAGCGCTGACAGTATTGTGTATAGCTGTAGTCTATCGTGATCCCATTTAACCAATGTTCTTCCAGTTAAAAACCCCAGTCTGAGTCTGGGTGACAGGGATGGAGGGCTGCAGTGAGATCCAGGCAGCTTCTTTCTCCTTTAACAGAATCCTCACATTGTTTTGGTTTCCTCCTGATTACTGAAGACATGACACAACTGTGAGAAACACCTTCCGGGAAGGACACGCACACATTTTGAAACAGGCAAATACACAAACACACACGTACACCCCACACATCCCACCCACTGACCCATACATTCCACATACAAATGATAAGATCTACAGTACTTTGTAGAATCACATATGGAGTACAGATGAGTGGCTCCATTCTATGTGTGATCAAAACGCTTCAGGAAGATTACAAAACAAATGTAGGATTTTAAATGAATTCCAATCTGTCACATTTACTCTTAATTGGAAGACTGTGACAGGCGACCCAACAGCAAATGAATACATTCTCATGCATCCTTTATTTATCCCTCATCAATTTACTGACCTATCCTCGCACAGTTTCATTATATGGTTTACTTTCATTTTCACAATCCCTGGTTTCTTTGCTTTACTCATATGTTAAAAGTCATTATATTAAGTAATGAAACCTTTAAATATTTGGCACCCCGATCTGTCCTCAAGCTTCCTTTGCATGACTTCCAAGGACAAGCACATTTGGCAGACATGTGGTGATAATGGTTTTCAATGGTTTTACAACTCTTTTCCAGTTACATATTTGACATACTGTTCTCCTTTTCGTCTTCTGAACTGTTGCAACCAACAACCCCAATATAGAAAACTCACCAAAGGCCTAAGAACAAAGAAAATAATCAGAGAGAGACAGATTCAAAGTCAGGGAGCAAAGTGAAGGTGACATGGGGGTAGGGGATGAAGTAGAAAGACAAACAAACATTCTTCTCTAGAAACCCATAAACAGAAGATGAGGAAGAGGGTGTGTGTCAAATATTTCCCATGAAATTAGTCATAAAATGGCGTTCAGAGTGTTCCCTGTCCAAGACCATTGTCCCTGATCGTTGTTGAGATGCCTTTGGTCCACCCTGTGAGAAATATCCACAGGCAGTTAGAAGAAACACAACAAGGGAATTACAGGCCTTCAAACCAGTACCATATTAACTCTCCTTGCTAGTCTAGCCATTAACAAAGCCCCCCAAGGTGTCCTCACTTATGCCTGTATAAGACACACACACATTTGTATACAGTATATTGTGTATTTCATTGTGTATTTTATGCAATATTTCACTTTCTATCATATACACATGCAATAATGCCTCTGGTTGGATGTTAAAAAAGACAAGACACAGATAGTTGTTTATCCTGTCACTGTGGCTTTCGTCTTTATGTCTAAGAATGTCGAAACACAAACTTATGTTATGCAAATAGGATGCTGAACTACCCACCCACCTCTCTCTCTCTCTCTCTCTCTCTCTCTCTCTCTCTCTCTCTCTCACACACACACACACACACAGACATACACAGACATATATTAGCATGCTCTCCTGTGGTGAATACTTGGACTTGGCCCTCGGTCACCTTGGTTTACAGTAACACTGCTCCTGGATTCCCTTGGAGAGGGATTTTCATCAATGGACACTCAAGCATGTGTATTTGTGTGTGTGAATGTGTCTTGGTGTTGCCAATACCTGCACGTGTGTGTGTCACATCGTGCAATCAATAAATATTTCTTCTATTTATGGGAAGTGTGCAGACAGCACCTTCCTGGACAATGACAAATATTTGTGGCTGTGGTAGAGAAATCACAGCTGTTCAGACTTAACCCTAAGTGTATATTGCTGTTCACTGTTGTGTGTATGCGTGTGTGAGGCATGACAAGTCGATGACTGTCATGTTCTTGTGCGGAGTGAATGGCAATGGGGGGAGCTCAGCAGAATGTGATGAATGAGTCGTCTGGGGAGGAGAAAGGAATAAAAGTGGACTCTAAATTATACAGCGCTTCTTGCTTGTCGACGGCCATAATTAGTACCCTGCTCAGGTGTGGTGAGTAGAGCAGGATACGGGAAAGGAACAGCCAAGAGTTAAAAACAACAAGTGAGCGAGAGTGTTGTGGATGGGTAGATATCATATAGTAGTTCCTGGACATTGGTGAAAGTAAACACGGACACATTCTAAATGTAAAGGTAAAGTGTTGTTTTTACATGTGGGAAGCACGTGTAGCACTAGTCTTTTCATTTCATAGGTGCTGTCTAGCAGCGTTCCATGTTAAAAAGTGATTGGCCACACTCCTCACATGGGTGGGAGAATTGCCAACAACACTAACAAAACAGGTTAAACCATTTTACAGTGGGATTAAATCAGTTTTTGTTTAAGAATACATTTCATTCACATCTAATCATTGACCCAATACTAAAATAAAAACAATAAAAAAATATTTTTGCAAGTTGCAGTTGTCACATATCACATTTCTACAAATTAACAAAAAGTTTGTTTATGCTGAAAACTGATCGTGCATTCGTTTCATGTACCAGATTTAAGGTGTAGTTAATTTGGGGGGGGATTTATTTGTTATAAGTTACATTCATTTGTAATTTTGCATACAGGTAACATCAAACACCCATGGAGACAAATGCATAAACAAAAAAAACACACACACACAGAAGAGTTTCAGAACCAAACCTCCAAAGCCACAATGTTATCATTTCCTTTCTAACCATCCCCTACCCGTACCTTGGAAAAGAGACAAGGTTAACCCCCCGTCCCCATTCTTCATGAACTTTGACACACACACACCTTAGATTTGCATTAACACCCAGGAGATATGGGGGGGGGCTGTCAGAGCAAATTGAGATATATTCGTCTGAACCGGACATATCTGCGTGACAGGATGTAATGCCTCCTGGAGAAAGCTCTGTTTTTGTTCTTATCAGAGTCATTGCCCCTGGGGCACAGGACGGATGGGTGATGAACAGCTCACTGCTCTGAGGAGGAGTCACCGAGGGAGGGAGGGAGGGAGGGCAGGCTTCCACACCCACCCTCCTCCTCTGTGACTGTGGAGAGAGAGACATTGATCTTCTTCACACATGTAGGTCTGTCATTCTGTTGCGCAGGTACTCAACAAACGGGGTCATCTGTGTGTGTGTGTTTGTGTGTGTGTGTGTGTGAGAGAGAGAAAGAGAGAGAGAGAGAGAGAGAGAGAGAGAGAGAGAGAGAGAGAGAGAGAACAAAAGAGAGAGAGAGATAGAGCGATGAGAGAGAGATCGAGAGAGAGAGAGAGAGAGAGAGAGAAAAAAGCAAAAGAGGAAGAGAGACAAGGTCAAGTAGCACCAGTTGCCAGCAGAAACCCAGAAACGCGAGGAGAGCATAGCTAACCTCCCTTATGTGTGGTTCTTCTAAAGGCTTCACAGTAAGTTCTTCAACATTGCTTACTTTTTGTATCTGTATTTCAGCCTACACAAGTGATAAAGTCTAGCTTTATAGGGCCAATGTGAGGTATTTTTTTCAGAATTTAAGTTAATTTATAATCCCAAATCTAACAACATTGTCTTATAGCAATAAGTGGTTGTGATAATAATAATAATAGATTTTATTTGTAACGCACTTTACATTTGAAACAAATCTCAAAGTGCTTGAGTTAAGATTATAAAATACGTTTTTACTGATATTTCTTTCATAGTTTCAGGCATTTCTACTTTGTGTTGGAGCCCAGCTGTGTGTTGTTGTTGTGTGGTTTTCATAGTCTTTTTCAGTTGTGTCAGAGTTTCATGTTTTCAGAGTAACTTTTCTCTGTTGTGCTGTAACAGTCATTCAGAGCCACCGGCTGTGGTGACACACACAAAAGGTGCCCTGTGAATGCCCTTGTGCCCTTGTGAATCTTAAATCTAGAAGCAAGTACTTTTCTACAGTTCTCAAGAGCATTGCATCTATATTCTGGTGTATGACTAAGGCCACCGTTCAATTTGAAAAAAAATCCATACTTTCAATTCACATTGACAGTTTTAATTAAAGTTTCCGCCTACAGTTTGAGTGAAACAGAAAACATGTTTTCAGTCATTGGATTTCAGTGTGAAAAAATATGAAATTATTTGAATTTTTGCAGAGGAGAAAGGTATAAGGTGTGAGGTACACTCACACGTTAACCACACGTTAACCACAATTGTACACAAGACCAGGCAATATTTTTGACAGCACAGGTTCCAGGCCCACAGAGCAACTTAACCCTAATCTTCTAAATGTTTGTTTTCAGTGCAGGAAATGAAATTGAAATTGAAATTGAATCTGTAAATGCATTTAAGATGAAGCAATAAAATCCCTTGAACATAGTGAAGGTTTACCTTCTTGCTTATTACCAGGTAATTTTATCAACTGTTTCAATATTTTCTATACATCTAATACTCTTATCTAATACATCTAATACTTCACAATGTCCTGGAGTGGCAAATATCTCTATGAATCCTACAATACTATACAGGAGGAGAGAAAGATAGTTATAAAGCAATAAAGATAAAGAAGAGAGATGGAGAAAGAGCAAGGGAGGGAGTAACAGAGAGGATGACTGGAACAGGGTGACATGTTCCAGTTCACTTTAGAGGAAGTCTGGCCTCACTGGACGCCCTGGTTTCCTTGTGAAAGTACGACCGCTCCTGGTTGCCTGACGTGGACAGGAACCTCCATCTCCAGTCGGAGGTCGCCTCCTGGGCCTGGGCAGTGGGCACCCTCAGGATGTTTGGGCCCCGTGAAATGGAAGCGGGCTGGGGGGGGGGTTGAGCGGGGAGAAGGGACGATGGGTCAGGGCGACTGGCTTTGAAGTTTGTTTGTCCGGTTGTTGGAAAGTTAGGAAGGACACCCCCACACCACCCTCCTCACCCTAAACCTCCTGCACCTTCTTCAGTCTCACACCTGGCGTTTCCATTTTTAGCTAATTTTCAAGACAAAGCTTTCTCTCTTTGCTTTATCTGGTTATTTGTGATGCTTGAGGATTTTGTTTCAGTCTTTTCTGCTACAACAATGATAAGGCATGGTGGGGAGGGGGTATTGGGGGTGGAAATGAGATAAAGACAGGGACCGAAATAGGTAATGAGACGAAATGGAACAGGAGAACTAAACTACAACAGAGACAACTACGCAATGGTGTTTCTATGTTCCTCAGCCCTGATGCACACCTACGTAATCTTTCACATTCTTATCCTCCACTCTCTCTCTGTCTCTGTCTGTCTCTCTGTCTCTTCCTCTCTCTCTCTTTGCAGGCCTCTGCCTCCCAGCACGACACAGCCATGCTCATCTCAGAGGGGTCGCCCAGCACCCTAGGGGTCGTCCTCGCCACCGCGGCAACGACAGTCGAGTGGAACGTGGATATGACGGCATGGAGCGAGGCCGAGTTCGAGGAGAGGTGCACGTACACGGTAAAGGACCAGCTGTTGGACAATGACCCCGAGGGGGACAAGGACAGGACGCAAGCAGAGAGGTCTCTACCGAGGAACCTGGCCTTCAAGCAATGTCCCGAGTCCACAGAAGTACGTATGGCACAAACCACGCCTAATCCCGAAGATGGCTGTTCCTGTGACTAAAGTCCAGAGTATGATGGTATTTGAGACTGTGTGGCTGTGTGTGTGTTTATGTGAGAATGCGCATGAGTGTATTTTAATGTGGATCTGTGTGTATATGTGTGCATGCCTTATGTACGAGTGTGTGTGTTTGTGCCTTCTGTACTTGCGTCGTTGCACTCCCCAACATCGCGTACGTCTCTCATCTTGTTTTCATGCCAGAATGGCAGGGTGTTTGTGTCCAAATCAGCATACGTCACTCCCTCACCCCCACCCTTCCCCCCCATCCTTCCTCTGGAGGAGGAAACGGTCGACAAGTTGTTGTCTAAACTCAGCCTTTCCTCTCCTCTCTCTGCTGAGCGCGTCTTGGAGACGGGCCGGACAATGGCCTGGGCCCTCAGAACACAGCCTGAGGTCACATGATTAGTAGCTGCCCAGGATTCCCGGCCCCCATTGTCCACAGCACGCCATTAAAACCGTAAAGACGGAGACACGTGGATGCACCTCAGGGTTTGTGGTCATAAATAACCCTCCGTTTGTTACAGTAGGAGTGTAGGTCGGAGTAGGGCGTGGGGGGATCGACGTGAAAGTACTAGATGGTTGATGTTTAACGGAGGAGGAGGTGGGGGAGGGGGGAGGGCGGACTGAGATAGGGAAGTATGTTTGGGTTGAGGGCCTCTTTATTTCTGTCAATAAGAGAGGACGGCCTGAATGGGCCCATGTGGTTTCTTGTTTAAACACATTAGTTACAGTCAAAGACTGGGCCTTTGTGTGTGTGTGTGTGTGTGTGTGTGTGTGTGTGTGTGTGTGTGTGGTGTGTGTGTGTGTGTGTGTGTGTGTGTGTGTGTGTGTGTGTGTGTGTGTGTGTGTGTGTGTGTGTGTGTGTGTGTGTGTGTGGGTCGGTGGGTGTGTGTGTGTGTGTGTGTGCGTTTGTGTACGTGTGTCTGAGTCTCTGAGTGCCTGGGCCTGTGTGTGATATTTATCTTCTCCTAAAGAAACAATAACAATGCATTTCATCACGGTCTAGCGACTAAAGTCTACGGCACAAAATGATACAAAGTGTTGCAAATACAGTCAAATGCTCGACGCGCTCGCAAATAATCTTTTCAGTAGAAAGCACAGGAAAGCAGATCAAAACACAGAACTGTTTTGACAAACTTTCAAGCAATGGATGGATTTACCCAGGTCTGTTGCAAGCTATAGCATACAGTATATCCCTACAGTACAGTACCAGGTCTGATATACACTGTACCATTTGTTTGTAGTACATCCCTACTGTACAGTATCGGCCATTTCAAAGGCGAGACAACATAGCATTACTATGACTTGGATTTCCTTTGACAGACCTGAAGGTGCTGTTGATGGCTCAGGGTGTGTCTGACACCTTATCCTCCCTCCTCCCCTGTTTCGGAAGCCTAAGACAGGGGCTAAGTTTCACGCCTGCAGGTGCGAGAACAAGAGTCACGGTAAAACTTTAATAGCGCTCTGTGCTCGAGGGACAACCTGTTGGATTAGTCGATGAAATATTCAGTATGAGAGCTAGACTACCTAGCTAAATCCATTTTGGAGATATCGAAAAGTTGTCATGTGCCAAAGGTTTTTCCATACTTCTGATACAGCTACACCACTCTCTTATTCAGTTGTATGTGTCAAGAGAAGGGTGATTGATCTATTTTCTAATTCCACCGACATACAGTATGGTTTCCCTGTGACCATGCAGTTGTTTTTGAATGAGTTGGCTTGTTCACGTAGACCAATATTGATCTTAATCTAACCCCAAGAAAGGTACAACTGGTTTCTACAGAATCACATCAATCTAATCTGAGGTTTGCATATGGGTGTCCACATTTATGCCAGATTTTCGGAATGACTCCATGGTTTTGTGTCGGAGACATCTCTTTCTGTGTGTTGGACAGGTGCTTGGAGTGACCAGCATTGAGCTCATTCCAAAGGGGACACGATTCGGCCCCCTGGTTGGGCAGAGCTACACCAATGGAACAGTCCCCAAGAATGCAAATAGGAAGTACTTTTGGAGGGTAAGTGGTGCCATGGTCTCGCTGCTGGTAAATACACACGGGCAAAAAACACACACACATCAACACATGCACACACACACACACTCATGTGCACTGTCTCTCATACTGACTAAGCAAGGAAGTGGCTTTGAGCCAGCGGGTGACAACTTGATCTTGCAAAGATAAGTGATTACACAATATTGTAGAGATTCCGTCATGTAGAAGAGACATATAACATAACTTATAACATTGAAACAAGAATGGCATGGAGCCAGGGCTGGACTGGCCATCTGGCATACCGGGCATTTGCCTGGTGGGCCGACGCACTTTTGGGCCGAATCGCCGATATCATTTATATATAGATATATTTTGGGTCGGGCCGGCCCATAGAGAACTGACAGCGGCCCATTGGTTAATTTCCTTTATTGGCACTCGCCTGACCCAATCAAATGCAGGAAGACACGAGCTGTTGGCTAATGCGTATGCTGGTTTGGCATCGTTAAAGTTTAGCATCGATAAAAATGGAGAAACGAAAGTGCAGAAAAGCTAAGAGAGAAAAAACAAAAAAATCGTCAGGCGGATGCCGCAAAATGTAAAAAATGTTTTAGCATGTTTGGGGGGCTTCAACATCATCACCTGTAGTAGAGAATTATAACTGGGCAAGCTGCAATGTTGTAATCTTTCCAGTAGACAATCGCACGCAAAAAAAAACACACAGTTTCAGTAAAATCACAAACACCAAACACTTTGAATAGAAAAGTATGTCATACGTTAAGAGTAAAAAAGGGAAGAACAGGGAGTGAGTGTAGTCTTTGAAACTTCCTCTCCAATTCTCGCCCTCCAGGTTTTCTCCGAAGGCCGATTGCATCACATCCTCGACGGCTTGGATGAGGACAGAAGTAACTGGATGCGATATGTCAACCCAGCGTGTCGTCCGGAAGAGCAGAACCTGGCAGCATGCCAGACTGGCATGGCCATCTACTTCTACACCGTACAGCCCGTGTGTCCGGGCCAGGAGCTGCTGGTGTGGTACTGCCCGGAGTTTGCCCAACGCCTCAACTGCCTCCCACCCCCGGGACGGCTGGTGACGGAGAGGATGGGTAAGAAGAATGTGTATGTGTGAGTGTAAATGTTTGTGTGGGACGTTGTAGTTTGGATCCAGTCAAAACCAATCCAATTCCATATTTTAGAGTCAAACCCTGATTGAGTCTCTTCTGTATGATGTCTGTATTACAGGGGAGAACCCAAACAATCCAATTATGTGATAGTCTTTACTGTTTTTTAATATCGTAATTCCACACCCCTTTGTTTTGATAATGCTCCCAGGTGTGTGTGCTCTCAGGTTTGTGTGGATCTGAGGAATGGAATCCTTGGTCAAAGCGCATGCCGTCTGACACACTCTTTGTGTAGGTGTTTTACAAATAAAAAGTAATGCCCACAGGGTCTTGGTAGGGACAAAGACAAAGCAAAGATTAGAAAAGAGAGGGGATCTATCTCCAGGTGTAGTCTTCATGTACAGTGAAACCAATTCTAGTTGTTCTGTTTCTACTTTTCAGAAGCTATATTTATGGACTGCATTTATATAGCGCGTTTTTTATACCTTAGCGGCACCCAAAGCGCTTTACAATTTTGCCTCTCATTCACCCATTCATACTCACACTCACACATACCGACGGCGGCGAGCTGCCATGCAAGGCGCCGCTCTGCCCATCGGGAGCAACGTGGGGTTCAGAGTCTTGCTCAAGGATACTTCGGCACATGGCCTGGGAGTAGTCGGGGTTCGAACCGTCAACCTTGCGATTAACAGACGACCCTCTCTACCCCCCTGAGCCACAGCCGCCCCATATAATATATTCATATTCATCTTCAGCCAGTCCATCTTCATTACAACACTTTGCATGGCTGTGAAGAATGCATTTACATGAATGCTTACCTACAAACTTCTATAAACACACCCTATTTTAACTATCTGAAATGCAAGTATCAACTGCGAAACGCAAGTAACTTTGTGGGCGGAACTGGGGCGCTGTTGCTATTATACCGGCGGGATAAATGACTCTTGCACCCAACGCAAATCTAAAAGGGGTTGGTCTGAAGTAGCTACATTACTCGGTGTGGTTTGGGCGTAACATGCAATAAACCAATCAGAGCATCATCTCACATTCCTTTTAAAAGCAGACATGCTTGTTCCATGGCAGATTGTTAATATAATGTCAGATTTGCGGTTCACAGCCGAGGAGACCGACGTTCTCGTCAGGGCCGTAAAAGACAGAGAAGTGACATTGTATGGGGATGGGAAAAGAAACCAACCCAAATTAGCTTCGGTTAAACAGGTGTGGGAGGAAATTGCCACAATTGTTACAAATCAAGTTCACATATATAGAGATTTGTCATGATTTAAAAAAAATCATTGACATGAAAGAAATGTAACACAGCCATACAATAAATCAAAACTATGTAACCCAGCTTCGCAGGAAGAAGACCCTGGCCTCGCCAGCAGTGCGCACAGGCCAAGCATGCGCCCTTAAAATACATCTGAATAAAGCACCACTGACTTAAAACTAAGTTTTTCCTGATCTGTGGCAGAATTGTTTTCTGAAACTGCAAAATAGCACCAGGGAACGTTTGCGCCGGAATACGCCTCCCTTTTCGCTGAACCGCCCCCGGGAGCACAAGTTCATTCCCTAATTTACCAACGTGCTTCTGTGGAGGGAAAAGTCGTCTGTGCCAAATAGGAATGATACATGCGTCTGTGTACAAAGTCAATTGCGCTGGATGCAAGATAGGGCCCTAAGAGTGAAGCAACCCAGCTTGGTTGACGTGATGACAGCTCTCTGGCACAACCACTATATGTATTTGTGTCTTGAAGAGGAAGAAGGGGGAGGATGTGCTCCAGTGACTACTTGAACTTCCTGAAGAGACGACCCGCTGACAGATTGATATCTCTCCGAGTGTCGGCTGTTTGTTGCCAAGAGCTCACTTCTTAGGATATCAGGATGGGGGGTAGTGGTGGGGGAGGGAGGCACATGTGGCACACACCACAAACAAGGGTGTTTCTGTGTGTAGATATTTGTGTGTGTGTCTGTGTATATCTGTGCCTGCAGGTATGCACAGTGCTTTTGGCGGATGTCGCAAACCCCCATTAGCTTGCTGGTTGGTCTACTTTCTGTAACATCTTGCAGGCCTCTATTGCAGCCTCAGTCTTATCTTGTCTCTTGATCTGGCCCCTATTGTTTCACCTGGAGTGTCAGCTTTCACAGGGCCCAGCCAGTGACTCTTTATGAGACATCTGCAAATGTGGATGTACACTGACACAGATATAATATACAGACATACATTCTTAGTTGTCCTTTTCATCTCACTGACACAATTACTGGTTATACTGGAGTACTCCCTTGACTGTGCGTGTGTCTGTATTTGTGGTGAAAGCCACAGGGGTTATGTCAGACTAACAGCAGTATAGTCTGTGTGTAGCAGTGTGTGATCGTAGACTGGTATGAGTGTCTGATGTTTCTGTGGTACTAGATTGTATTGCACAGGAATGGCGTATACCTATAAATGTGTCACTTGTACTGGTATGACACCGATGACTAAGTGAGAGTAGATACCACCAGGTAATCCTACACAGCAAGTTCAGTTGATACTCAGTTTGTGTGTGAAGACCAGAATGTTGCCTTTCCCAGGAGAACTATTGACGTGACAGTTGAATATACGTGTCTGTCTTGTGATTTGTTCTGCAGGGCAGAGTGGGAGTCAGGAGAAGACTTCAAAGAAGAGAGGATACAGTGTGTCGGAAATCCTCAGGAACGAGCCCACCAAGCGTCATCCCACCTCCAGCCCCGTACGGCCTACCAGCCCCCCCATCCCGGCACCCTGTCTTCCCCCTGTGTCCTCAGGTGGTCTACCCCATCCACCCCTGCGTGGACGTCCTCGACCATCCCAGCTACAAACCCGTCAGATACTGTGGCCCTTCAACCCCCATTACACCAGCAAGTGGTCCTGTAGCACCCCATATCCACTTCCCTGTCAAGCACAACCTGGGTGCTCTTGCCATGGGCAAACATTACCCAGAGTCCTCTCTGTCTGGTCGATCAAACACAAGTCTACGGCATGCACCCTACCTCATTCCTCCCTACCCACAAAGCCTCAACAACATCCTACCTCAACCATACTCCTTCTTCAGCGATAGACTTAAATCTCATCTTCCACATCCCTTACTTTCTTTTGAAGGTTATCTGCACTTCCCCCCTCCCCCAGCCAGTGAGCATACGCCCCTGGCACTTCCTGTGGCATTGACCAATAGCATCAAAGGCAGCACTTGCACTCTGACAAATAGAGGCAAAGATTTCGACTTCACAACTTCAACTAATATCTACCTCAGAAACCCACTTGTTAGGTTGGAGGACAACTACAGGGACCTAAAGCATTCCCCATCCTTCCCTTACAAGGATCCCTCTCCTCCAACTACCTCCAGTGCCTCATCCGTGGCCACCTCCCTAGGGGATGTATCGTCCCTTATCACACCAAGCGGAGGTTCACCTGCGATGGGCTTGGCTGTCTCCTCAGTCCGCCTACCCTCCAAGTCCACGTCCTTTATTCTGAGGTCCGGCCATCTAGCTGGGGGGGCGGTAGATCTCCGCAAGGTCAAGCGAGGGCGGGTCATCGGATACAAGACCCTCTCCTATCCCCTCAGCAGGCAGAATGGGAAGATCCGGTACGAGTGCAACATCTGTGGCAAGATCTTCGGGCAGCTGTCAAACCTCAAGGTCAGCTCACCATATTCCCAGTGCCTTCCATCAGGGTTTCCGTACCACGAATGACAACTTATGTTGATGGCAGATAGACAACGCAACCTCTTCATCTCTATTTCCCCTCATCTATCTCCATCTTTTCCTTCTTGTTAACATCTCCAGGTGCACCTGCGCGTGCATAGTGGCGAGCGCCCCTTCCGATGTCAGACCTGCAGTAAGGACTTCACTCAGCTGGCTCACCTGCAGAAACACTTCCTGGTTCACACGGGAGAGAAGCCACATGAGTGCCAGGTAAAGGGACACTACTGATCCATGCTTTGCATGTCCACTAGCATTTATATTTATAATATTTACTGGACCAGTATCCTTTGTTGTACCCTAAGAGATCACTTCAGGGTCACTAGAGAAGTTGGTCTACTGTAATACAGCATCAGTGTATTAATGCATTTAGAATTTCGCAAGGAGTGGGTGTTATGTGTGTGATGAGCCTATTGGATCTGGCTAGGGTTAGTCTTGCTTTACCACAGTAAACCCTCAACTCCTAAAAAGCAGCTGAAGATGCATATTTCTGAAATAATCCGACTTCAAGGGAGTTGCAACCGACCCTGACATTCGATTTTTATGTCCAAACCCAAATCGAACCGGATGCAGTTAATTTAGGCTGAATCACTGAGTTTGACACACAGACAGAAGTTCCAGAATTTTTACACAATTTTTACACAATATTTTCACTAAACACGTGACCAAACCATACAACATAAGTTCTCAATCTTGTCCAAACCTGGCCCACACATCGCGTTTCAACAGGTCCCATTGCTCTTTAGGTCGGATAGCCACCAGCTCTACTGTTCACCTCACCAATACCAAGAAAAAACACAATGGTACGTTTTTAAGCCTCTCCCTCCATCTCTCCGTCTTCAGGTGTGCCACAAGCGTTTCAGCAGTACCAGCAACCTCAAGACCCACCAGCGACTCCACTCTGGGGAGAGGCCCTACCTGTGCAAGCTGTGTCCGGCCCGCTTCACCCAGTTTGTCCATCTCAAGCTCCACAAACGCCTCCACAGTGGGGAGCGCCCTCACCACTGCCAGCACTGCTCCCGCTCCTACCTCCACCGCTGCAGTCTCCAGGTACATCTCCAGGGCTTCTGTCCAGCCCCGGCCCCCTCCTCGAACCTTCCCCATGGCCTCTTGCAGGAAGAGCTCCACCGCGTCAATGCAGAGATCGACAGGTTCGACCTGAGCGAGGCAGCGGAGCACCTGGAGGCCATGGCGGTCGAAGCAGAGCTGGAGAAGGGGAGCATCGGCACTCTGATTCAGGAAACGGAGCTGGTGACCTCCAGCCACCAGGGCTGCACTGGCGAGACCCTGTCTTTAGAACTTAACGGCTACGAAGTAGCGAGGAAATCGTCGGTCCTCAGGCTGCATCAAAGCGGCACTCTACCTCATGATCTGACCAACATCAAACAAGAGACAGGCTGTATCTCAAAGGTGTGAAATACACCTCATGTCATCCATTATTCGTAATATCTGGGAGTTAGCTGACCTATTTGAAGAACACCTCCTTTAGAGCCCTCTCATCTCTGGACAATGTTAGGGAGTAGGCCTTTGCAACAAGAGCCCGAACCTAATAACATAAATGTGTCTGTGCATATTAATCATACATATCCCTTACCCTAATTTATTATGCCATTTTGTTGTAATTTAAGGAATCCACAGCAGGTGAACTGTGGACTGGGAGATCCAATATTTTGAACAGGGTTTCCTAATATCTATTTGTATTTAATTCCCATGTGGAGTAACTGAAGACATGTGATTTTAGTCCATAAAAATGGATGTGCCTTACTTTATATTTATCTTTGCAATTGTGTTAAAATAATGTTTTGGGCTGATGTGAGACTGCATTGTCCTGTTGTCGCCAGGGTTGTGTATCAGACTGCATTTGGCACTGTGGGAGCTTTCACCTTTTTGGGAAATGTGTTCCAAGGAGTCAGAGGCAGTTGAATGCAAACCAAGGTTTTATTGGAAATCTGGGCTGGGTTTCCCGAAAGCATCGTAAGTCTAAGTTGATCGTAGAGTCCATCGTACGATGGATCTTAGTTGTACGGGCCGTTTCCCGAAACCATCGTAGCTAAAGAGGCACTTGAAAATCGTCGTAGATTAACGAGAGCGCCAGACCAGTCGTAGATCACTAAGTGCATCGTAGCACAGAGACTCAGTGGAGACACACGTCGGCCGACCATATAAACTACATAGACTAATGCTGAAAGTTAGTTCAGATGGAAGATAAGATTACGTATTTTGGTTCTCTTTTTACACCTGTTGCGTCGGAACTGGGATATTTGTTGGTGAACCATACAAGTGTAAATGCTGAAACAATATCAGAATCAGGTTTATTCTCAAGTAAATTTAGGTTACACAAAATAATTTTATTTGGTGGGTTTGGCGCATGCAATAAACAAAGATTTAACAAACAAATGTCTGTCTTATTCAAAATACTATAACATTGAAATATGGCTGTTGTAATGTGCAATAGTAACTAGAAATGCATTAACGAAACGCTGTTACGAGTGCAATAACACAACAACAATTGAACATTGAAGATGTTTATTAGAATTATAGGCCTGGTAGCACGCCAAGCCCAGTGGATGAAGAGGCTGGTGGCAGAGCCGAGCCTGATGTTGGGAGATGGTAGCGCCCAGGAAATGGAAAGACTCCACAGTGTTGACTGGGAAGTCACACATGGTGAAGGGGCTGAGAGGGAGTGAAAACTCATACACAAATCATAAAAACCATTGAAGATAGCCTAAGTCCTGCACTGCGGACTTGTCCCCTCTGGTTGTGGGGAATTGGATGTGGTCTGGGATGTGCCAAAGTATTGCAGTAGTGACAGCCTGCACAGATCTTGACACTGGGGCCTTGGAGAGCCCATGTCCATCTACAATAACCTCCAGAAAACTGCCAGTGCATAGAACCTTAACACTGCCAGTAGGGTTGCAGGGGTTAGTGCAAAGGACCTTCTTGTTAGCCTCTGCAGGTCTGCTTCTATGTGGTTCAGGAGCATAATGATATCATGATGTCATCTGACATATCTTACACTCAATGAGTATAATTGATCAACCATCATTTAAAGTAGTTGATTATTCATGTCAGAAACAATGATTCCTTGTTGAAGACATGGGGTATTAATTACTTGTGTGTTTGTCATTTGTCACAATGTCATTTGTGGCCAATATTTGAGAATCATCAGACTGCAAACATGGTCTTGGAAAGCTGTTGGCCTATTATCGCAATATTGTAGATATAGTCAACACTAGAAATGAAGACTGAATATGTTGGATTGAGATGCTTGCTGCTAGCTGGGACATGCCATGAGTGATACCATTTAAATGCATGGTTTTTAACCTTGTAGTTCAATAAGTAGTAAATATATGACTCATATATATATTTGCCTATGGAAAGTGGAGTACCAAGAAGAGTTAAAAACCAAGGAGAAATAGGCTAGTTGTTTTATTACAGTTTGTTCTCCCTGCTCCTGCTCCACACATGGGTCTAAGGTGAAAAACATGTAAGGATTGGACAGTCAACACTGAATGATACAATACACAATTCAGCCTTTACTTAATTAAAAATACACATTGTATGCTTAGCCTTAGGCTATAAGGTAACCTAAATTTGACACTACCTTGTTGGTTGGGCAGACGAATATAGGCACAGAAATGGAGGGCCTTGTGAACTTCATCTCTTCAAACAAGAGCTTCCTCTCCTCAATTTGGAGATGAGCTCACTTCATTTCCAAAACCTCCTATTGGTATTTAGCATCCTGTGTCGCTGATTGCAGGGTCCTGGCACCGGTGTAAAACTCAGATGCAGCATAGTTTGCACGTTCACCTTATTAGGATTCCTCCGTCAGGAGGGAACCTATTGTTATTGGTGGTTTTCTTATTATTTGTAATTCTTGTGCCATTTTTGTGAAATTTGGCACACTCATTAAGGACAGTCCCTTTTATACTTACACCAAGTTTCATGTTTCCCTTTGCACCACTCTAGCGCCACCAATGGGTCAAAGTTGGACTTTTGTTTCCACACGCAACTTTTGAACCATATGACTGATTTTCAAAAATTAGGTACCATTGGATTCCCTGGATCAAGACGAGTTCAACACACTATATGACGTCAATTTCCGGTTATATAGATTTTCCGCAATTTCCGGTTTTATCAAAAACCTTTGAAAGCCTACTCCTCCTCCAATTTTTGTCAAGTCTTCTTCAAACTTGCCAAGGATGATCTTCAGACCAAGCCTCACAAAACGTATTCCATGGCGTTCCGATTTTCGAACTGGTTTGTTCGTGATAGCCAATCAAATTCAGCAGAAAAGTCACCAAACAGGAATTATGGATCAAATCTCAGCAAATATTTGAGATATCACCACCAAACTTGGTATATCGGCGGAAGACACTAGAACATGTTACCATGTGCAAGGGCAACTTCATATCTCCAAAAATGATTGATATAAAGCAAATCGAACTTATTGCTAACGCTAAAATAATGCTTTACACATCAGCCAGTCAAAAACTGATACTCTGATTCAATCACAAGTTCATATGAAGACTCTTGAGTGTTTAGTACACAAATCTGAGAAACAGTTGACTGTAAGATGAAGAGTAGATTTTTGGTGAATATGCTACCTGGGCTAATTTCTAATGTAATTGGGTGTGCTCGGGCTTCGCCAGAGCCAACCTTTGTAATCTCACATATATATTTATTATTATTTTTGCCCCCCTACTCCTCGGTCAATATTTGGACTACATAGAAAACGTCGACGTCCAAAGTTTCGTCTTGGTCTCCATTGAGTTGCTTGTATCAGAATTTACGTTCCGTTGCACAGTTTAGGACCATACAACGTTTTTGTGGCATAAAGTTGATTTTGTCGGCAAAGGGTAGACTACTCAGTTATAATAGTCCACGTCACAGCGTCGGCACATGTTAGCAACGACGCATTAGATACGACCACCTGGTACCTTATCCAGCGGATGCCTCACTATAACCCAGCTGCTGGTTCATCTGCAGCATAAATGTAATTGTCAACGGTCTTTTCAGCAGGGACATATTTTGCTAATTTACTAAAGGGTTATCTGTTGTAGCCTACCTACCAAGATAAGGGGACAGCAAAAATACTAGTCCGGCGGTGTACTTTAGCCACATTTCTTGCAGCAACTGAATGGTGAGATTCTCCGAGTCCTAGCTAGTACTGTAGGCTAGTTGTTGAGGATAGCGTTAGCTTGTTTTAGCCGTTAGCACTACCTCAGTTTGCAACCGGCTAACTTAGTCTACATTTACTAGTCTAGCCAGCGAAGCAAATGTCAACTATACAGAAGAACCCTACCGAAATAAACGTACGGTACTGCAAACGATTTGTTTTAAGGAGTTTTTTTTGCAACTGTCTGCTTTTGGAATGTTTAGCGTAGCTCTAGTAGCCTAGAAAGCTCTAGTCTAGCTAGCTAGCTAGCTTAGCTAACGACTGGCTGTTCGTTCGTGAAGGCGCCAAAAGTGGATGGTAATATAAATAGAAAAGGTAGCGTTAGTCTACTGTACAGTAGGCTACATTAAACAGAAAATAAAAAATGTGATAACAACGTTGTGTTTTCTTCGTGTTTGTATGAATCAATTTAAATAGTTGGATGTGCTTACTTCTTTTTGCTATGCTTGCTCAGGTAATGCTAGCTAGGCATTGCGGCGTTTAATGACCAACCCAACATTCTGGGTTAAATGGTCAACCCATCTTGCTGGGTTAGTTTAACCCAACGTGTGTTCTGTCCTATATATTTAACTAGCCGCTGGGTTGGAAACGATGTTTTGGAGTGTAGACAAACTGGAATAGTATAGTCCCATAGCCTACAATTGACCCTTTCAATATAGCAAAGATGGGTGTTCATTTTTTAATCCTGTATTGTGTAAAATTACATTATGCTGATGTCTTTCTAACCCAGTGCAACATGTGCCCTTGAGAGGATTACGGAGTTGAAGAAGCAGATGCTGGGCAACCAACAAGTTGTTTATATCTGAGAAGAATATATTAGAATGTACTTTCTAAGTTTCGTCCTAAACGCTGCACCTTCATGAGATTCATTTGGCCGCCTTGTCTTCCTACCTTCCTCTCATCTACAGACAGGCCAACCTCTGACTCAACATTAACCCAATTGTTTCTCATTAAATACATAGACTACATGAATTAGCGTGGTGGATAGCGAATGGGAGGTGATATGAGCGGTTGTGACACTGACACGGTAAATTCTAAAAAGTTACATTTTCCAAATATTGGTTACAAGAAATATTGAAGTCACTCATCGTTCGAATTACAGGTTCAAACATTCAAACATTCACATATCCTTTGGTTAGTCAAGGCTATCTTTTTGTCGATTTAAATGAGTCATTTGTATATATATGTGGCCTATCAACTGGACGCAATGTTGGTTGTATGGTTTATTACAAGTTTACTAGATTACATAAAATCAAAATGTATTTGTATAGCCCTTTTACACGCAAGCATGTCACAGAGGGCTTCACATACGCCCATAGACCTGCCTCTCAACCAACCTAAACCCTCAAGGAAGACAAGGAAAAACTCCCACAAAAACTCAATGCACATGTCAACTAATGGTTGCTCTCCAGGAATTAATAACCAGATAACGGGACGAGTTGACCAACAACCTACACAAATGTTCTTTGCTGTCTAAAAGCAATGTAAAAACACTGAGTGGTTGATATCAGTAAACACAGTGAGACTATGGGCAGCTGGGGCAGCCACAAGCACACCCTCACAATTTCCCCAGAAATTGTATGCTCTCTAGTTTCCAATGCAAAGTCTCTCTCTGCTCCTCTGTGCGCGCGCGCTCCACATTCTCACACACAACCTTCCCTTCACACACGCGCGGGCTTGGCAAGATGCACACACAACAATTAAGGAGATTGTGGGCTGACTCATTTCTTGGCTTGAAGTGAAGGCCTTGTGGCTGTTGGTTGATGGTCTTGCATTTCCAATTTTGTATGCAATGGTAAAAAGTTCTCAAAATCCTGAAACATTGATAGTATAGGCCAAGAGTAACTACCACACCACAAATGGCCCACCATTACCCATAGGTGGCGCTACAGGCCACGCCCTGATGCACAAAGATACAAGGCTTTCTGGAATGGATAGGCTCACCAAGCCCCTTTCACTTCTTGGCTTGAATTAAAGGCCCTTGTGGATCTTGATGGTATTGCATTTCAGATTTGGTATCCCATTGGTAATTCTGCAGCATAGATTTTTCTATACATTTACAATTTGTCAAGGATATACATTTTTCAATGGTTCGAAATGTTTGGAGGAATCCGCATCACTGCTTTGCAGTTATATTTGTCTTTGTCTTCATGTAGCATCATACAATGTAGCCTACATTGAAAAGTAATAAAATAAGTAGCCTATAATAAATGTTAAGTTTTCAGTAGCGACAGGAAATATTATTTGCGTGCCGTAATTCGTCAATTATTGTGGTTAAAGTCTTAATTTTAAAATCTTAAAATTGCGTCAGAAGAATCACATTTCAGTACAATGGACAGCGTCTTGTTAAGTGCAACTTAAGAGACACGTACGATGGTTCTCCTTACGAGCATGTTCGGGAAACGCACGTAAGAAATAACGATGGATCTTTATTTTGATCGTAGAGAACCCTCGTAACTCGTACGATCCATCGTTATCGGGAAACGCAGCCCAGGGCAAAACCGAAACTGGGTGGGGGGTGGGGGCGGGGGCAACATGAGCGATCTGACAGGGACCTGCACACAGAAAGGACATTAAATATACAGGGTAATCAGCGGGGTAACACAAGACAGGTGGTAATGATCGAAGACAAAACGAGGTGTAACCCTCACATGTAATCTGAAAGACAAACAACGACACACCCACAAGGGGAGGGGGACAGAAAGACAGTCATGACACCAGTGGCGGATCTAAGGGGTGGCAATCATAGACATATATACAAAGTATATGGAATGTATATGGTGGCAATGGTGCCTTTTTTTTTGTCAATTTTTTTTGCAGACGCTTTTATCCAAAGCGACTTCCAAGAGAGAATGATCAGTGACCTATGCACTTTTGTAAAGCTCTCTCTTGGAAGTCGCTTAACTGATCATAACAACGAGATAGCCCCAACCATTGCGGGTAGCCAAAACATGAAGCATGCATTGTGAAAAACCAAATAAGTCCCAAAGGGAAGAACCATAAGAGAATGTAGTTAAATACGTTACAATTAAACAACATGAACCTCAATCTTCCCATGGAAAAATATTATTTGTACATTACATTACAGAACATTTCAATAAAATGATGTTACTGTTTAATTTAAACTACAATGTTACAGCCTAATAATTTAGCATAGGGAGTACAGTACCCCCCTACGTTGGGTCTTGATTCACCTCCAGGAGGCCACACAATAACTTCCTTCTGCCACCTCATTGCCACCCAGAATGAAAATCTCTAGATCCGCCCCTGCACCCCCTCCTACAGGTTCAACAAATAAATACTATTTTAGTCAAAAAGTACCTTCAAAACTATGGGCTATGGCATAACCATTTTATTATTACACAATCAACACAGCATTAAAACAACAGAAACGATATTCAGGATTGGATCGTGATGAAGAAATCGATGATGCGAAAGCCAAGGTGACCATCAGGATAGTACAGTACACCTTCAACTGGAACGCTACCGCTTTAAAACCGTACAGTGACGTCAGATATTTTGACAGGAGGCAGGCAGAAGCCAAAAGAAGGTAGCTAACGGATCTGCCAGGGTCAAGGATGGCAATAAAAATGATCCCGGTTGAATTTGACTTACACATCAGCGTATCTTGATAGCCGCTGGGCCGCTCGCCCGTACGATGCCCTCGGCAGCTCGGACGCGGGTGTTGGATAGCGTGGTGCCAGGCAATCCTCTTTGGTGCGTCGGCGCTGGTTATCGTCGCCGAAAGAAGCGCGCGTAAGTGGATCTGAATGAATGCTAGGCTAGCAAACGTTAACGTAGTGAGCTTACATTAACTCATTCCACCCAACACTGAATTGCACAGTACTGCTTTTGTGGTCAATTGTAATGCATCTACTTTCGGGTTGGGCGACTTAGCTAGACTGGCTTCAGTGACAGATCGTCGTGCGCTTCTATCATCTACTCTATAGTAGCCTACTAACCTTGTGCATCCCTTAGATGCAATACTTTGATGTATATTGCCTGCAAATGGTCCAGCCGAATACTAACTGTTATGTGATATATTGTGGACATACACTGTAACTGTAGATATTAGAAGTAGCTAGGATGTAAATGACACTCTAAACAACAGTCCTCCAATACAGTTTGTCATATGGTCTACCCAAGCATTGTCTTGAGCATCTGTCATTCAGCGCTCAATGGGGCACCCTTCCCTCTGCCGTTGTCCTGGAAACGGACGTGCAGTGCGTTCAGGGGTGCTCGTGAGATTCATGAGTAAGCAGATCAATGACACAGGCAGGACACGAGAGACGAGGTGAATGGGTGCGGGTGAAGCCACTTTTGTCCTCGACACGGATGCCTTCAACAGGATAAAATACCCCACCGCAAAGGCTCTACCGATGGAGTCGGTAATAGGGATCACGGCAAAGGAAACGAACCAGTATGTCCAAGAGCTAGTGTAGTCTACTTCTTGCCAAGCATGTGAATGTTCGCCACAAACCATATAATGTTGGCCATTCTTAAATACAAAATCCAATTAAAATAATTATGTATTTCATATTTGACAAATTTCTACAACACCATTGCCTACTTTTCAAATGATGCAAATAATTTGCAGATATGAGGATAATGAAAATGTGTGTGTGTATGTGTGTGTGTTACCACAGTGATCTACTGTATAGGCTTTTACCTATGGAACGAGGACATGCAGTGGGCAGGCCTCACCCTCGGACTGCTGTTGCCAGGGACCGCCGCCCAACTGCTAAGCTTGAAGTGGTACCACGATGACGGTGTGAGAGAGGACATGCTTCCTGTCAGTCATGCATATACTGCACTTGGGAATCTTCAAAAGGTGACACCCTAATGGATCTCAACCGGCCAGCCTGTATGTGTTGTTAAAGCTCTATCTCAGTCCTCTGGTGTTTTTCTCTCTCTTGTTGGCAGGTTATGGGACTGTATGTTGTCAGTGTGGTACATGCAGGGCTCGGCTGGGGAACTGGCGCTGCAGTGATGCAGCAGGCTGATGTTTCTGCCCTCCGCCTGTTGGAGGCGCTCTTGCTCACCCTCCCGCAGACCCTGCTACAGACATATATCCTGGTGGCCACCGAGTTGGCTTCATGTCTCCAGGTAAGACATCCGCTAGGTAAGGCTGGGGAGGGTGGGAGAAAGTTTGGGCTATGTATGATCATATGGAAGATAGATAACTCAATAGAATAGAATGCTGTTTAAGGGGTCTTCTTACTATGGTCTCTCCGCACTCTCTCTCTCTCTCTCTCTCATCTCTCTCTCTCTCTCTCTCTCTCTCTCGCTCTCTCTCTATCTCTCTCTCCCCTCTCTCCCTCTCTCCCTCTCTCTCTCTTCTTCCTCCCCTCAGTGGCCATGTGCTGTGGCCTGTGCTTGCTGTCTCTGTCCTGGGCCGTGGTGCTGTACAGCCGGCGTGCTGTCTGATCCGACCGGGCCACCTGGCCATGCCCCCTGCCGCCTGCTGTGCCAGCTGCTGTGGAGGGGCGGCATGCTCGGCGCCAGAGTGGCCAGCCTCATGTTCTTTGCCCGGGTCTTCAACTGGTGGTCCTGGCGTGCAGGTGAGAGAGAGCTTCCAATTATGCCAAGTTTGGGAGGATCTAGTACAAAATCTTTGGAAATTGAGCACAGTTCTAGTCAAAGGGTCTCTAATGAGCAGTGCCGGTCCTAGGACATTTGGGGCCCTTGGCAAGGTTTGTCTCTACACACTCGTTTGAAAAAACTTGTTTGATAATGGTATGCACTCGGGAAGCCGCCCCCTGTCATGCCGCCCTAGGCATGGCCCTAGGCATGGGCCCTAGCCCAGCCTATGTCGCCTGTAGGAAGGACCGGCAGTGCTAATGAGGCAATGGGTTTTTCCAGGAAGCTTCTCTTGGCATAGACATTTGTGTTTGCTCAAGTCAGTACCATAACAACCGATAAACAAAATATATAAAATAAACACAGCAGTACAAAACAGTATGTGGCATGTCCATCACAATTAACTCTACAAGAGACAGCTGTCTTCTCCTTCATGTCCCAAAAACTGATGTAACTCAGATTTCTAATCTGTCCTTCAGGCTTCCACTGGCTCACTGCCTCCTTCTGGCTGGTCTCCCAGCAACCAGACATCTGTACAGGCCCTTGGTGCTGGCGTCTGTTCACAGTGCCCTGGGGGTGGTCCACATCTTCCTCTTCTCAACGTCAAGACGGACCCTCGCGGTTCCGCATGGCCGGATCTATGTGGTGCGTTTGTGGTCAGCTGGAACAAGGTCTCATTTGCGTTTTCCCCCCTCTGTGTTTGTTGCTGCCATTTTTCTGTGACCTACAATTCACGTACACAGCAGTGTCCCCCAGGTGTCTCCTGACTCAGCAGTCGCTGACTTCATCCCCTGCGTCAGTCCCTGTTCTGTGTACCTAATGCTGTGACCTGTCTCCCTCCTAGTCATGCTGCTGGAGAACGCCACTCTTCTGCTGGCTGCCTCTGACTTCCTCAGTGAGGCATCGTGGGATAGCTTGACCCTCCCCCAGCTGTGATGTGCAGCTTCCTGTTGGGTAAGTGTGAGTCACAGTGCGTCTGGGCTGTGATACTACCAGCCAAAAGCCCCAGTTATGCTGGAGCTTAGTAATAGATTACAGAAGAGGAGATCAGAGAGTGTACTCAGAGCTATTAGAGAGCCGAACAAAATATGCTGTTGGCTTTGTATGTAATTTGTGACTGTTCATGATCAGTTCAGTGGCTGTGGAATAACTGCTTTGTGGCCCCTAGGGCATTCCTTCTCTTGCACCCAACACTCTACTTTGTATAACAAGCTCTCTGTATGTGCTTTGTGAATGTACTTAGTCTGCATTTGTCTTGGCTGCATACGTACGATATCTGCCCGTCTTTTGTAATCATCTCATTTTTCGCTGTCACCCATATTTATCTTCTGAACTATAGTCAGTTAGATATGCAAGTCTCACTCCTTCTATGCGTTCGTTCCTTCAGGCACACTCTCTGGTACTGTACTACGCTTCCTCCACCCAAGTCCACAGAGATCTCCCAGTGCCTCACCAACAGCCACATGGGCAGCACAGTCTGGAGAGGGACGAGTCCTCGCTATCCCTAGGGGACAAGAGTTCTCCCCGCCGCCTCCCTGCACAACCCGGCAGCTTCTCCCTGTCCGGGTGGCGGGCTCGCTGGTGGAGCCCTGGGAGTTGTGGTGCCAGGCCCAATGACTCGTGCCGCGTGCTACCACCACCACTGGCTCCTGATCCGGCTGGCGCTGAAGACAGGAGACGTGGGGAAGATCAACAGGGCGTACGGTGCGGGGCGTGGTGGCTGCCATGTTGGACATAGAGGAGTATAACCGGAGATGACGAGTATGATGGGGGGCACACTGTGGCCGGGGGCAGCTGCGACGGGGTCTCCACCTCAGAGTCGTGAAGGGCCTGGCACCCCTCTCAGACTGCAAGGAGATATTCCAGAGCATCAGCGAGCCAACATCCAACGAGGCCCAGGAGGAAGAGGATGACAGCCTGGTAGATGGAAAGCCCACTGGAGTCCACAACCGTGTCTGACTTCAAACGCAGCTCTCCCGAGGGGAAGTCGGTATTTGGAGACACGCCAGCATAGCCCTACTTCTGCCCACCGAGTCCAGCTCCACGTTATACTTCAGTGCGACCAGTCCCCAAGCGTGCCAGTACCCCCGCCTGACAGAGAGCCAGGCGCCTGGGGGAGCATGCCTCCTAGGTCTCAGCTCTGTCCCCAGCGACCTGCATTGCACAGGAATGTCTTGGGGTTGATGGAGGGTGGGCCTCGCTACAACCTCCACCCCCCAACTGGACTCTGGAACGCAGGATTCAGCGTGCCCCACCTCACAGGCCCCAGGAGGCAGCTGATACTGTCACGCCGTAATGAGGAAGACCATTTTTAGTCATCCATGACTAGATTATCTGTGGTCCCACATCTTAAATGTAGGATGAGCAAGGAAGCTACAGCTGCAGTCCATCTGCATTGACATTTAGCTAGCTCAAGCCAGAGTTTGTTGGCTTCTAAAAGCACAAGTATCCAATGTACACTGTGTGTTTTTAGTATTCGTATTTAATGAATACCTCCTAACCCCAAACGAAGACATCTACAGTCAGGCATTCGCTTAGACCAAAGCTGCTGTGTCACGCGGACAAAACTGTTCGATGTTGAAGTGTCACTGGTCGTCTCATTTATATGACACATTTGCCTTTGGGAAGTGATCTATGACTCAGTAAATATTCACACTAAGACCTAATTCATTTTTTAAAGTACTTATGTTGCAAAAAATATGTTTTTTATTATTTGACGGAAACACATTATGTTGAACCTTGTAACATACCTCCAAAAATATGCTGTTTTGCATATATAATTCTGTATAACAAAATCTCAGCGCATGCACGTGTTTTGTCGTCACAACAGTGTTCACATGCGATGCGCAGTTAATTAAGGAGTTGCTCTCTACCAGTTGTGACATGTTATGTGGTTGTATCTCGCTTCCGACTGTTGCATTTGATTAAGAAAATGTGTGAACAGACAAGACGATCAACCCACTATCGAAAACAGTGAAATCAATGACTGCTGGTTTTCTCATATAGTAAAAAATATCCCTCCCCAGGTGCTGCTCTTTTACCATGTATCTGTAGTAATATAGCCAAGGGTGGCTTAATGAGCTAATTAATGCTCTATTGTGGTGTTTGAAGCAAACATATTTCTAGTCATTACTATCAATGTATCTCATGTGAAACAGCGTGAACTCAACCGTTTTGTCTCGTCTCTTACTCAGTACGACGCCACACATTTTGTCAGAAGTAAGGTTTTTGCTGTACATGCTAGTCGTCCTCTCTCAAACTGAGATACAGTAATTGCTCGCAAACTGCCGCAGACTGCCTCTAAAACTGACGGAGAAGGGATATGACCATGACAGTTACAATATAGCCTAGTCCTAAGGTCTGCTTGAAGACAACATAATGAACACATAAATAACGAATAGTGAGAGACTTAAAAGCCTAATCAGTTTTGAAAATAGGCTACGGATAGCACAGCAATATTTATTAAATGAGCATAAGTGGGCCCAAATACTGAATTAAACAAACAGACGCAAAGCAGCGTGTTGTAAATTAATAAGAACAATAATAACACCATAATGTATTTCTACATAGCGTATTTCCTCCAAGAACACATATTTGAGCTGCAACGACATTGTGCGACTCAAGGGCGTTACATCATCACCAACAACATGATAGAGTGCTCCAAGTCATAAAAGTTATAAAAACCCTCTGAACACACGGCCGCATTCTTGCGGTATCTTGAGCCACAGTCTTTGTGGTTTTCCATATAATAAAAATGTAACTCAAACAAAACACAATCCGCAGTCTGCGGGAATCCAAAACACACAAGCCACAGTCTTTGTGGTTTCCCATATAAATAAAATGTAACTCAACAAAACACAAGCCGCAGTCTTGCGGGCATCAAACACACAAGCCGCAGCCTTTTGCTTATCTCGAGCCAATGCTTTGCGGTGTCTGCGAGGTCTTTGTTCCCAATAAATCAAATGTAACTCAATAAAACAAAGCCGCAGTCTTGCGGGAATAAAATCAATGAAACAATAATGTAATAGTGTTTAGAAGCTGGTCAATGGTGGAGAAAGAACTCTGGAATTTCTGGCATTTTCTGTAACTCATTTTGGAACAATATTATTCCTGCTAAACGGATGGTGTTGTTCTAGGTATGCTCTTCTAGATATTACATTACCTTACATTGAGTGACGCTCATTATCCAGAGAGACTTCCAGTAAGTCACAGGACATTCTCCTGACAGCAAGTAGGGTGAAGTGCCTTGCCCAAGGACACAACGTCACTTTCACGGCCAGATCGAACCAAGCAACCTTCTGATTAATAGCCCGACTCCACATAAGCGCTCCGCCATCTGACCCCCACCAGATTGTAGTGGATGATCTTGTTTTCATATATATAAATGATCTATACATAAAAATGAAGAGATACGTTTTTAAAATGGAACAGATGATGAAATATTTAAGCTGTAGTGAAAACTAGCGTATTTTAATTCAGTATTTTCTCCGCATACTTGTGTAGGTTCGTGATTCTGGTGCATCGTCTCGATCGTGGATTTGTGAAACGCTCCCATTTAAGAGATTGCACATGCGCAGATATAGAGAGAAGTTAACTCCGTGAAAACATTTTTGATTTCGAAAAAAGTAGGAAACTCATTCTGCTCAGTCTGCTGAAATGGCATTTCGAAGATGAAACAGAGTGATCCTTTCGTCAGCAGCCAGGACTTCCTCAGTCAGAACCTGCGCAAACGAATCGTCTTAGTTGGTGATTTTATATTTTGATTGATTGATGTTGAGGTGAGATGAATTTTGGAATCTCAGTTTTTCCTCGTCTCACTCAGCTGTTTGTACTGGCAGGTCGCTACTGATTCAATTGATATAGCCTTGGGTACACGTTACATTGCCGAAACGAAACAGTTGGGAACAGTCTAGCTTGAATGATACTCTGGCTACATTCTTAGGCTATCATTATATTGTCATTCGCCTACTTATATACAAAGTGTCCGATTAATAGGCTACATTAAAGAGATCCACTTGTTCTATGGTTCAATGGGTCTATCGTTGTGTATCATGGAGAGAGACACTTTTACTGTAGCCTTCAACTTCCTCAAGTATTCTTTGTCTCAGTACGATTAGCTCATTTATCTTCACGTTTTCTTAATGATCGTATGGACACTCTCTACAGCGGCTTTTACATTTGCAATCGAGATTGGTTTGTGGTTCGATCATAGCCCATCAACAAAATAGCTGCTCTAGTCATTGTGGGGTAGAAAATGTACATTAAGCCTATTAAAGAAGACTTACGTTATTGAGCCAACGTATGATGGCAGGAACATTGAATTCTTAGCTAGACCCTCCCCAAATACTTATTGTAAATGTTTTCGCACTGCAAGAGCTTTTTGCATCTGAGCAGTCTGCTGCCCCAATTGATCTCCGGGTTACTGCCACGTCTCAATCTCTTTGAGCGGGGCAGCAGCGGTCGCAAGCTGTTTCAACATGAAGAGTTGACTGAATCGTGTTCGATGATTCGATGAATCGTTTTATTAACGCCTACATTAGGATGTAATTAATTTACGAAGTCAATGAAACATTTGACTTGGCCGTCTGTAAGATCTTGAATTAAATAGCGACGGTCCTTACTGTAGCATAATGAGAAATTTACTAAAACAAGATGCTTTTCATTCCGTCTAGTTTGGGAAACTTTGCAGCTGTTAGCCTACTTTTATTCTAGTTTCTATCCAGAATCGGATATTCGTTTAAGTCCTGATGTGCTATTAGGGAATGAGTACAAGGGGGTTTTCGAGTTCGAAAGAAAGTCTAGTGCACTGTCCAGGACAAACTTTGTGAACAACAGATATTCAAAGGAGTTTGTGGCTTTGCCTTGACAGGGCACCTGTGCTGGGCGCGCATGGAATTCTGTGATTACGGGTGCACCCAGTGTGAGAGAGGGGTTATCTGGTCAATGCAAGCCTTGTCATGCCGATCAGTAAACCGCACCGTCATCCCATGGAATACTTCCGAGTACACGTCAAATTACCCGAAGTGGGAGGTGTTAAAAACTCACTTGTGCTGTCTGTAGGCTAATGTCTAAATGAGAGAGACATTTAGGCCTACTTAGGCCAGTTCAAGGCTGTCCACGAGACATTTCATATCTAACAAGTTACTAATGCACTTATTTTTCCAGGCAACAGCAAGACCGCCATTCAGTTATTCAACCTCAGTACAACATCAGCACTCTATCACCAGGTTTGTCCCGAAGTGGCCTAATCCCAGCTCAAGCTGTGGTGCTTTTAATTAAACACTTTTACAAACAACACAATCACTTACTGTGGCACATGAATAGCACTCACAAACAGGTTTTGTACATTTAAAGACTCATTGTTTTGTATACAAAAATGTACACTGTGTATGTTTCCTCACTCTGCTGTGTGTGCTCGGGCGTGTTTGTGTGTGTGTGGTGTGTGTGCTCGGGCGGGGCGTGCGTGTTTGTGTGTGTAGAGGGCGAGGTGACACTCTATCAGTATGGGTGGAGAGATTGCGCCACCATCCTCTTCTACTTCTTTATCACCATCATCCTACACGCTGTGGTTCAGGAGTACATCCTGGATGTGAGTTTGAGTCTTTGCATTAGTCTTTTGAAACCTGAATGACATGTGGCTGCATTCCAAATTGTCTATCCTGCACCCTTTTAACATACACGTACTGTTATGCAGGTGTTAAATCTTTTAATTTGTGTCAATGGGCCTAAGTTTAAAACATTTATGTAGTTTTCATATTGCTGAAGGAGAGTTAGGACAAATGGTTGACCTTAGTGTAAAATGTTACTGACCATGACCGTGTCTGCTCAAGAACCCTGTAAGTTAGCCAACCTAAGACTCACATATGTATAGGACAGTATCTTTTCAGGGTTAACACTGACACGGATAATCATTCTCAGAAATACATAAGACATATAAGTAGATGGCACAAATGTTTGGCCACAGTATTTTTTTCAGTACACTTCCTTGTGTATGATGACAGTTTTTTGGGGGGGGTTAACCAGGACGCACAACCAGAGCTTGGTGTTATTCCTTGCCTGAAACAATATTGTAGGCCACCCACGTTGGAGAAAACCCGTGCTAATTACACATTCTGTGATGATTCTTCCAGAAAGTTAACAGGCGACTACACCTCTCAAAGAGCAAGAACACCAAGTTTAACGAGTCAGGCCAGCTGTGTGTGTTTCATCTGGTGTCCAGTGTGTGGAGTCTTTATATCCTCATAACAGTAAGACACGCACACACACAGGTTGCAAAATGTGAACATTTGATGTTAGGTTTATGTTTTGGAATCAGTTGATTTAGCTTTGCAACTGGTGTTTATTCTAATAATCCCCATTCTTATGCACCTTTTCTTTCCTCCCACATCAGGAAGGATACCTCCTGCATCCCAGCAGCCTTTGGGAGAACTATCCTCATGTTCACCTCAGGTAGACCTCAGCTTGGGTCTGAGAACAGTCATGAAACACTGAAAGTCTCATAAAACAAACCACTAATCCGTTACTGTCGCATGTGTGTGTGCGCCTGCACCTCTGCTCTGCAGGTTTCAGGTGAAGCTCTTCTACCTCACTCAGCTAGCTTACTGGCTCCATGCCCTGCCAGAGCTCTATTTCCAGAAAGTGCGCAAGGTCAGTTTGGAAGACTATGGGAACCAGGAAGAATGTCATGGTAGAATGTGTGTGTGTGGAAGAGAGCAAATGATAGACAGAATGTGTTTTTTTTTGGTTAAAGATTGGTGTGTACTGTAACTTTAAGCTTGTGTTTTGCTCTCTACAGGAGGAAATTCCCCGTCAGCTTCAGTACATCTCTTTGTATCTGCTGCACATCTCATCAGCCTATATGTTAAAGTAAGAACTTTCTGAATGGCCTTTTCAGATTTTGTAACACATTCCCACACAACGTTGATGTGTGAATGAGTTCAAATGGTGGAAGTGCAGCAGATAGTCAAGGACTAGAAGTGCATAGTTTTAACCTGAACTGTCTGTACTTTACAAGATGTTGATCAGTGATCACTGAACGGTGACTCAGGAGCATCTACTAAATAAATACACGAAAATGTAAATCGAAAGTAAGATGCACCAGAAGTGTAGAGCTCCTTCCTGAGCTGCATAATAACTATTACACAATTTAAGATGGCTAAATAAAGTGGCTTCATCTATCCTGTTACCCTCTGATTTTGAACAGGGACATCGTTTTACCCTCAATGTAGGGAAAGTCAGAGTAAGGTATGCATCCATCATAAAGACATGCAGCGTATGAATGTTGAATGAATGTTGGTGGTGGTCAGAGGGGCCGTAGGCGCTGATTGGGCAGCCACGCTTCTGCACCACCGGTATGACTGGGTCTGAATGAATACTGGACTCTGTAAAGCGACTTTGAGTGCCTTGAAAAGCGCTATATAAATAAAATGTATAAAATAGAGCATTAGGGAACAATTGATTCACAGCCCGTGTGTAGATTTAATAAGTTACAGCACTGTGCAAAAGTCTTAGGCACGATTACAGTTTTCTAAAAAGTAAAACTACTAAAAGTAAAAAATACTTGAACAAATAATTCAATGAAATGACTAAACACCTTTTTATACTGCCGGACAGTATAATATATACAGATATATATAGAGAACACAAAAATAGATATATAAGACAATATTCATTCATGACTAAGACTTCTGCACAGTACTGTGTATTTGAATTCCCACACGTCCATGTTGTGTGTGTGGTTGCAGTTTGAGCCGTGTGGGACTGGTGCTCCTGTTCTTGCAGTACTTGTCCGAACTGGGCTTCCACATCGCCAGGCTCTTCTACTTCACAGACGAGAGCCACCACAAGATGTGAGTCCGGCACCCAATTTAACACTTTCCTTCAAGACATTACAAGACATACAGAATCACACTTCTTTGAGATATCTTTTTAGAGGCATTACTGGCAACCACAGAACTTCTGACACAGCTTCAGGCTCAGAATGATTACAAATGACAAATACTGTTATTTGGTTTAGTTTACACAGCACAATTAATTCAATGGCCGGTCTTAGAAAGACAGACAGAAACACAAATCAAATGCACCTTGAAATGGGTTTTGAGTCAAGGCACTTGAGTAACCTGGGTGCTCATTGTGTGCTGTGTGGAGGTTTGACCTGTGGGCGGTGAGTTTTGCATTGACGAGGATGGTGACCCTGACCGTCATGTTCCTGGCTGTGGGCTTTGGGTTGGCTCGGGCGGAGAACCAGGGGCTGGACTGGGAGACGGGAAACTTCAACACAGCGCTGTTAAGGTATGACAAGACCTGAAACTGTCGGTAGATGGGTTTTTGTATACTCTTGTACACACACACACACACTAACAATACATCAGTTGAAAACCCATTTGTGGTAATCTTTCCACAACACACCAACATTGACAATGTATTGTCAATAAAACCCAGCCTTCCCTGATGTGTGTGCATACGTGTGTGTTTGCATGTGTGTGTGTGTGTGCGTGCGTGGTGTACCTGTAGGATGACTGTGCTGCTGCTGGTGTGTCTGACCCAGTCCTGGCTGCTGTGGAAGTTCATCCGTTTCCAGCTGCGACGGTGGCGAGAGTTCAGACACGAACAGGCTGCACGCAAGAGGGCTGCCACCAAACAACCCGCTCGGCCGCTGAAGAGAGACTCCCGTAAGCACACACACACACAGGGTTTATGACACCTCTTTTTAAATTGGGTTCCTTAAAATCTCCTCTCTTTTTGTATCCCTTTTTCCAGTTGGGGCACCATGAAAACGGCGTCATCAAAGCTGAAAACGGAGCGTCACCCCGGACCAAGAAAATCAAGGCCCCCTAAGTTTCACCCAATATGGCCGTTGTTTAAACGACGGCCCTGGTTATGGCTTATTTACCGGAACAGAAACATGGGGGCCGCTGGTCACCCACATCCTGTAAGCGTCTCTGGAGCTGACACAGGGTCTGTCGCCACGGACACAGGCTTTAATGCTGGAAATGAAAAATCCAAAACAATCCCTTGAGTCCAAACAGACATTTACTCTTTTTCATATCAGTATTTTTTTTTATACACCCTCACTGCCTGCAATGGTTTTTTTTGGAGCTCCTTTGTATACTTAAGTGATTTATACGTATATGTGTGATGCACGGTGTACCTAAGCATCATATTGAATGTTTCTATGTCATTTCTCATTATGCATAAGTACTGTACCAGTCTAGCATTTGTCCTTAGTTGCCTGCTGTGCTGTGTTCTGTTGATGAGCTGGCTTTGCTTTCTCGGTCATTCTGCACAGGAAGGATGTTGCTGATGCTACAGTTGCCTTTGAGGGGAATAATGACAGGGCTGGCTTTGACAATATACTGTTTATTTTGAGGGTAATGGGGTAATACCTGGTTGAGATTGGACCAATCTTAAGGAATGTCAAGTCTTTGGAATCTGCCCTGGGTGGTGTCAGTGTAAAATAATGCATTTATGCCGTGGTCACTTACAGAGAAGCATCATGTATGTTGATAATACCGCATGCTATTCCATGTTTTTTGTTTGTTAAATTGTTTATTACTTTATTAAATATTGCAGTTCTTTGAAATGGTGAGTACAGATGTACATTGCACAATGTTACTGTAGAAAGAAATCCAACTGACATTTTGTACCAAGATGGGTAGGTATATGGTAATCTAGGATCAGTAGTAAAGAAAACTCCCCTGTAGAAGGCAGTACTCCAAAATGACAGGAAACAAGAGCTGAAATGATTTAAGTATGCCTTTTATTAACACTAGAAAGATACTGCATGGGTATGATGATGCCATGGAATGTAGGATCTGTTGAAGGGGTCAAAGATGAGGAAGGGAAATACACTGGAATAGAAGGAAGCTTCTGGCATCATGAAGACTGCTCTGCTTCTTTAATCTCATCTGAGGAAGTAGACCAAAGGGGATAAACAGGCAATAGGTATTAGAAGTGGTAGATTCCCACATAAAATAATCTAGACAATCAGCAATCTCATGATGCAAAAGTCCTGATGAGGTGGCAGTTTTAGACCGTTCTGTGATCATGCTCTTCATAAGATTTTATATGTTGAAAGTTATAGACCGTAACAAACGATTTTAAAACAGTTGTATCTCAAACCAGAAGCCAGAAAAAAGGCTGCGTTACCTGAGCTGTGACCCAACCCAGGAGAGGTGCTGGTTTGGTCGTCTCCCTGTTCCAGGCCCCGGCCAAGCCCTAGCTTCTGCCTAAGGGACACCAGTGTCTGAGTGGGGATCTGGTCCGAGATGGACTCCAGGTATTTGAGCACATAGTGGTCAGCATCGGTCAATATGAATCTGTGTTTGAAAACTAAGGGAGGCACATCAGGTTGAAGAACATTAGATATTAAATTAATTAATCGAGAAGAGTATATTTATCTACACAAGATTTCCATCTTTGGTAGGAGGGGAAGTTGCATCACTGTGATGCCTCACCCTCTAAGGTAGCTCCAATGGCAAAGTCGACGGGCCCATAGAATTCGGGGTTGTCCACGCAGCAGCCTGGCTTTGGAATGCGAGTCTTCTCCAGGAACTTGCCGCCAATTATCCCAGAATTGCGTGTGGACGTCTCGAAAATACTGATCATGTCGTCGGACAGGAAGTAGGAGAGGATGAAGCGCCGGCCCTCATCATGAGCATTCTGAGAGTCCTGTGATTGTCATAAAGAATTGATGGAATTTATATTGTATAAATACATATTTATACCCGTGTTGATGATTTACTCTCATATAATTTCATTTTCAATTTGTTCTCACATATTGTAGTACCTCTGTGACCCCATTTGAGAAACACTGGATTAGACCAAAAAATATGACGCTGGGATAGATTAAACAAAACCCCCAGTTTACTTCCTACAGTTATACTGTATGAAGCCCTAGGTACTGTATGTCATCCCCTACACCTCCTCTCTGTCTCTCAACCTCTTGTTCTCCCTATCTTTCTCCAGCTCTGGTTGGTCTCTCACCATCCTAGCAGCATAGCGCAGCTCTTTGTGGTCGTTCTCCAGCATCTTCATCAGGTCCTTCTTGGGTGGCTCAGGCACCAGAGAGAAGCAGTTCTGGAGTGAATCCTCCAAGGATCCGTAACCGTTGTAAGGCGGAAAGCTCTGAAGGGTGCGTTCAAAGCATCAGACACATTGCACAAGACCACAGTACACAAGACACACAGTACTGAGCAAAAGTCTTAGGCTTTAAGACATTATGAAATGAAAATACTAAATACAAATGTTCTGAACGTTGCAATTTTATACTGCAGCACAAATACAGGAGACCAAAACAGAAATAGAGATAGAGATAATATCTGTGAAAAAACATGTTGGGTCTTTTGCACAGTACTGTAGAAGCATGTACACATACACATGAGCATGCATGCACTCACACTCCCCGCACACATACTTTTTTCTGGTCCTCTTCCATCTTCCTCGCCACTTCCCTGGGCTTAATCTCGATGTCGGGGTGGTTCTGCTTGTAGAAGTGCTTGGTGAACTCATCACAGTCATACAGCAGAAAACGTCTCCCCATCAGCATGAGCGTCTCCCCTACCCGGAAGTCCTTCGGGGTGTAGTACTGTTGCACTTCCCATGATGACACCTCCAGCACACATCTGGGAAAGGGCTCTGATGAAAACATTAGAATGAAAACGTGAAAGAAACAAAGTACTACCTAAAGCCATTCATATTTCTTGGCAGCCCTATACCTTCGGTATCAAAGAGAATAATGTCTCAATAAACATGTAATAAATTGCACCTGTTGATATGTTTCCGTTAAAACATAAAGTTGTATTGTAGCGTCTTACCACAGGTTGGTTTGGTGGTCTTGGGCTGCCTCTGTCTGCGAAGCAGCACTGGGAAGGGGTCTCGCCCACTGTTAGGCTCGTGGACCTCTCGGATCTCCACAGAGTCATCCACCAGGTAGTACTGGATGGTGACGGGTCGGCTCTCACCGTACAGGGAGTCAGTGTGGTCCCACAGGGCATAGAATCGCAGCACCTGCATACAAGAGCGACACAAAGCTAGAGATCAGGAGTCTGGGAGATAAGGACATGAGAGCCAGGTACTATAATAAAGTTCATCACCAAGTCGTCGTCGTCGTCCCACACACACACACACACACACACACAAAAACACAGATCATTTGGAGGCGAGACAGATTTGGAAACCTTGCGGTCCATGGTCACAAACTGCTTCAGACGGTCGAAGTCAGAGGGGGTGACGTAAGAGCGCCGGGCCGGGGTACGCCGTGTGAGGTAGGGGTCGACCGGGGTCGGCTCCGGGTCGTTCAGGACCAGGCCCTCGCTCTCCATGAAGTCCTGAGAGATCAAAAAAAAGATGTTTGTTTACTTCTTTGTCAGGCTCACACACTCAGCACTTTGAATAGCCTCAACGAATTACGTGATGGAAATTGAGCCAACAAAAACGACCAAGCTACCAGTTTGCTGCTTGCTTTAATTGGTTGTTTCAACCAGGAGGTTTGGGGCTCACAATGCATGCGTTTGGTTCTTTACCATATGTCAGCAAATTGTGGCAACTCTATTACCTACACAAATATGTGTTTGTGTTCCTGTGAGACTCTGCATCGTATGTGTATGCATCGAAATCCACAAGGTGTGTGTTTCCTCACATTCCTACAGCATCCCAGAGTGTCATGGGCTTGCTTACCTGGGTGAAGGCATCACAGTGTGTGATGCGATAGCGTGTACCGTACACACACAGTTCCATGCCTTGGTTCAGGTCCTTCCAGTGGTAGGGGTCACCACGGTCGTTCTTGGGCAAACGATGGCGCTTGATCAGCTTGCCCTGGGGTATCCCAGAATTCTCCACCGTAGGCTCAGAGATGAGCATGCTGTCGTCCTCTAGGTAGTAGTAGATGACCACAGGACGAACGCGGTACTCCTCATCCGGAGAGTGCTGCACTTTCTGTTGGAAGTATGCATAGAAACGCAGCACCTAGAGCAGACAAGAGACATGAGAGTATGACAAATAATTAAACTCACTGTATGCTATAACGTATTGCAATTTATATAATGCATTTACTGAACTTTTGTGTTTGGATAATGGTGCCTGGATGAGGATATTTATCTATCATTACATTCATCTGCATGCTGTCACTGCAAGCTTTTCCTGTCTGTCTCCTTTGTGCAACATACTGTCTCCTACCTTCTTGTCATAGGCCACATGAGCAGGGATGAAGTCCAGGGCAGGTTTACGGTGGGTGGTGCCGTACGTCAAAAGAGAGGTCTCTTCTGACAGCTTGTTGAACTCATTCTGGGTCAGCTGCTCTGATAAGAGGGGGGTTTGTCCGATGCCCACCGTAGGCCGACGTGGAAGGGCATACCCATTCTTGTATGCCAATGTTTGGGACAGGTTGAAAGCTGACTTCTACATATAAATATTTACAAATGTCAAGAAAGCGGAAATTACATTCTTATTAGGTCACATCGTTGATATGTTGAACTGTATGCTATGCTTGGTTTAAATTAAAACAAAACATTCAGGAAAACTTTTTTCAATAAATCCTTCTATTATCTCGGATTCCATAATAACATTATTAGACTAGACTACACTACCCGAAAAATAATCGTGTGTGAGACTATTGCGCATAGGCTTACACTTCTAGCTCTAGCTTCGTTGAATGTCATTAAAGGTTAGCTAGCTACAGTACTGTATCTGCCAATTTTACTAGCTAGCATGGAGTTACAATTCTAAACCTACTAGCCTACCGTAATGTCCCGAAAAGAATTTCCTGGCAAAAAAGGTAAACCATGGCCAGTGTTTACAGACATTCTGTAACCCTCCAGCTGAATCTTCCACGAAAAAGGTGCCTTTAATCTATTGTTTGATTGAGTTGATTGCGGTGTTAGAAGATGTTTGCTCTAACGTGCTACTATTCACAATAGTAGCTCTAGCACTATTATAATCCACCTCTACAATGAATAATTTACACCGGTGTTCTAGGAAACCATACACTGGCAACAGTTGCTATGGCAAATCAAAACAAACCAAAATAATCGAGCGACGAGATGGAGGGATAGATAGATAAATACTTTATTTATCCCGTGAGGGAAATTCAGGTATCTCTCACGGCTCTCCTATTTAAAATATAAAAATAATATTTACAGACAATATGTACATTTATTATATGGCAACGACAGTACGAGCCTTCTGATTGGCTAATGGGTAGTCATGCCAAACCCGTATTGACCAGCGGTCCAATAATTAAGCAATAAGGTACGAGAGGCAGTACTTTATCGCCAATAAAGTACGTGTTCAAGGGTGTTGTTAGGCACGACGCGCAGCGGAGGGCCGGCAAACCCTGGAACTAAGTGGAATTGCCCACTTAGTTTGGCTGACAGTGTTTCTTTCATTCCGCAACATTTCAAAGACCTCAATTTCTTTAGTATCGATAATAGCATGACGCCCACCTGAATAATCATCTTCGGCTAACCACTCATCAAAAGTTATACTCCCCAAAAGATCGAAGTTAACATGAAACATGTTTGCTTACTGTTAATTTTGAAATGACAATGACAACGACAACCAAGTGACAACGAAAATTACCAATGACAATAATGTAACCGTTAAATTACCAATGACAACCAATAATGTAACCGTTATTTTGAGTGCGCACTAATATGGAACGCTCCATTTTAAGGCAAATGTAAACAGGCGTACTGTAAACATCTGTACACCGTACAGTACTTTATGCTCAATAAAGCACACCCCGTGACTCACTCTCAACCAATCAGAATGCTTGATTTCAACCACCCGTATTATAATTAAGCAATAAGGTACGAGAGGCAGTACTTTATCGCCAATAAAGTACGTGTTCAAGGGTGTTGTTAGGCCCGACGCGCAGCGGAGGGCCTCGAGTACCTTATTGCTTTTATAATACGGTTGCCAGCGAAATTATAAATAGTAAATAAATAGTAAGCTGCCTTTCAGCACAAAATAGTTATAGACAACAAACATTGTGTATCGCATTTCAGTAGCCGAGAGAAAATAGTCCCTGTAAACAGTGGCTGTTGCTATGCAACGGACAAACATCATTGTGAACTTCACGTTTGTTAGCCTAGCTAGCTAGCTAGATCTCGCAATTGACTTTGCTCATTTCATAAAAGCTGCCTTTAAAATAACAACAATGACAATGGGACACTTTCAATAAAATAATATTTATTTACGGTTTGCTGATATTAATTTGGATATTTCCACTAATTGTGCATCCATGGAAAACGTTTCTCATGTCCCCTTCGTCTCTGATAAGATCGCTTTCGACCACTCTTGCTCTCTTTGCCGGTGGCTCGGTGTTGGATGAAGTGCCTTCTCCAGCAAGGATATTACTCCAACGCTGTCTGTCATTAAAATTTGGTGCCCAGTAGCTTTGGAGGGAGCTTTCCGATTTATGTCCACTCACTGACATGATTTCTCTTGCTTCCAATCCAGCATTAGAGAGCGTTCCCAGCTAACACACGACGTTGCGGCAACGTTGCTAGTAAGTGGTCATTTGGTAACCCGCGACGTTACCTTATGGCAACGTTGCCGCGACGTCGTAGCAACTTTATAAAGTGAATGTTGCCGGTTGGTGCCACGGACAACGTTGCCGCGACGTTGTCCCTTGGTCGGCTGGTTACGTTATTTTTAGACCCGTGGACAACGTTGCCGCGACGTCGTACATTGGTTGGCTGGTTACGTTAATTTTAGGTCCAGTGGACAAGGTTGCCGCGACGTCGTACCTTGGTCGGCTGGTTACGTTATATTTAGACCCGTGGACAACGTTGCCGCGACGTCGAACATTGGTCAGCTGGTTACGTTAATTTTAGGTCCAGTGGACAAGGTTGCCGCAACGTCGTACCTTGGTCGGCTGGTTACGTTATATTTAGACCCGTGGACAACGTTGCCGCGACGTCGAACATTGGTCAGCTGGTTACGCAGGCCCGTAAAGAATACCCCCGCAGCCCCCGCACCGCGGGGGGGCCTCGCAGGGACGGGGGGCCTCGTGGAAGGTGTCCCGTTCTTTTTTTGAATTACATGGGATGCACACTATGGTCTTATTGTCTTGTCTGTGTTTCCAGAGGTGATATGAAAATGAAGAAAATTATATTTAATTGTGCTTTCTTTGTTAGCTAGGTAAGTGACGTGACGAAGCAGGTCAGGTGGTCACACAGACCGGCGAGCCCGCTGTAGAAAAAATGAAACGCTCATTTGAAAGCGGGGCCCAAAAGCGGCATTCCAAAAGAAAAAAATCGGAACTAAATGCCAAACTTATAAAAATGACTAGTATTTTTCGACCATCCGGTGTAGGAGGGTGCACAGAAGAGACAGGTATTGTACAGTTTGCTATAGCTAACATTACTGTACCACGTAGTGTAAGGGGCCCCAATATCGTGCACTCTAAATCTCTAATTTGTATTACAACGACATTTTGGTAGCATTGCTAACGAGTGTCGAGAGCAAAGTGGACGATAATGCCATTATCGTTACGCTATTATGATCGTGTAAAACGTACAGTCATTGCTTTCTACAAGATTCACACGACAGATCAAAAATACATTAAACTTCACAGCTATTTGACAGTTGCTATGTGAACGATGCCCGGTTTGTGCATGTTCCAAACTTCCTTTGCTTTCCCGATCTCTATGGGCGTCAAATTGAAAGTCCCATTCACCGTTTACACTTAAATCATATTCTGTGACAGAGGATAAGGGAGATCCAGGCGTGCGCCAAGGTTTTGCAAGTCCAGCGAAGTCAGGCAGCAGTGAGGTGGCAGGCAGCAGTGAGGTGGCAGGCAGCAGTGAGGAGCCAGGCAGCAGTGCGGTGGCAGGCAGCAGTGAGGAGCCAGGCAGCAGTGCGGTGGCAGGCAGCAGTGAGGTGGCAGGCAGCAGTGCGGTGGCAGGCAGCAGTGAGGAGCCAGGCAGCAGTGCGGTGGCAGGCAGCAGTGAGGAGCCAGGCAGCAGTGCGGTGGCAGGCAGCAGTGAGGAGCCAGGCAGCAGTGTGGTGGCAGGCAGCAGTGAGGAGCCAGGCAGCAGTGTGGTGGCAGGCAGCAGTGAGGAGGCCTCGGGTAGCCGCGCCACAGAGTCAGATGATAATACTACACTTTACCCTGGTGACCGGGCACATTTCCCGGTGGATATTACTGATGCTGACATGAAAAAGTTCATTTTAAGGCAGGGACCATGTAAATTTGAAGGTCCGTATCCTAAAGATAAAAAGGGGAGATGTTTTTCAAAAGATTTTTATCATAGAGTGTCAAAAAAAGGAACCAAAATACAACGCAAATGGCTGTGTTACTCCCCAAAAATTGACAGAGTATATTGTGAGCCCTGTTGGCTTTTTGGTGAGAGAAGATCTGCATGCCATAACAGTGCCTGGGCTACGGGAATAAATGATTGGCAAGGACTTTCTAGAAAAATAAAAGAGCACGAACACACTCGCTCACATATGGCAGCTTGTGTAGTGTATGACACATGGCAAGGACATCAATGTATTGATGAGCAGATTTCCGCTGAATATAAAAAGGAAGTCACGTTTTGGTCAGAGGTATTAACAAGAATTGTTGATGTTACGTTGACACTTGCATCATGCAACGTTGCATTTCGTGCTGATCGTGAGAAACTAGGAGAAATCAATAACGGAAACTTTTTATCTGTTATAGAACTTCTCGGCAGATATGACCCTATATTACAGAGGTTAATTTCCAGCGAAAGTAAAACGAAATACTTAAGCCCAAAAATTCAAAATGAAATGATTTCTATTATGGCACAGAAGGTTCAAAACGAGATAGTGAAAGAGGTCCACGACGCAGAATTTTATTCGGTAATAATGGACACAACTCAAGACATTTCCAAAGTAGATCAACTCAGCCAGGTGCTGCGCTACGTAACAATTTCAAAAGATGAAAATGACACTCCGTTAGAGGTCAAAATACATGAGAGCTTTATGGGTTTCCATGCAGTGCATGATCAAAGCGCATCTGGTTTGGAGAAAGACATAGTTGGCCTTTTAGAGAAGAAGGGTATATCTGTCAATAAATGCCGAGGACAGGGATATGATGGTGCAGCCACGATGAGTGGGGCGTACTCCGGGCTACAAAAACGCATCTCAGACAGAGAACGTAACGCTATCTATATTCACTGTGCTTCTCACAATTTAAACCTTGTCCTGAACGATGCATGCCAAAATGTAACGAAGGTAAAAGATTTCTATGATACAGTACAAAAACTATATGTTTTTTTTAGTGGTAGCATCAAAAGATGGGACCTCCTGGAGACAGAGTTCAAAGCAGGGCCTACACTTAAACGGCTATGCCCAACGCGTTGGGCATCCCGGCATGATGCTGTGCGCTCTCTCCGCTTTCGCTTTAAAGACGTGATGAAAGCACTGACGAAAATATGTCTGTTGTCCAAAAAAAAGGAAGAGTGTGCTGAGGCCGAGGGACTCAAACACAGCATGGAGAATTTCGAGTTTGTCCTCCAAACAGTTATACAGGGTAAACTTCTCGAAACTGTAAATGTTGTTTCACAGAGCCTCCAGAAACAGAATGTGGATATTTTGCAGGCAAGCGAATATCTAGCCGGTGTATCGGAGAGCCTTGCTGCACTCAGAGGGGAGTTTCAAAGCCTTAAAGAAAGTGCCCAAGATCTTGCCCAGTCCTGGGGCATTTCTCCCACATTTCTTCATAAACGCGCCAGGCGCACCAAGAGGCATTTCGATGAGTTATGCGAGGATGAGAGGCTGTTGGATCCCGAGGAGCACTTTAAAGTGTCAGTGTTTTACCATACTTTAGACATAGCCATTACACAGGTCACCCTTAGGTTCAGTGGAATGCAAGAGGTGGCAAGGAGGTTTGGGTTCCTACGCCCACGAGAACTCCTGTCAAAGTCAGACAATGATATGTACCAGTCAGCGAGTGCCCTTGCTGAGCAATACTCTGACGACTTATCCGCGGACTTCCCAGACCAGGTGCTCGCCTTAAGACAAGCGTTAGAGTTCGCCATCAGGGAAATAAAAAATGGCTCAATTTATGATTTGGCGAACACGCTAATAATAAAACACAACTCTATATTATCAAGTGTGCCTGATGTAGCCACGGCCATCACATTATTTTTGACAATACCCGTGACTGTTGCAAGCGCCGAAAGGTCATTTTCGAAGCTGAAACTGATAAAAACGTATCTCAGAAGCACCATGTCACAAGAGAGGCTGTCAGGTCTGGCCACCCTTAGCATAGAAAATGAACGTGCGCGCAGTTTAGACGTAAAGAGTGTGGTAAAAGACTTTGCACACAGATTTGTTAAAAGACGCGCACATGTGTATAAACCTGCAAATCTGTAGAAAGTGTATCGACTATATGTAGGTTAGTCCTATTTGTTATGTTGTTGTAACATATGCTCTGTTTGAAAGTTCTTTTCTTATTGAATAAATTTCCCTCACAAGACAAGCTTGAGTTTTGATATCGTGCATTTATTATAAGGCTCTCAGAATGTTCCAAAAAGTTAAGTTGATCGCGTCTGGGTCCTGTTCGGCTCCTCGGTATTTGTATTACATTATCACTTACATATTTGGGGGGAGGGGGGGGGGCCTCTCAGACTTATTCTGCGGGGGGGCCTCATGTGTTTCCGTTACGGGCCTGTGGTTACGTTAATTTTAGGTCCAGTGGACAAGGTTGCCGCGACGTCGTACCTTGGTCGGCTGGTTACGTTATATTTAGACCCGTGGACAACGTTGCCGCGACGTCGAACATTGGTCAGCTGGTTACGTTAATTTTAGGTCCAGTGGACAAGGTTGCCGCGACGTCGTACCTTGGTCGGCTGGTTACGTTATATTTAGACCCGTGGACAACGTTGCCGCGACGTCGAACATTGGTCAGCTGGTTACGTTAATTTTAGGTCCAGTGGACAAGGTTGCCGCGACGTCGTACCTTGGTCGGCTGGTTACGTTATATTTAGACCCGTGGACAACGTTGCCGCGACGTCGAACATTGGTCAGCTGGTTACGTTAATTTTAGGTCCAGTGGACAAGGTTGCCACGACGTCGTACCTTGGTCGGCTGGTTACGTTATATTTAGACCCGTGGACAACGTTGCCGCGACGTCGAACATTGGTCAGCTGGTTACGTTAATGTTAGGTCCAGTGGACAAGGTTGCCGCGACGTCGTACCTTGGTCGGCTGGTTACGTTATATTTAGACCCGTGGACAACGTTGCCGCGACGTCGAACATTGGTCAGCTGGTTACGTTAATTTTAGGTCCAGTGGACAAGGTTGCCGCGACGTCGTACCTTGGTCGGCTGGTTACGTTATTTTTAGACCCGTGGACAACGTTGCCGCTACATCGAACATTGGTCGGCTGGTTACGTTAATGTTAGGTCCAGTGGACAAGGTTGCCGCGACGTCGTACCTTGGTCGGTTGGATCCGTTAAGTTTGGTACCTTGCGTTACGTTGCCGCTCCGTCGCTCTTTGGTCGTAGGACAATGGATCTCGAATGCATTATAAGCGGTTTATCCAGAGATAGAGAGATCACACTGAACTGGGCTTTTGTAATGTAGGACTAGGCTACATTAATTTCAATCACACACAATATTAAAGGGGTCACTGACTGCAAAACCGTTTTTACCTTGTCATAGTTGAATAACGACAGTTCGGTGGGTAAAATGAACATACAGTGAACCTCAAAGTCCATTGACACTTATTTCCCATGCAAATCTCAAAAAGAAAAAATCTAGCTGTAGAACGGTAGCTTTTGGAAAAATCCACCCTCGGGACGTCGGGAGGGTATCGCGCATTCAATTGGCTCTGGTCTGTGTCTTTGTCACGCCCCAAAATGTACATGCAGACCAGCCCACTCACTGGTGTTCTTGCCCAGTCCGAGGTAGCGACGCTACGTTTCTAAACACATCAACATACCTTACTTAGCAAATGACTAGCTAGACTAGCTGTAGTCGGCATTAGAAGGGAAGCTTCCAAAAAAATTGCCAGAAAACGAAAGCAGTCTAGCCTTTTGCTGACGCCTGTCTAGATTATCTATTCGAAATAACTGGAGAAAGGCTGTGCTAGATACAGGATACGTTAGCATTGCTAATAACTGTTATTGACAAAATCATACTACAGTTTGCGGTTCTGATGAACATAACTAAGGTCGGAACGCACCTCTTTTCAGCAACAGCTTCATAGCAAATCCTGCTTTACATATTCCCAGGTTTTTAAAACCGTCCTTGGTGAAATGGTTCGCGCAACTGCACAGAGATCTTCTATGCTACGGTATAAACAAACATCAGCCATACCCGTCTAGTCAATGTTAACTAGACACAAGCTCATCTGTTTTTCATCGGTGATTTGCAAGGAATGTAAAAACAGCTAGATAGCGAAAACACCTATACGGTAGGCATGTAAACCAGTTTAGCTTGCTAACGCAAGAGCATGAATGTGTTATGATTTAGCCTAGTTTATTGGCAATTGGATTTACGTTATTTCATGTTCCTGACTATGTTTCATTCAAATAAATAACCCGTGTTGTTATGTAAATCTACAATTCAGATGCATGTTTGTCCAGATCTATTTTTCAGTAAGATAGCTAGAGCTAACTGAAGCTGTGTTGAATCACGATAGTTTGTATGCTAAACTGTAGTGCTAACGTTACCCACCTAAGGCGATTCTGTTTGCTTCGACAACAGACGTGGAAACTACCGTAATCATTTCAAATTATATCTAGTCAATCTGTTGAAAACAGTGTTGTGTAGACACAATAGATTTATTTGTACGTTTTTATTTCAAGTCGCCACCTTCTTGTTTCAGTGAGTGCTGTTGGCCGTCTTTGCTCCGCAGCTTCGCTCGTTGTAAACCAACCAATCAGCGCACAGCTCATCTAAATACCAATGATATAAGGGAAAAAGCTAGCGTTTTTTCCCGGGAAAAAAATGCTGGATGTAAAAGAGGGCATAGAAAAGCACCCGGGCCATTTTCAGCCAAAACAATGTTACATACCCTATTCGGAGACCTTAAGGAACAGTGTTAAATACTCAAAAAACCCAGTCAATGACCCCTTTAAATGTTGCAGCATGTAGGCCTATGTAGCTAGACAATGCATGCTTCATGTGCAACTCACCCCCAGAATGTTTTCTCATATGCAGAAACTTAGCTTTAATAAATACAATACTGAATTTGGAATATAATTTAGTCTTTCATTCTTTACTATAAACATGTAGGCTACAAAAGCAATTAATTGGTGATGTAGCCTATCATTTTGTAATACAAGTGTTCAATGTGATCAAAAGGAAAAGCGACTCTTATAAGAGTTTCATTTCCAAAGACATGTCATCACAGAATATTACAGTTCTTCCTTAGCAAACCTATCCCGAATTTCCCCATTTTGGGACGAATATATGGCTAGGCTATCTTGTCTTATAGGCTAATTGAGGAATACATCAGAATCTGCCTGTGAAAGCAACTACAGCAATTGCATAGTAATATATATGCTATTGTATTTCTACACTGTAAAAAATAAGACAATGAAATTGTTCACCTTAATGTCATTTTTGAGAAGTTGAACAACATTTTTTAATTTGCCATATCAACTAGATAAAATTGGTTCTTCTAAATTGCTTTACTGATTTTTGTGTGAAAGGGCTTACTACAATGTTCAAGTTAGGAAAGCATCTATACTAGCTTAGCTCTAATATCAGCGTACAGTAGAGCTATCATATTTTAGCTGCCTACATTTCAAAATTGTGTTTCATATCACACTGTTAAATGAGTAAATAGTTAGCTATCACCATAGCCTCTTTGCTTGTGGCATTACAAATCGTTGACTTGCAATGTCATGTCTAATAAATACCAAAACAAACATTTATTTCATGGTTATTTTAACAATTGAAAACAGATGTATCACAGACCGCTGTCGTATGTGTCGCATGTCGCCCGGGCACTGCTGGACTACTGTTTCCGAAAATATATGTAGCCTACTTAATAATATCAGCATATATGATATTGTACATACAATGTTGTTTTGTATGACAATGTTAAATGAGTAGGCTACCGGTAAATAGTTATCACTCTGGCTTCTTTGCTTCTGGCATTTCAAGTTAGCCTATAGCTAGCTATCTCCCAGAACGCTGCTAAACGAATGTTCTTCTACTACAGCCTGGCAGTCACGCGTGTTTTGGGAGAGGCAGCTAAATCCCTCAGAGTATGGACGTCCTCGCTAGGGGGAGTTTTGGCGTTGATCTTTGCATGTTCATTTGCCATATCAACTAGATAAAATTGGTTGTTCTAAATAGCTTTACTGATTTTTGTGTGAAAGGGCTTACTACAATGTTCAAGTTAGGAAAGCATTGGTTAACAGTCGGACCCAACGATGTGTGCATGTCCGACTCGCTGAAGCAGGGGTTTTCACAATTCCAAGAGACTGCGTTTCATGCGTCGGCTTTCACCCCACCGGCTAAATTCAAAGGTGAGTATTCTTTACAGAAATAGTTTTAAGTAAATGTATTTGCAGAAATTGAATGGGGCATGTTATTACTTAAAGGTTTGAAATGTAGGCTATTTAGCATGATTATTTGCTATCAGATTCACTTTGTTTGTGTTAGGATTTCGCTAGCTAGCTACATAGCTCTCCCTCAAGGTAAAATAATAAACGTAGTCTAAAGCCTCCAGAAAGTTATGTTGAAATGCGTATATCAAAGTTTAGCGGCTCACAAATCACCCATAAAATTATCAGTGAACATAAACGTTCAGAACTGTTAGAAAAACTTGTTCCAAAATAGCTTAGCCCTCATTTTTCTTTGTTTGTAGCTAGCGTGGCTGATCACACGGTCGGCCACACAGTCGGTCATGGAATGCACTAGGTACATATGAAACCTATATAAAACGGCGTTGTCGCTCTTTAGTAAGGACTTTATCATGTTTGAGCCGTCTAATTCAAAATCACCTTAATTAATTGTGTTACAAAATGCTTCTATATTACTATTATAGTTAAAATAGTTAGCATAACATTAGCGTTACATTAGCTAACACATGCCAAGTTGGCCGATGCTCCTCACAATGCTAGCTCTGCTTAGCTAATTTAGCTAGTGCCATATTGTTTTAATCTAGCCAAGATAGGTAACGCTAATGCAAAAGGCTACATAGAGGCAAGTTTAGCTCGAATTGTTCAATTAATTGGTTTGCCTCTTGCTCCTTTACAGCTTCATGCAGTGCTAATTCGTCGCATCCAGTCGAGAAGTTCTTCAAAGACACCCCGGACTGTTAGCACGTGTCCCTGGGAAATGAGGGTAATGAATGACCGTTTATAACAGTGACAATAATTGTATGAGCCATGGCAACCCTAAAGGCTATGTTTTGAAGCAAATGCATGACTTGAAACTTTTGCATCACCAGATGTAGGAGTCAACTCTGGTCTGGTGGAGGGGAACCCATGGGGGTCCAGGAAAACCAGGCTGGCAGCCAGGCAAGTGCAAATATAAGACCCTCCAAAAAATACTCAAAGCTTTTCAATAGTATTGTCAACTCATTGTAAGGCATACCTAAGTTGTTCTGATCGTGGTGGGGGGGATACATATTTGTCAAAACAACAAATGTTGTCATACTAATGCTTTGTATACAACAATTCAAGGTAAAAACAGCAATATTTACAGCAACATTACAGCTAATCTAGAAGAACCACAGTGTATGCCAATAATGCAAACTCTTGTTAACTTGTTTTACTTGTCATTAATGACAGACACATTACAGGAAGATGGAGGCATTGGAGGAGAACCAGCAAGAGGCTCTCCTATGCAGGCGACTACAGGGCAGACACACTGAAGAGGTGCAAGTGATGGACCTACAGGTGGCCCAAACACAGCCCATTCAAAACAAGCCAGGTAAATGAATCATGATTGCAGCTTCCATATCCAACCTTTCACATGGTTATGTGACAAATGATGTTGATAGGTCACTAACTTATTTTGTGCTTCATTGTCAGGGCCAACAGACAGGACCTGTAGCGGAGACTGGCAGAAGATTTTAATTCACTGTTTGGCACTTTGTTTGAAATAAAATGACTGAATGTTACATGGAAATGCTGCCTCGTTTATGATTAGCTTGAGTTAGGCTACACATCACACAAACATAGTCCTAAAGTTGGCTACCATGTAGGCTAGTCTATTAAATACAAGAACAAGAAGCGTTTTGGGCAAATGAGGTCTGCATATGAACCGCCCCAATATAAGCAGTAGCCTAGAAATTAGAAATATAGGTTACTTAATTAACGTCGCAGTTACGGACTGGCAACGTCACAAAATTACGTTGCTAGGAGGTCGCGGTTACGGACTGGCAACGTCACAAAACAACGTTGCTAGGAGGTCGCGGTTACAGACTGGCAACGTCGGGAAATTACGTTGCTAGGAGGTCGCGGTTACAGACTGGCAACGTCGGGAAATTACGTTGCTAGGAGGTCGCGGTTACAGACTGGCAACGTCGGGAAATTACGTTGCTAGGAGGTCGCGGTTACGGACTGGCAACGTCGGGAAATTACGTTGCGACGACGTCGCGGTTACGGACTGGCAATGTCACAAAATGACGTTGCTGTTACCTCAGGGCGTCTTTCACTTCTCACGTTGCCGCAACGTCGGCAAAATGACGTTGCGACAACGTCGCGGTTATGGACTGGCAATGTCACCAAATCACGTTGCCGTTACCTCAGGGCGTCTTTCACTTCTCACGTTGCCGCAACGTCGGAAAAATGACGTCGCGACAACGTCGCGGTTATGGACTGGCAATGTCACCAAATGACGTTGCCGTTACCTCAGGGCGTCTTTCACTTCTCACGTTGCCGCAACGTCGGAAAAATGACGTCGCGACAACGTTGCGGTTATGGACTGGCAATGTCACCAAATGACGTTGCCGTTACCTCAGGGCGTCTTTCACTTCTCACGTTGCCGCAACCTTGCCAAAAGACGTTGCGGCGACGAAAGTTTGGTCAGCGAATGACGTTGCGGCAACGGAAGGGCAACGTAACTGTGTTAGCTGGGTTTGCACCAAGGTGCTGCGCAGGCAGTGATTGGTGTAGACTGTTGTGCCCGCTGCTTTGCATATCCTGGGCAACATTGTTGCAAGATAATTGACGCCCATTGGCTCCATTCTGTACCTGCGGCAGAGAATTTTTGTAATCGTTATTATTAATGCGTGTTAGGGTTGGCTAAAGCGCTAAAGAGTAGCCTACTAAAGCCAATACCTACCAAATGTCATCTGAAGAGGCAGCGCTCTTCTTTGGGTGCATGTAGAAAGCAGGTGCGTTGGGGGGTAGGAGTGACAGGTACTTCTCCAAGGAGGCGACAGGACAGCGGAGGTTTCCTGGAAGAGCATACATGTATCCACGGCGACTGTCCTTCTTGCGCTCCTGAGGATCTTTATGGTTCTTGGTCTCCTCATTAAATGTCATGCTGGCATACTTTTGTCCATTTTCATCAGCAAAAACTGCGAACGACCCTTTGGTTAGCTGGCGGTTACCCTCCTTCCCTCTGCGTCCAAAGTGCAGTTGGATATCAAACCAGACCTTTCTAACTAGGCCCTCTGGTGTGGTTGGATCCAGTGAGGCCTTTATTGATGTAATATCACAGGCTGGTATGGATCCATGATGTTTCGTTTGGTCGTGGCCCTGTCGTCTACGGGTTTTCACAACGCCAACAAAAACATTGTTTGCCGACTTGAAAGCGCTTTCTTTCATTAAGCACCAGCACCGACTCAATGGTGGATCATTAATGTGTCGGTTCAGTCCCGAACGCAGGCAGACGTAACTGCTGATCCCATAGTGGTCACCCTTTCCATTGCGCACAGTGCCGTAGAAATCCCGCAGTATTTCATTCATTTCTTCCCTGGTAATGGTCTTCAGGTCTACGGTTTTCCCCATCTCTTGGCACCAGTTGGTGAAGCAGTTAATTGCCCACTTAGTTTGGCTGACAGTGTTTCTTTCATTCCGCAACATTTCAAAGACCTCAATTTCTTTAGTATCGATAATAGCATGACGCCCACCTGAATAATCATCTTCGGCTAACCACTCATCAAAAGTTCTACTCCCCAAAAGATCGAAGTTAACATGAAACATGTTTGCTTACTGTTAATTTTGAAATGACAATGACAACGACAACCAAGTGACAACGAAAATTACCAATGACAATAATGTAACCGTTAAATTACCAATGACAACCAATAATGTAACCGTTATTTTGAGTGCGCACTAATATGGAACGCTCCATTTTAAGGCAAATGTAAACAGGCGTACTGTAAACATCTGTACACCGTACAGTACTTTATGCTCAATAAAGCACACCCCGTGACTCACTCTCAACCAATCAGAATGCTTGATTTCAACCACCCGTATTATAAGTATTGTTATTGCCCTCCTCTGACGTCATCTTCAAAATTAGCGATATCGAAGTCAACTGAGTCCAGACGATACTGAAGACATCAACAGCGACGAATAAATTGTTAACGCTAACTTTCTAAAATAGTCGTTATTTGTGTTGGAATTAAAGCCATTTTAGCAGAACCGTACTGTCCGCTTTCTATCAAAAGTAATTGGTTGCTAGACAACACCTGAAACACACCGTGAGAAGACTTGAGAGCTAGCCTAGCTAGCTACAATTAGCCTACAATTTACAAAATGAAAAGAGCTAAAAATGCCATATAATAAACAACTTACTAACCTCGACCGTTCGGTCATGCCGGGAAATATCAAACCTCGACTTTGCCGTATCGACCGAGCGATAGCGAGTCTCGTTTGATATTTCCCGGCATGACCTCACTCTCGGTTAGTAAGTATTTAATAATATAAAGTTATGTTGTGTATGTTGTGTTGTGTTATGTTATGAAGTTATGTTGGCAGATGAAGTTGATAGCACTGGCGGGGTTGAAGTGGGCTGGAGGATTAGCTACCCTTCCAGAGGAGGGAGCGGAGCTGAAATTTGGGGGAGAGAGGGGGAGAGGGACAGACTCTTGGGTTAGGGTTATAGTTACAAGTTAGGTTTAAATTACAAGTTATGTACAGTGTAGATAAGATGTGTATATTACAGCTGTATAGTGCAAAACAGTGTAGAATACTTTGTTAAAGTTTAATGGCAGTTGGTACAAAGGCGGGGTTGAAGTGGGCTGGAGGCTTACCCTTCCAGAGGAGGGAGCGGAGCTGAAACTTGGAATGAAAAATAATCATTAGCCTATACAATTAATAAATAAATTATCAGTATCACTGTTATAACCGTATAACTAGCCTAAAATCTTAAAGTTATTCACAATTTGCTTAAAAAATGGATTTACATGTGGAACACTTATATAGCTAGTATTGTAGGCCTACACGACGCGTCATCAGACCGGAAGTCGCCATCTTGGAGGTACTCCGCATCACAACAAAGCACTGGCACTGATGTATATCCCGAACTTCGTCAAGGAAAATTGTGAATTATTGCCTGTTTCAGGTTGTACCAATAAGACAGACCGAGAAAAACATTTGGAATATGTTAGGTTGATTAAAGACGCTATTGCGTTACTTACTTTGGCCTTCACAACACAACGTTGTGTCCTTGATAACTTGGTACTGCGTCTCCCTCACCCATCCACACACCATCTGAATAGGCTTCCAAACCTTTGTAGGCTTTAAGGTCTTCCGCTGTATATGGGCTCGGCGAGAAAACCAGGTAGTTAACAATATCGGGATATCTTAGGGAACTCCCTTACAGTTCCAGAATTCAGAGGCTTAAACTCCCATCTTTGGAATACAGACGGCAGAGGGGAGATATGATTCAGGTCTACAAGATCATGGCAGGCCTGGAGAGAATCCCAGTCAGTTGTTTCTTTGCTCCTACGGAACAGATAGTAACCAGAGGCCACAGATTCAAGCTACAAGTCCCACTTGCAAGATCTAGGGTGAAAGGCCAAGCTTTTAGCGTTAGAACTGTCAACAACTGGAACTCTTTACCAGACACAGTGGTAGAAGCAGATAGTATCAATCAGTTTAAGACCAGGTTAGACAAACTGGGAGGAGCGCAAGTACGCAGTATGAGCGGGTAAAGACCAGGACACAACAGGCTGACACCTTCTCTCCTGTAGGAAGTATCAAGGTATCAAGGTATATACAACTGAAGGCAGAATCACCGGGTCGTCACAAATCCAAGAAGAGGGAGCTAACTGGTAGGGATCTGCACCGCCAATAAATCCAAATTTCTCAAAATATCGACCCTTTTCTTGTGGTCCAAGTCCTTCCCTATATGCCTTTGGATCTTGGACGCGTTTTGATGACCTTTTCGGTCGTTTAGAAATGGCTAAAGAGTATAGAATACATATTTTTTGCTTGTACTGAACTTTCGTTCAGTTGTTTACACCGAGTACCTCCAATATGGCCGCGCATCCGGGTTACCGCCCAGAACGTGACTTCGGTGAAAGTTTAAGGTCTTTGGCGAACTTTTTCTCTGCTGATCAACACTACAAAGTAACACATAAATTGTAAAAAGACACACTGTGTTAAGTTATTTTTTCGGCAAGTAGTCTTGTAATAAGCGGGATAATGTATAGAATGTCGTTGTCATTATCGGGAAAATAAGAAAACATTGGGGTGCTGTTCGCCCTATCGGGGATTATTTTCCCGATAATGACCAGCGTTCTATACATTATCCCCTACATAATGTACACCCCTGCAGCCAATCAGAATCGAGTATTCACCCAGACCATGGTATAATAAAAGCCTACTTATCAGACCGCGGACCGGCGATGAGGTCAATACACGGCTGGCATGACTACCCATTAGCCAATCAGAACGCTCGTACTGTCGTTGCCATATAATAAATGCATTTATTTAACACTTTTATTCAATGCAACAAACAGCATACTCCAACAGACATCTCACAAGATACTGTAACATTCACAAAGAGTCAGAGTTCTTGGGACGTGTACAATGTAGACTGTTCAGACAATTGGAGGTTGAACACATGCTTGTATTTGTTGAACGTAACAAAAGGAAAGAAGTCGTTGCGTGTCCTGGTTTTCTCTTCAGTGAGCCGTGCTCCGCCCTGTTCCTCTCCTAGACCTGAACGTGTTACAAGAGCGACAACATGTTTAGTTTTATAAACGATACATGGTTGCTGAGGACCGGCGCTTACCCAATGTGTAGATCCTCTCTGGGGATGTTACACTTCATCATACTTGACCTTGTTTGTTTATTTGTGCGTTGTTGTGCAGTGAGTGGAGACAGCAGAGCTGAGACAGACCGGGATTCCGGTTGCATATCTGAGGCTGGATCACGGCTGAAACCTGAGAGTAAGATGCCTTTCCGTTTTGTCTTCAGTCAATTTCATGTTCCATAGATGTGGTCACTGAGTGGGAATCTAACCAGCTCAGTAGCTGGTCTGACCTGCTGTGTTTCTCTGCAGAGTGGGGAGGTGGTAGTAGCTGGTCTGACCTGCTGTGTTTCTCTGCGTTCGTTGCGCTAGACAGTTTGTAGAGCGAGTGTCCAAGCCTCTCCTGGATAGTTTGCTGGATGGACTTCTGCAGGCAAGGGTAATCAACGATCTGAGAGAGAGGCAGTGAAGGAGGAGACAGAGGGCAGAGAGAGCACGGGCCACCATCTACATGGTCCTGGGGAGAGGACATGAGTCATGTTCTGTGATGAGACGCCTCCTGTGTGATATGGACCCCTACTTATATTCAACACTTGGCTTTTAATAATGCTGAATAGGATGAATTTATAGCGATTTTTTAACAAAATGCTGGTAAAATGTTTCAGTCTAGAACTGATTAGTGGCATGGCAGCAATGAAGGAATGTTCATGTTGTACGTATTAATATACTGAATGGATGTTGAGTCAAACATTTTAAGATTCTTCATAAAGATATCGTTTTATCATGTAATATATTATTTCCACATAATTTAGTTTACTATATATTTTTTATTAATGGATGGAAAATTACTCCCTATTTCCATTAGGTGCTGGAAGCATATTTACTTAATGTAAAATTGTTTTATATATTCAATTTTATGTATACAATTTTAGTTTTTTAAACTCATAAAAGTTACAATTGTATTAGAACATGGGTAACTGCAGACCTTACAGATTTCCCAATTTTCTCGGGGGTGGGGGGTTTCCTTGTCTTCCTTGAGGGTTTACATTTGTTTAAATGCAGTTCTATGAGCCTATGTTAAGCTCTCTGTGCTTGTAAAAAAGGTGATACAAATAAATTGTATTTGATTAGTGAAGACCTCTGTGACATTGCTTGTAAAAAGAACTATGTAAATGAAATTGTATTTGATTCAAAGTTCCCCCCAGGGCACAGGCCACATAGTCCTGGAACTAGAGAAGAGTGTGGCTCATATTTAAGGGGTGAATAAATCTTAAATGAACACTAGTAATAGATATTTAGCATATTAACTAGATTTTATGTAAAGCACTTTGAGCTGCATTTCTTGTATGAAATGTGCTCCATAAATAAATCTTATTATTATTATTATACATTGGCCCAACATTTTGTAAGTAACAATACCTAGACAGGTAAAGCTGTGAGTAACCATAGACAGGAAATTAGGTATGATTAAAAATCCACTAGTAGTCACAACTTGGTGAGGTCACAACTCACAACAGGTGGAGGACAATGTTCAGTTTATGTAGCCAAATCACATTTAATTATCCACAAAGTTGCAGTTTTATGAGAAGTCATATAATCATAGGTAATATATTTTATAAGGTTTTGGAATGTAGAGCTTAGCCTGGCAGTGATTGAACCCTGGTTCCCTACTGTACACGCTATGTTGAGGTATCTTACATTACTGTGAAAGAAAACAAAATCATTGTGGTCAGTCGGCCACATTTAAAACTATATATGTCTTCCTGTGGAGTCCTCCGAGGAAGGACGACGAGGCAGATCACCTCTTCTGATAAGTATCACCCTATTTGTATTCTATTCTACCTAGAACGTATTCATAGCTAGCATGTGTTTCTTCAGCAATCCCGTTCACTGCAACACCCGCAGACGTAGACATGTTAAAAAGTATATACGTTCCACTTCTAACCTTAGCTACCTCTTTAGATCTTCTCCACCTGATCTCTCTCTTTCTATAGGGCTCTGGAACTGCCAGTCTGCTGTGAACAAGGCAGACTTCATTCCAGCGTTTGCATCCCATGCTTCTCATGACGCCCTTGCGCTGACAGAGACATGGATCCTTCCAGAGAACACTGCAACTCCAGCTGCTCTCTCCGTCAACCACTCATTCTCCCACTCTCCGTGCTTAACTGGGCAAAGTGGTGGGACAGGTTTCTTTCTTTCCCCACATATTAAATGCACATCCACCCCACTCTCGTTTACTACCAAATCATTTGAACACCACTATGTAATGCTAACTGATCCTATCAAAGCATTTTTAATTGTCCTCTATCGCCCACCAGGGCCGCTAGCTGACTTTGTGGAGGAGCTGGACATGCTCCTCAGCGCCCTCCCGGATGATGGAACACCGCTGATACTTCTTGGGGACTTCAACATCCACCTCGAGGGAACGCAGGCCGTTGACTTCAAGTCTCTTCTGACCTCCTTCGACGTGACGTTGCTCAACACACCAGCGACCCACCAGGCAGGAAAACAGCTCAACCTCATCCTGACACGTAACTGTATCACTGACCTAACCTCTGTAACCCCACTACACATCTCTGATCACTACTTTATCCAATGCTCTATCTCTCTCCCTCCAACACCTCCTACCTCCCCTCCCCTGGTAACTTTCAGACGCAATCTCCGCTCCCTATCCCCCTCCCACTTCTCCTCCATTGTAACATCCTCCCTCCCTCCTATTAACGAGTTCATGTCCCACCCCACCGACACTGCCACTAACATGCTGTTATCCATATTAACTGAATCACTGGACACCCTCTGCCCCCTGTCAACTAGGCCTGCGCGATCTTCTCCCTCCTGCCCGTGGCTCACTGATGTTATTCGTGAAGAACGTTCCACCCTTCGAGCAGCTGAGAGGAGATGGCGCAAGTCTAACGACAGTTTAGACCTTGATAAGTATCACTCCCTCCTCAAATCCTTCTCTGCCCATATAACTGATGCTAAACCTCACTACTTCTTGAACAAAATTAACTCTGCCTCAAACCTTCTCCACCCTTCTTAACCCACCTCCCCCACCCTGTTGGTTAGCTGTAACTGATTAAAATTCTTGTACTCGCTGTTGAGGTAGTTTACTGTTGTTTGCCCTTCCACAGGTACACTCGTGCACTTTAAGATTCATGTTGTCCAATTGTAACTTGTTTAACTTCATGCTCTTATGATTCTTCCTTTTGGCAATTATTTTTAGTTTTTTTCACAATGTATGATTTATGTTTGACTACTTGCAATGTTGGGGATATCTCGTTGTTATGATCAGTGACCTATGCACTTTTGTAAAGCTCTCTCTTGGAAGTCGCTTTGGATAAAAGCGTCTGCTAAATGAATAAATGTAAATGTATATGATCTAATAACATCCCATGATCCTATGATTGCTAGTAAATATGTCATCTTTATCATCCAAGTTTATGCAGGATTGAGTGTCCTGTGAGGTTTCATGTTCCTCCTGCAAGATGAATCATTCATTTTTCAGCTTCTCTGTAGTTAAACTGAACATACCATGATCCTCTGCCAGGAACCTCGGGGTTACCATGGATGACGATCTCTCCCTCACAGCCCACATCGCTGCTGTCTCCCGGTCGTGTAGATTCACCCTCTACAACATCCGGAAGATCAGGAGATACCTGTCTGGGCACTCCACCCAGCTGCTGGTCCAAGCACTTGTCCTCTCCAAGTTGGACTACTGCAACTCGCTGCTCGCCGGGCTCCCAGCATGCGCAACCCACCCTCTCCAGAGTAAAACTACAATTCATCTATGACTTTGAGCCCACTGTATATTTGTTTACTTCATTACTAACACTGTGTTTGTTCTTTAATCATCCTCAAGATGATCTTCCCATTACTTCTGATAGTCAGGACGTCTCAACAGCTGAAACACCTCAAGTAAAGTTACATTTTTGCTTTCACACAATTCCCAACTTTGAAAAAGAAATGTAGAAACTTGAATGGCAGTGTTAGGTCATAACTTTCCATGTTCTATGTGTCCTGGCAGGCTATTAACGAGGAGAATGGAAAGCTCATGCTTTTTATGTACAGCCCACTGTACTGTGGCCCTGTCACAATCTACAGGGTGAGAAGTCCCTTCATCTAATCATCTGATAACGTATGTAGATTTTTCTCTGAAGGCTTGACTACACTGAACATAATCTGTGTTTTCTGTGTTATAGGGGGTCAGTGAGACAAGCGGACAGCTGCTTCCATGGAGATACAGTCCTTTATACTGTGGACCAGTAGTTCTGTTCTCTGTAAGCAACACTATATGCATGTTTCAATATAATTAACACATTTATAGAAATAAAGGATTGAATTTGCAGCATGTGGCTTTTCCTAAACGAAATGTATTTACATTTAGCAGACGCTCTTATCCAGAGCCACTTACAGTAAGTACAGGGACATTCTTCCCGAGGCAAGTAGGGTGAAGTGCCTTGCCCAAGGACACAACGTCATTCGGCACGGCCGGGAATGGAACTGGCAACCTTTAGACTACTAGCCCGATTCCCTAACCGCTCAGCCACCTCCATTCCCTCTTTGTTTACTGTTAAAGGATTCTGATAGGGGGTCAGTGAGACAAGCGGACAGCTGCTTCCATGGAGATACAGTCCTTTATACTGTGGGCCAGTAGTTCCATTCTCTGTAAGCGACACTATTTACAAATGTACACATTTACAGAAATGAAGGATTGCACTTTGAACTCTCAGCATGTGGCTTTTCTGAATGATGTATCCATTTCCTCCCAATCCATGATGTTGTGTGTCCAGGAAGCCAGTGAGGATGAGCAGCAGCTGTTGCCATGGAGCCCCTTGTACTGTGGGCCTGTGGTCCTGTTCCAGGTCACTATTATCTTCTCTATATCTCAATACAACCACTCAAAAGCTCTCTGATAGAAAATAAAGTACAACAAGTAGATTTTGAGAGTACACTCATTTGATCAGAGCCTTTTCAGCCAAATCATGTCTGATACTGATTGTAAAAGAGTGACTTGTTAACTTGAGCAAGCATAAGCACCCCAAAATAACCGGTCTGAAAGTAGGTGATACTTTTATCCATAGCAATGAGTCCATTGCAAATGTTTTTAATAGCTTTTTTATTGAGTCTGTACAAGAGCTGGCAAGTCATTTTAAAGCTATAGAGTCATCTACTGAAGAACTTGACAATGCTCAGTCTGACTCCTTTTATATTAAATTTGTATCTCATGATAAAGTTAAAAAGGTGATCACAAACATGAGTAACTCCAAGTCAAAAGATATTCATAATCTTCATGCTGAATTAATCAAGAAACATCAGAGCTACCTGTTAGAGCCAATCACTTACTTAGTTAACCTGTCTATACAAACCAAAATATTCCCAGAAAGCTGGAAAACTGCAATAATTACCCCTGTTGATAAATCAGGAGACAAGGACATAGCGAGTAATTATAGGCCTATTGCTATCCTCCCTGTTGTCTCAAAGGTTCTGGAGAAAATAATAGCTGAGCAACTAATGGAACATTTAGAGTCTAACCAGCTGCTTCATCCACAGCAGTTTGGGTTTAGACATAAATACTCAACTGAAACAGCTAATTGTTATTTGCTTGAAAACATAAAAGCTTCAATGGATAAAGGAAATGTTGTTGGGGCAGTGTTCCTAGACCAAAAAAAGGCCTTTGACACGGTAAACCACAGTACTCTAATGAACAAGTTAAAACAGTTCAAAATGTCATCAGAAGCCCTGCAGTGGTTTACATCCTACCTGGAGGGGAGAGAGCAATGTGTCAGGGTCAATGGGGTCAGGTCCCATCTGCGTGCCAGCAGCATGGGAGTACCGCAAGGGTCTGTACTTGGTCCACTGTTGTTTTCTATGTATATCAATGACCTACCAAACTGCTGTCCGGGGTCCAACTGTCAAATGTATGCTGATGATACTGTTATCCATGTATCCAGTAAAACACCCAGCTTAGCAGGTGAGCACCTGACACATGACACAAGCATTACTCAGCATCTCCAAATGGCTTGAGCTGTCTCAGTTGACCATTAATGTGAAGAAAACCGTCTCTATGTGCTTCTCCATCCGTAATAGACCTGTCACCGATGTTTTTGAGGTACGGATCAAAAATAAATTAATTGAATCAGTAAATGAAGTAAAATATCTGGGCATCATCCTGGATAAGAATTTAAACATTATTACGCGGGTTAGGTATGTTGCAAAGAAGGTCAAACTAAATCTAAACTGTTGCCGTTTCATAAGAAGGGACTTGTCATGTCAAACGGCCAAATTATTTATGCACGCTATGATTTTTTCTCATTTGTCATACTGTTTCACATCATGGTCACAAACTTCTTCTACCACATTAAAACCTATCTTTTCAATATACAAACAGACAATAAAAGTCATGGACCGGAAACCCATGAGATGGCATCACTGTGGCATTCTAAAAAAACACAACCTTCTCACCTTTGATAACTTTATTAATTTGAGTAATCTTAAATTGTTTTTCAAGTGTGTAAATAACCATGTGTCACCACTGTTGTCTGAATTGGCCATCAGACGTCAGAGCTCTCGTCGGGCAAACACACGAGCCTCCATCAATGGTGATTGTCTTGTTCCAATGCACAAGACATCTTTCGGTCAGTCTGTTTTCTCTGCAAAGGGTGCAAAACTGTGGAACCTCTTGCCCACTAGTCTAAAACTAGAGACTAATAGCAACACTTTTAACAGAGAACTTAAACAAAGGCTCAAATCAAATCAACAGTGCTCACACAAATAATTTACAACTGGTTTATTGTTTGATCATGCTGCCTTTGTTTTACTCTACGTAGCCTATATATATTTGACTCATTATATTGCTGCTCTGTACTCTATTGTATTCTGCATTTTTACTTTTAATTATCATTTTTTTATCAGTATTTGATCTTGTTTCTGTTTTGTTTAGTTTATTTTGTTGTTTTTAAAAAAGCCTCCTGTGGACAGGTGTTGTAAACTAGAATTTATGCTAACACACTGTAAACAATGCATCTGGTTCGTCCAATGACATTGTCATGTCCATGTCCAAATAAAATCTACTACTACTACTACTGAGTGATCGATGTCTGCAGGGCCTTCCAGAGTCTGGTCCACTGGTGCTGGGAGACGACTGTAACCAGTTTACATTTCAGTTCTCTTTCAGGACCCACTTTGAGGTCAGCGTGAATGGGATCTCATCACTATGGCTACTAAAACGACAGTGTGATAGGGATGAATGTTGTGAACAGTTTATTAAGAAGGAGAGGTTGATAGACTAATTGAAGAACATCCCTAAAGTAAATGCATGCAGACGTGTGACCTGACTCAGCTTGTGTAGCAATTCTTAGTAAAGACTCATCATATATGGATGACCCGAGGCCCAACTACTCAACTGTGGTGGAGTGATCTGGTTGAGAGGACCAGAGTGGATCACCAGGTAATGTGTTTGCTTGTTATTAACGTTATACTCTGTCATAGCAACCCATAGAACATTTATTTTCAAGAAAGTTGTCAAGAAAGACTAACTTAATGTTCAACTTTTTCATTGGTGAAGGGTGCTCCAGTTTACAAATCTGTCACCAAGTACATCACAGGAGTTAAGGTAAATTGTTTCCTCATTTTTTATATTTATTTATGCATGAATTCCATAAATACGTTATATTGTATTATTATTATAAGATAATGATTATTAAAGTGTTATTTTCTTCTTGACTGTAGCTGGTGGGAGCTGTTGTAGAGAAATACATGTCTTCCAGCAGCAAGCAGAACACCCACTTCACCCAGTTTGATGGCTTTCTGGTGAGTTGCTGTTAAACTTTAACAATACTTTCTGATAGATCCCTAAACAAGTGTGTTTCTAAATGAGTGTTCTTGTATTCAAAACAGGAGCAGAGAGTGACATGGGAACATTCAGTGGTTTATGTGGATCCCTGTGGCCAAGTGTTTCCTTCCAGCCGGACCAACACTCAGAGCTTCTACTCCCATCTCCCTGGACACACCCACGGCCCTGGTAACAGCCACGACTCCCAGCATGCCTCTGGACCAGGCCATGCCAGCGGGTCTGGACACAGACACAACCATGCCTACGGCCACCAGCACTCCCAGGGAGCCAGCAGTGGCCCCAGGAACACCCCCAGACCAGGCCATGCCAGGCATGCTAACAGCCACAACCACGGCCATCCTTCCCCCCCAGAGCATCCCTTCCAGACCCAGGTACAAACAGCTTCTTCCGTGTCTGACTGTAGAATCCTAAGTCGATTGAGAGGATTAGACCTTCTGGAAGTTTGAAAGTGGGCGACGACTACTCATTTTGTTCACTATTGTGTAGCAGGAGCCTGAGGAGGAGGTTCAAAAGGAGAAGTCTGGATATGAAGAAGCAGAGGGAGAGGAGTCACGGGAGGAGTCATGGGAGGAGTCATGGGAGGCTCCGCCCCCTGGGAACAGGAATGATTCCCGCCTCATGTTATTCCAAATACACTCACACTTTATTACACAGCATGTACACACTACATAATAGATTCAAGCCATTTTTAAAGCATAACATGAACTGAGATGTTTGTTGTGGTGTTTCCAGGATGTATCTTCTGGAGAAACAGGTCCAGGACTTGACCAATAAAATTGTGGCCCTTCGTGAGGCATTTCATGTGAGTTTATCAATGTACCGTCTATAAGAATGCAAGAACATGTCAATATCCAGAAATCAGGGCTGGTGCAGCTCAACCAGGCGGTAAGGACCAGGCACCTTAGAACAACAACGACTTTGATGGTCCATTGATGAACATAATGATTATATTGTTCTCTCTGATCTAGGATGTGAGTTCCCTCTGCACATCATTCAACCGCCTGGTGAGCTACAATGAAGATCCAGCCCACAGGGCTGGTATAGAGAGGGAGCTGGCCTCTGTTAACATAAGTGTAGAAAAAGAACAGAATTTTACATATTGATTTATCATGTTTAATTAAATGACAATAAGGTACATTATGCTCAGACATTGTTGTGCAATGCTTTGAGCAGCCCAGGTCAGCTGTGTCTGTGTTTGGTTCCTGCAGATCCATCACACCAACTTCCTGGATATTGTGTATGATTTCATCATCCTGGGAGTGATGAAAAACAATGCTGCCTCGCCTCCACAAAACGTACGTTGAGGAGAAAAGCTCTGAAGACTAGACTTTTAAGATGTTGAAGAATACACTGTACATTTTGCAATTGGCAATCTTCTGACCCCAAAAAGCAGGAACAGGGATTCATTGATCACCTTTTCAAGGTGCTGAAGCCAATCCTAACTCCTCCAACTGGATGGCAGCCATGTGCCAAAATGTTTCTGGAAGTCCTTCAGGTACACAAATGTATTTCCTATTTCACGGTCAAGCTGGTTTTGCTTAATTTTATGTTCTGGATCTATGTGTGGAGTAACGTCTCGTTGTGTCTCACTGATCTCAGGTTCAGCTAATGAAGTTACTAGACAGCATCTTAGATCTGGACGAGTCCACCTTCAGCCAAGCTGATGTCCTATCAGCTGTGCTCATCAGCCGGCTGGAAGGAATCATCCAGGAGCTGCTGGGAGATCTGGATGGCTACTGACTTTCACAGACAGACCTCCCCTCTTAACATTTATATTGACATCTATGGGTGCAGCCTAGCTTAGCCCATTAGCTTAGGACCTCAAAGTTCTTTACTCGACACCAAAGTTCAGAAACAAAAGTCTGTGATCCGAAATTCTTCGTTTGAAAGTTTACTTTAAACTGATTTAAATAATACAGCATAAAAATTCAGGATAATACTTTTCTAACAAGTTAACTGGCATTAGTGCAGGTAAAAGGACTGTGTTGCTCCAAGGTCCAATAGCTTCTGAGTGCTTCGCGGTGTTTCTTGTTCTTTCATATCCAATCAAACATCCAATCAAATTAAGTTTTTCTTAGCGTCACTGGTCAACTATCAATATTTACATTTCTACATTACACATGCAACACAATTTCTTCTTAGTTCTCATGAATATCATTCAATCTTAAATTCTCTATCTACAATTATTACAAAACTATTATTTCCACAGAAATGGCTTCAACATATCCCGGCCCCGTAATTGACTAGGCCTTAGCATATCAATTACCAACTTAAACTTAAATTGGAGACATTAATACACTCAACAGCATTTTCTCAAACTTTCTTTAAGCAAGGATCTTCTTCTCTCTACAGGTAAATATGCAAAGGTAAGTATTTACAAGCAAGTATTTCTAATCTAATCAAAATCTTTCTTCTATCTTCATTCTTCTCCCTGCAATAAACACAGTTTAGTTATGGGTCTTTGAATGACGCTGGTCTCCGTCCGGACCTCAGCACTACGGACATCTCCTTTGGAGTCTGGCATCACTTTGGTGATTCTGCCTAACATCCAGGAATTCCATGGCAGAGACGAATCAGCAACGAGGCGACGGTCTCCAACCTTGAAACTTCTCTTCGGGCTGAGCCATTTTTGCCGTTCTTGCAGGAGCGGTAGGTATTCGTGAGTCCACCTTCGCCAGAATAGATCCGCCATGTACTGGATTTGTCTCCAGCGCCGGCGGGTATAGACATCATCCTTAGTGAACACGCCAGGTGGAAAGCTGGGCTGTGCCTTCAAAGTGAGCAGGTGATTTGGCGTCAGCGGCTCAAGGTCGTTGGGGTGTTCTGCATTCGTGGTTAGAGGTCTCCCATTGATGATGCTCTCAACCTCGCATAGGAGAGTCTGTAGTCCTTCATCATCTAGCAGCTGTTGCTTAACCACGGAACTGAGCACTTTTCTCACTGTGCGAATCTGACGCTCCCAGACGCCGCCATGGTGGGATGCAGCATGTGGGTTGAAAATCCACTGCACACCTTTTTTCATCATGGCTTCATTGATACGAGACTGGTTTAGTTCTGCTAATGCCTCTCGCAGCTCTCGTTCAGTGCCAACAAAGTTTGTGCCATTGTCGGAACGAATGATTGACACTTTTCCTCTTCTGGCTTGGAAACGCCGCAGGGCATTAATACACAAAACAGTGTCAAGGGAATGGGCTACTTCTAAATGCACTGCTCTCACAGTTAAGCATGTGAAGAGCACTCCATAACGCTTCACCTTGGCACATCCTGTTTTGACCTCAATAGGTCCAAAATAATCCACACCCGTGTTGGTGAAGGGTGGTTTGTCGGGAAGAAGACGGTCTTGCGGCAAGTACGCCATTTTCTGCTCTCCTGTCTTTGCATGCAGTCTTTTGCAGAGATGGCACTCTGAAATCACTGTTCTTGCTGCTGCATTAGCTCTTGGTATCCAATACCGTTGTCTAAGTCTGGCTAACAAGTGGTTTCTGCCTCCATGTCCAGTCTCTTGGTGGATGTGGTGGAGAATGAGGTGGGCTATTCTGTGCTGTTTATGCAGAATGATAGGATGTTTAGCTTCCTCAGGCATCGCCGATCTGTTCAGACGCCCTCCTACCCTCAACAAACCATCTTGAAAGTATGGATCCAGTTTGAAAATGTAACTATTCCTTTTCACAAGGGAGCCTCCTGGTTGCAAGGCCTTTATCTCTTCAGCATAGGTTTGTCTCTGACTGAATTTGATCAGTTCTATTTCAGCTCTGGATAGATCTTCCACAGTAAGTGTCCTTTTTTCCAGGTTCTTTTTCTATGTCACCATCTGCTGATCAACCATGGATTTGCGCTTTTCTGGATCATTCTCTGCCTGCTGTATGTTCTGTTCTAACTCTTTTCTTTTCTCGCTCAGGTGTTGCAACATCTTTTTCAAATGCAAAGTCCAAGCTGTAGCCTTTTTCAACTTGTGCCAACTGGAGTAATACTCAACAAGCTTGCCCAATGGATCTGTGCACTCGTCCTGATTCGTGCATGACACTGCAGCAGATGTCTTCACCTCAACGTCATCATCTGTCAGGTAAGTACACTGTCCAGGTTGTTTTGGCCACTCGCTCTCATTCGGCAAGAAACTAGGCCCCTGAAACCAGCTCTCACCTTCCATGAAGCTCTTGATGTTCAAACCTCTTGAAGCCTGATCTGCTAACTAAATTGACTGGTAAAACTCCATCATTTAAATATTCCCAAAGTTCAGCCATCATGAAGGATACTGAATAAATATAAACCTTGTAGACATATTGATGCATTTGTCATCTCTTTGAATCCCCTATGGCTAACGCAGGCTTGTGGTCATTCTCGGCAGGTCGCGTGGTTGGCGAATTGCTCACAGTGCTCTTCGTTGTGGCCTTCAGTGGTGTTGAGCTCATTGCTGTTTGGGTATGGCCCTGTAGGGACATTGGTTCTGAGCTTGGTTGCATTCCTAATTTAGGTTTGTAAATGTGACAGTGGTAATTTTACATACGTGTGTGAGAGGACAGCAATTACATTACATTACATTACATTTATTCATTTAGCAGACGCTTTTATCCAAAGCGACTTCCAAGAGAGAGCTTTACAAAAGTGCATAGGTCACTGATCATAACAACGAGATATCCCCAACTTTGCAAGTAGTCAAACATGAATCATGCATTGTGAAAGTGCCAAAGGGAAAAATCATAAGAGCATGAAGTTAAACAAGTTACAATTGGACAACATGAATCTAAAAGTGCACCTGTGGAAGAGCAAACAACAGTAAACTACCTCACAGCGAGTACAATAATTTTAATCAGTTACAGCTAACCGACAAGAGCAGCAGCTCTCTAAGTAAGAGTCCTTGTGATCCTGGAAGAAACTAACATCATGTCCAGCAGATCTTTCCTAGGTACCGTTGTATTCCCGGAACAAGTGTGTCTTGAGCCTATTCTTGAAGGTGGGGAGACAGTCAGTGTCTCTGATGGAGGTGGGGAGTTGATTCCACCACTGGGGGGCCAGACAGGGGAAGAGCTTGTGTTGGGACCGGGCGGTCTTGAGCGGTGGGACCACCAGACGGTTGTCAGAGGAGGACCGAAGGTGGCGGGAGGGGGTGTAGGGCTGGAGGAGAGACTTGATGTAGTCGGGTGCAGTCCCATTCACCGCTCGGAAGGTCAGTACCAGGGTCTTGAATCTGATACGGGCCGTGACGGGCAGCCAGTGAAGGGAGATGAGGAGCGGGGTAACATGGGAGCGTCTGGGTAGGTTGAAGACCAGACGGGCCGCTGCGTTCTGAATCCTCTGGAGAGGGCGGGTTGCGCATGCTGGGAGCCCGGCGAGCGGCGAGTTGCAGTAGTCCAACTTGGAGAGGACAAGTGCCTGGACCAGCAGCTGGGTGGAGTGCTCAGACAGGTATCTCCTGATCTTCCGGATGTTGTAGAGGGTGAATCTACACGACCGGGAGACAGCAGCGATGTGGGCTGTGAGGGAGAGCTCGTCATCCATGGTAACCCCGAGGTTCCTGGCAGAGGACGAAGGGGTCACCGTCGCCGATCCCAGGGTGATTGAGAGGTCATGGGAGATGTACGGTTTGACCGGGATGATGAGGAGTTCGGTTTTGGCGAGGTTCAGCTGGAGGTGGTGCTTGGTCATCCAGGCAGAGATGTCTGTGAGGCAGGCCTCAATCCTGGCTGAGATCGCCGGATCGGTCGGGGGGAACGACAGGTAGAGCTGGGTGTCGTCAGCGTAGCAGTGGTAGGAGAAGCCATGGGAGGTGATGTACAGGGAGAAGAGGAGGGGTCCAAGGACGGAGCCCTGTGGGACACCATTGGAGAGCTGGCGGGGGTCAGACACATCGCCTCCCCAGGAGACCTGGTAGGATCTTCCCGACAGGTAGGACGAGATCCACTGAAGTGCAGCGCCAGTGATGCCCATCTCGGAGAGTCTGGCGAGCAGGATCTGATGGTTAACCGTATCAAATGCTGCAGAGAGGTCCAGCAGAATGATGACGGATGACCTCGAGGCCGCTCTGGCAGACTGGAGGGCCGTGGTGACCGACAGGAGGGCAGTTTCAGTGGAGTGGCCCGTCTTGAAGCCCGATTGGTGGGGGTCAAGCAGGTTGTTCTGAGTGAGAAAGTTTGACAGTTGGTTAGATACAGCGCGTTCAATTGTTTTAGAAAAGAAGGGTAGAAGTGATACCGGTCTGTAGTTCTGGAGGACAGCTGGGTTAAGGGAGGGTTTGAGGAGGTGGGTTAAGAAGGGTGGAGAAGGTAGAGAAAAGTTTGTGAGGGTTTGAGGCAAGTAGTGAGTTTTAGCATCAGTTATATGGGCAGAGAAGGATTTGAGGAGGGAGTGATACTTATCAAGGTCTAGACTGTCGTTAGACTTGCGCCATCTCCTCTCAGCCGCTCGAAGGGTGGAACGTTCTTCACGAATAACATCAGTGAGCCAAGGGCAGGAGGGAGAAGATCGCGCAGGCCTAGTTGACAGGGGGCAGAGGGTGTCCAGTGATTCAGTTAATGTGGATAACAGCATGTTAGTGGCAGTGTCGGTGGGGTGGGACATGAACTCGTTAATAGGAGGGAGGGAGGATGTTACAATGGAGGAGAAGTGTGAGGGGGATAGGGAGCGGAGATTGCGTCGGAAAGTTACGAGCGGAGGGGAGGTAAGAAGAGTTGGAGGGAGAGAGATAGAGAATTGGATAAAGTAGTGATCAGAGATGTGTAGTGGGGTTACAGAGGTTAGGTCAGTGATACAGTTACGTGTCAGGACGAGGTCCAGCTGTTTTCCTGCCTGGTGGGTTGCTGGTGTGTTGAGCAACGTCAGGTCAAAGGAGGTCAGGAGACACTTGAAGTCAACAGCCTGCGTTCCTTCGAGGTGGATGTTGAAGTCCCCAAGAAGTATCAGCGGTGTTCCTTCATCCGGGAGGGCGCTGAGGAGCATGTCCAGCTCCTCCACAAAGTCAGCTAGGGGCCCTGGTGGGCGATAGAGGACAATTGAAAATGCTTTGATAGGATCAGTTAGCATTACATAGTGGTGTTCAAATGATTTGGCAGTAAAAGAGAGTGGGGTGGATGTGCATTTAATATGTGGGGAAAGAAGCAAACCTGTCCCACCACCTCGCCCAGTTAGGCGAGGAGAGTGGGAGAACGAGTGGTTGACAGAGAGAGCAGCTGGAGTTGCAGTGTTCTCTGGTAGGATCCTTGTCTCTGTTAGCGAGAGGGCATCAAGAGAAGCATGGGATGCTAACGCTGGAATGAAGTCGGCCTTTTTCACAGCAGACTGGCAGTTCCAGAGTCCTATAGAAAGAGAGAGAGCAGGTGGAGAAGATCTAGAGAGGTAGCTAAAGTTAGAAGTGGAACGTATATACTTCGTGACATATCTACGTCTACGTCTGCGGGTGTTGCAGTGAACGGGAATGCTGAAGAAGCACATGCTAGCTATAAATGTGTTCTAGGTAGAAAATAATAAAAATAGGGGGATACTTATCAGAACAGGTGATCCGCCTCGTCGTCCTTCCTCGGATGACTCCCGCCATGTTTGAGACAAATCAGTCACAGTAAAGTCTTCCCTTTTCTCATGATGCGCGGGACTATGCGATTTGCAATACTGCTGGGCTGTGGAGCGATTGCGATAACTGCCTTGATGTTGAACAAAACTTAGATCCTTGACAAGTTTAGCTGATTCCACAAATTGGTTCTCTCTACGCAAGGAATCCACAGATCAACCGAAAACAATTTGGTTCTCTATGCAACGTTTTGTCATGTGGAACATTTCAGAACCCTGCGTGAAAGGCCTTTGACCAAGAGACAGATTCCACGTGTCGCGGCTTTAGCATAATCGATTGTTACAGGTGTCGACCATTCAGTTGGCTTTGGAACCCAGAGGTGCGTATGCGCTCCTCGAGATATAAAGCCAGGTTTTTCCCAGTCCAACAACCAAGACTATACTTTCAGGGATCATTTCTATAGTTTGTTCTTTGAGAAATGTGTTTCTAAGGAGTGGTCTCGCAATCCATGATGAAGATGCAGATGTTTCCTTCTGAGCAGGAATCTGGTGGAAAGGTGTGGCTTTGTTCACTGTCCTACCACCATTGATGACTGTTCCAAGTTCTTGAATGGAACTTGGATGAAAGGATCATGTTCTGAGTGGATTTACATTGATTGTTTGAAACAAATTAGTCACAATAATGTCTGCACCTGTCTCATGATGTGCCGGACTGTGCGATTTGCAACCATGTTGGGCTGTGGAGCCATTGCAACAACGGCCTTGACGTTGGTCAATACTTAGATCCTTGACAAGTTGAGCTGATTCCACAATTTGGTTCTCTATGCAAGGAATCCACGGATCAACCACGAACAATTTGGTTTCTCTATGCAACGTTTTGTCATGTGGAACATTTCAGAACTCTCCGTGAAAGGCCTTTGACCAGAGACAGATTCCACGTGTCGCGCGGCTTTAGCATAATCGATTGTTACAGGTGTCGACCATTCAGTTGGCTTTGGAACCCAGAGGTGCGTATGCGCTCCTCGAGATATAAAGCCAGGTTGTTCCCAGTCCAACAACCAAGACTATACTTTCAGGGATCATTTCTATAGTTTGTTCTTTGAGAAATGTGTTTCTAAGGAGTGGTCTCGCAATCCATGATGAAGATGCAGATGTTTCCTTCTGAGCAGGAATCTGGTGGAAAGGTGTGGCTTTGTTCACTGTCCTACCACCATTGATGACTGTTCCAAGTTCTTGAATGGAACTTGGATGAAAGGATCATGTTCTGAGTGGATTTACATTGATTGTTTGAAACAAATTAGTCACAATAATGTCTGCACCTGTCTCATGATGCGCCGGACTGTGCGATTTGCAACCATGTTGGGCTGTGGAGCCATTGCAACAACGGCCTTGACGTTGGTCAATACTTAGATCCTTGACAAGTTGAGCTGATTCCACAATTTGGTTCTTCTATGCAAGGAATCCACAGATCAACCACGAACAATTTGGTTCTCTATGCAACGTTTTGTCATGTGGAACATTTCAGAACTCTCCGTGAAAGGCCTTTGACCAAGAGACAGATTCCACGTGTCGCGCGGCTTTAGCATAATCGATTGTTACAGGTGTCGACCATTCAGTTGGCTTTGGAACCCAGAGGTGCGTATGCGCTCCTCGAGATATAAAGCCAGGTTGTTCCCAGTCCAACAACCAAGACTATACTTTCAGGGATCATTTCTATAGTTTGTTCTTTGAGAAATGTGTTTCTAAGGAGTGGTCTCGCAATCCATGATGAAGATGCAGATGTTTCCTTCTGAGCAGGAATCTGGTGGAAAGGTGTGGCTTTGTTCACTGTCCTACCACCATTGATGACTGTTCCAAGTTCTTGAATGGAACTTGGATGAAAGGATCATGTTCTGAGTGGATTTACATTGATTGTTTGAAACAAATTAGTCACAATAATGTCTGCACCTGTCTCATGATGCGCCGGACTGTGCGATTTGCAACCATGTTGGGCTGTGGAGCCATTGCAACAAAGGCCTTGACGTTGGTCAATACTTAGATCCTTGACAAGTTGAGCTGATTCCACAATTTGGTTCTCTATGCAAGGAATCCACGGATCAACCACGAACAATTTGGTTCTCTATGCAACGTTTTGTCATGTGGAACATTTCAGAACTCTCCGTGAAAGGCCTTTGACCAAGAGACAGATTCCACGTGTCGCGCGGCTTTAGCATAATCGATTGTTACAGGTGTCGACCATTCAGTTGGCTTTGGAACCCAGAGGTGCGTATGCGCTCCTCGAGATATAAAGCCAGGTTGTTCCCAGTCCAACAACCAAGACTATACTTTCAGGGATCATTTCTATAGTTTGTTCTTTGAGAAATGTGTTTCTAAGGAGTGGTCTCGCAATCCATGATGAAGATGCAGATGTTTCCTTCTGAGCAGGAATCTGGTGGAAAGGTGTGGCTTTGTTCACTGTCCTACCACCATTGATGACTGTTCCAAGTTCTTGAATGGAACTTGGATGAAAGGATCATGTTCTGAGTGGATTTACATTGATTGTTTGAAACAAATTAGTCACAATAATGTCTCCACCTGTCTCATGATGCGCCGGACTGTGCGATTTGCAACCATGTTGGGCTGTGGAGCCATTGCAACAAAGGCCTTGACGTTGGTCAATACTTAGATCCTTGACAAGTTGAGCTGATTCCACAATTTGGTTCTCTATGCAAGGAATCCACGGATCAACCACGAACAATTTGGTTCTCTATGCAACGTTTTGTCATGTGGAACATTTCAGAACTCTCCGTGAAAGGCCTTTGACCAAGAGACAGATTCCACGTGTCGCGCGGCTTTAGCATAATCGATTGTTACAGGTGTCGACCATTCAGTTGGCTTTGGAACCCAGAGGTGCGTATGCGCTCCTCGAGATATAAAGCCAGGTTGTTCCCAGTCCAACAACCAAGACTATACTTTCAGGGATCATTTCTATAGTTTGTTCTTTGAGAAATGTGTTTCTAAGGAGTGGTCTCGCAATCCATGATGAAGATGCAGATGTTTCCTTCTGAGCAGGAATCTGGTGGAAAGGTGTGGCTTTGTTCACTGTCCTACCACCATTGATGACTGTTCCAAGTTCTTGAATGGAACTTGGATGAAAGGATCATGTTCTGAGTGGATTTACATTGATTGTTTGAAACAAATTAGTCACAATAATGTCTCCACCTGTCTCATGATGCGCCGGACTGTGCGATTTGCAACCATGTTGGGCTGTGGAGCCATTGCAACAAAGGCCTTGACGTTGGTCAATACTTAGATCCTTGACAAGTTGAGCTGATTCCACAATTTGGTTCTCTATGCAAGGAATCCACGGATCAACCACGAACAATTTGGTTCTCTATGCAACGTTTTGTCATGTGGAACATTTCAGAACTCTCCGTGAAAGGCCTTTGACCAAGAGACAGATTCCACGTGTCGCGCGGCTTTAGCATAATCGATTGTTACAGGTGTCGACCATTCAGTTGGCTTTGGAACCCAGAGGTGCGTATGCGCTCCTCGAGATATAAAGCCAGGTTGTTCCCAGTCCAACAACCAAGACTATACTTTCAGGGATCATTTCTATAGTTTGTTCTTTGAGAAATGTGTTTCTAAGGAGTGGTCTCGCAATCCATGATGAAGATGCAGATGTTTCCTTCTGAGCAGGAATCTGGTGGAAAGGTGTGGCTTTGTTCACTGTCCTACCACCATTGATGACTGTTCCAAGTTCTTGAATGGAACTTGGATGAAAGGATCATGTTCTGAGTGGATTTACATTGATTGTTTGAAACAAATTAGTCACAATAATGTCTGCACCTGTCTCATGATGCGCCGGACTGTGCGATTTGCAACCATGTTGGGCTGTGGAGCCATTGCAACAAAGGCCTTGACGTTGGTCAATACTTAGATCCTTGACAAGTTGAGCTGATTCCACAATTTGGTTCTCTATGCAAGGAATCCACGGATCAACCACGAACAATTTGGTTCTCTATGCAACGTTTTGTCATGTGGAACATTTCAGAACTCTCCGTGAAAGGCCTTTGACCAAGAGACAGATTCCACGTGTCGCGCGGCTTTAGCATAATCGATTGTTACAGGTGTCGACCATTCAGTTGGCTTTGGAACCCAGAGGTGCGTATGCGCTCCTCGAGATATAAAGCCAGGTTGTTCCCAGTCCAACAACCAAGACTATACTTTCAGGGATCATTTCTATAGTTTGTTCTTTGAGAAATGTGTTTCTAAGGAGTGGTCTCGCAATCCATGATGAAGATGCAGATGTTTCCTTCTGAGCAGGAATCTGGTGGAAAGGTGTGGCTTTGTTCACTGTCCTACCACCATTGATGACTGTTCCAAGTTTCTTGAATGGAACTTGGATGAAAGGATCATGTTCTGAGTGGATTTACATTGATTGTTTGAAACAAATTAGTCACAATAATGTCTCCACCTGTCTCATGATGCGCCGGACTGTGCGATTTGCAACCATGTTGGGCTGTGGAGCCATTGCAACAAAGGCCTTGACGTTGGTCAATACTTAGATCCTTGACAAGTTGAGCTGATTCCACAATTTGGTTCTCTATGCAAGGAATCCACGGATCAACCACGAACAATTTGGTTCTCTATGCAACGTTTTGTCATGTGGAACATTTCAGAACTCTCCGTGAAAGGCCTTTGACCAAGAGACAGATTCCACGTGTCGCGCGGCTTTAGCATAATCGATTGTTACAGGTGTCGACCATTCAGTTGGCTTTGGAACCCAGAGGTGCGTATGCGCTCCTCGAGATATAAAGCCAGGTTGTTCCCAGTCCAACAACCAAGACTATACTTTCAGGGATCATTTCTATAGTTTGTTCTTTGAGAAATGTGTTTCTAAGGAGTGGTCTCGCAATCCATGATGAAGATGCAGATGTTTCCTTCTGAGCAGGAATCTGGTGGAAAGGTGTGGCTTTGTTCACTGTCCTACCACCATTGATGACTGTTCCAAGTTCTTGAATGGAACTTGGATGAAAGGATCATGTTCTGAGTGGATTTACATTGATTGTTTGAAACAAATTAGTCACAATAATGTCTGCACCTGTCTCATGATGCGCCGGACTGTGCGATTTGCAACCATGTTGGGCTGTGGAGCCATTGCAACAAAGGCCTTGACGTTGGTCAATACTTAGATCCTTGACAAGTTGAGCTGATTCCACAATTTGGTTCTCTATGCAAGGAATCCACGGATCAACCACGAACAATTTGGTTCTCTATGCAACGTTTTGTCATGTGGAACATTTCAGAACTCTCCGTGAAAGGCCTTTGACCAAGAGACAGATTCCACGTGTCGCGCGGCTTTAGCATAATCGATTGTTACAGGTGTCGACCATTCAGTTGGCTTTGGAACCCAGAGGTGCGTATGCGCTCCTCGAGATATAAAGCCAGGTTGTTCCCAGTCCAACAACCAAGACTATACTTTCAGGGATCATTTCTATAGTTTGTTCTTTGAGAAATGTGTTTCTAAGGAGTGGTCTCGCAATCCATGATGAAGATGCAGATGTTTCCTTCTGAGCAGGAATCTGGTGGAAAGGTGTGGCTTTGTTCACTGTCCTACCACCATTGATGACTGTTCCAAGTTTTTGAATGGAACTTGGATGAAAGGATCATGTTCTGAGTGGATTTACATTGATTGTTTGAAACAAATTAGTCACAATAATGTCTGCACCTGTCTCATGATGCGCCGGACTGTGCGATTTGCAACCATGTTGGGCTGTGGAGCCATTGCAACAAACGGCCTTGACGTTGGTCAATACTTAGATCCTTGACAAGTTGAGCTGATTCCACAATTTGGTTCTCTATGCAAGGAATCCACGGATCAACCACGAACAATTTGGTTCTCTATGCAACGTTTTGTCATGTGGAACATTTCAGAACTCTCCGTGAAAGGCCTTTGACCAAGAGACAGATTCCACGTGTCGCGCGGCTTTAGCATAATCGATTGTTACAGGTGTCGACCATTCAGTTGGCTTTGGAACCCAGAGGTGCGTATGCGCTCCTCGAGATATAAAGCCAGGTTGTTCCCAGTCCAACAACCAAGACTATACTTTCAGGGATCATTTCTATAGTTTGTTCTTTGAGAAATGTGTTTCTAAGGAGTGGTCTCGCAATCCATGATGAAGATGCAGATGTTTCCTTCTGAGCAGGAATCTGGTGGAAAGGTGTGGCTTTGTTCACTGTCCTACCACCATTGATGACTGTTCCAAGTTCTTGAATGGAACTTGGATGAAAGGATCATGTTCTGAGTGGATTTACATTGATTGTTTGAAACAAATTAGTCACCATAATGTCTGCACCTGTCTCATGATGCGCCGGACTGTGCGATTTGCAACCATGTTGGGCTGTGGAGCCATTGCAACAAAGGCCTTGACGTTGGTCAATACTTAGATCCTTGACAAGTTGAGCTGATTCCACAATTTGGTTCTCTATGCAAGGAATCCACGGATCAACCACGAACAATTTGGTTCTCTATGCAACGTTTTGTCATGTGGAACATTTCAGAACTCTCCGTGAAAGGCCTTTGACCAAGAGACAGATTCCACGTGTCGCGCGGCTTTAGCATAATCGATTGTTACAGGTGTCGACCATTCAGTTGGCTTTGGAACCCAGAGGTGCGTATGCGCTCCTCGAGATATAAAGCCAGGTTGTTCCCAGTCCAACAACCAAGACTATACTTTCAGGGATCATTTCTATAGTTTGTTCTTTGAGAAATGTGTTTCTAAGGAGTGGTCTCGCAATCCATGATGAAGATGCAGATGTTTCCTTCTGAGCAGGAATCTGGTGGAAAGGTGTGGCTTTGTTCACTGTCCTACCACCATTGATGACTGTTCCAAGTTTCTTTGAATGGAACTTGGATGAAAGGATCATGTTCTGAGTGGATTTACATTGATTGTTTGAAACAAATTAGTCACAATAATGTCTCCACCTGTCTCATGATGCGCCGGACTGTGCGATTTGCAACCATGTTGGGCTGTGCAGCCATTGCAACAAAGGCCTTGACGTTGGTCAATACTTAGATCCTTGACAAGTTGAGCTGATTCCACAATTTGGTTCTCTATGCAAGGAATCCACGGATCAACCACGAACAATTTGGTTCTCTATGCAACGTTTTGTCATGTGGAACATTTCAGAACTCTCCGTGAAAGGCCTTTGACCAAGAGACAGATTCCACGTGTCGCGCGGCTTTAGCATAATCGATTGTTACAGGTGTCGACCATTCAGTTGGCTTTGGAACCCAGAGGTGCGTATGCGCTCCTCGAGATATAAAGCCAGGTTGTTCCCAGTCCAACAACCAAGACTATACTTTCAGGGATCATTTCTATAGTTTGTTCTTTGAGAAATGTGTTTCTAAGGAGTGGTCTCGCAATCCATGATGAAGATGCAGATGTTTCCTTCTGAGCAGGAATCTGGTGGAAAGGTGTGGCTTTGTTCACTGTCCTACCACCATTGATGACTGTTCCAAGTTCTTGAATGGAACTTGGATGAAAGGATCATGTTCTGAGTGGATTTACATTGATTGTTTGAAACAAATTAGTCACAATAATGTCTCCACCTGTCTCATGATGCGCCGGACTGTGCGATTTGCAACCATGTTGGGCTGTGGAGCCATTGCAACAAAGGCCTTGACGTTGGTCAATACTTAGATCCTTGACAAGTTGAGCTGATTCCACAATTTGGTTCTCTATGCAAGGAATCCACGGATCAACCACGAACAATTTGGTTCTCTATGCAACGTTTTGTCATGTGGAACATTTCAGAACTCTCCGTGAAAGGCCTTTGACCAAGAGACAGATTCCACGTGTCGCGCGGCTTTAGCATAATCGATTGTTACAGGTGTCGACCATTCAGTTGGCTTTGGAACCCAGAGGTGCGTATGCGCTCCTCGAGATATAAAGCCAGGTTGTTCCCAGTCCAACAACCAAGACTATACTTTCAGGGATCATTTCTATAGTTTGTTCTTTGAGAAATGTGTTTCTAAGGAGTGGTCTCGCAATCCATGATGAAGATGCAGATGTTTCCTTCTGAGCAGGAATCTGGTGGAAAGGTGTGGCTTTGTTCACTGTCCTACCACCATTGATGACTGTTCCAAGTTTTTGAATGGAACTTGGATGAAAGGATCATGTTCTGAGTGGATTTACATTGATTGTTTGAAACAAATTAGTCACAATAATGTCTCCACCTGTCTCATGATGCGCCGGACTGTGCGATTTGCAACCATGTTGGGCTGTGCAGCCATTGCAACAAAGGCCTTGACGTTGGTCAATACTTAGATCCTTGACAAGTTGAGCTGATTCCACAATTTGGTTCTCTATGCAAGGAATCCACGGATCAACCACGAACAATTTGGTTCTCTATGCAACGTTTTGTCATGTGGAACATTTCAGAACTCTCCGTGAAAGGCCTTTGACCAAGAGACAGATTCCACGTGTCGCGCGGCTTTAGCATAATCGATTGTTACAGGTGTCGACCATTCAGTTGGCTTTGGAACCCAGAGGTGCGTATGCGCTCCTCGAGATATAAAGCCAGGTTGTTCCCAGTCCAACAACCAAGACTATACTTTCAGGGATCATTTCTATAGTTTGTTCTTTGAGAAATGTGTTTCTAAGGAGTGGTCTCGCAATCCATGATGAAGATGCAGATGTTTCCTTCTGAGCAGGAATCTGGTGGAAAGGTGTGGCTTTGTTCACTGTCCTACCACCATTGATGACTGTTCCAAGTTCTTGAATGGAACTTGGATGAAAGGATCATGTTCTGAGTGGATTTACATTGATTGTTTGAAACAAATTAGTCACAATAATGTCTGCACCTGTCTCATGATGCGCCGGACTGTGCGATTTGCAACCATGTTGGGCTGTGCAGCCATTGCAACAAAGGCCTTGACGTTGGTCAATACTTAGATCCTTGACAAGTTGAGCTGATTCCACAATTTGGTTCTCTATGCAAGGAATCCACGGATCAACCACGAACAATTTGGTTCTCTATGCAACGTTTTGTCATGTGGAACATTTCAGAACTCTCCGTGAAAGGCCTTTGACCAAGAGACAGATTCCACGTGTCGCGCGGCTTTAGCATAATCGATTGTTACAGGTGTCGACCATTCAGTTGGCTTTGGAACCCAGAGGTGCGTATGCGCTCCTCGAGATATAAAGCCAGGTTGTTCCCAGTCCAACAACCAAGACTATACTTTCAGGGATCATTTCTATAGTTTGTTCTTTGAGAAATGTGTTTCTAAGGAGTGGTCTCGCAATCCATGATGAAGATGCAGATGTTTCCTTCTGAGCAGGAATCTGGTGGAAAGGTGTGGCTTTGTTCACTGTCCTACCACCATTGATGACTGTTCCAAGTTCTTGAATGGAACTTGGATGAAAGGATCATGTTCTGAGTGGATTTACATTGATTGTTTGAAACAAATTAGTCACAATAATGTCTGCACCTGTCTCATGATGCGCCGGACTGTGCGATTTGCAACCATGTTGGGCTGTGGAGCCATTGCAACAAAGGCCTTGACGTTGGTCAATACTTAGATCCTTGACAAGTTGAGCTGATTCCACAATTTGGTTCTCTATGCAAGGAATCCACGGATCAACCACGAACAATTTGGTTCTCTATGCAACGTTTTGTCATGTGGAACATTTCAGAACTCTCCGTGAAAGGCCTTTGACCAAGAGACAGATTCCACGTGTCGCGCGGCTTTAGCATAATCGATTGTTACAGGTGTCGACCATTCAGTTGGCTTTGGAACCCAGAGGTGCGTATGCGCTCCTCGAGATATAAAGCCAGGTTGTTCCCAGTCCAACAACCAAGACTATACTTTCAGGGATCATTTCTATAGTTTGTTCTTTGAGAAATGTGTTTCTAAGGAGTGGTCTCGCAATCCATGATGAAGATGCAGATGTTTCCTTCTGAGCAGGAATCTGGTGGAAAGGTGTGGCTTTGTTCACTGTCCTACCACCATTGATGACTGTTCCAAGTTTTTGAATGGAACTTGGATGAAAGGATCATGTTCTGAGTGGATTTACATTGATTGTTTGAAACAAATTAGTCACAATAATGTCTGCACCTGTCTCATGATGCGCCGGACTGTGCGATTTGCAACCATGTTGGGCTGTGGAGCCATTGCAACAAAGGCCTTGACGTTGGTCAATACTTAGATCCTTGACAAGTTGAGCTGATTCCACAATTTGGTTCTCTATGCAAGGAATCCACGGATCAACCACGAACAATTTGGTTCTCTATGCAACGTTTTGTCATGTGGAACATTTCAGAACTCTCCGTGAAAGGCCTTTGACCAAGAGACAGATTCCACGTGTCGCGCGGCTTTAGCATAATCGATTGTTACAGGTGTCGACCATTCAGTTGGCTTTGGAACCCAGAGGTGCGTATGCGCTCCTCGAGATATAAAGCCAGGTTGTTCCCAGTCCAACAACCAAGACTATACTTTCAGGGATCATTTCTATAGTTTGTTCTTTGAGAAATGTGTTTCTAAGGAGTGGTCTCGCAATCCATGATGAAGATGCAGATGTTTCCTTCTGAGCAGGAATCTGGTGGAAAGGTGTGGCTTTGTTCACTGTCCTACCACCATTGATGACTGTTCCAAGTTTTTGAATGGAACTTGGATGAAAGGATCATGTTCTGAGTGGATTTACATTGATTGTTTGAAACAAATTAGTCACAATAATGTCTCCACCTGTCTCATGATGCGCCGGACTGTGCGATTTGCAACCATGTTGGGCTGTGCAGCCATTGCAACAAAGGCCTTGACGTTGGTCAATACTTAGATCCTTGACAAGTTGAGCTGATTCCACAATTTGGTTCTCTATGCAAGGAATCCACGGATCAACCACGAACAATTTGGTTCTCTATGCAACGTTTTGTCATGTGGAACATTTCAGAACTCTCCGTGAAAGGCCTTTGACCAAGAGACAGATTCCACGTGTCGCGCGGCTTTAGCATAATCGATTGTTACAGGTGTCGACCATTCAGTTGGCTTTGGAACCCAGAGGTGCGTATGCGCTCCTCGAGATATAAAGCCAGGTTGTTCCCAGTCCAACAACCAAGACTATACTTTCAGGGATCATTTCTATAGTTTGTTCTTTGAGAAATGTGTTTCTAAGGAGTGGTCTCGCAATCCATGATGAAGATGCAGATGTTTCCTTCTGAGCAGGAATCTGGTGGAAAGGTGTGGCTTTGTTCACTGTCCTACCACCATTGATGACTGTTCCAAGTTTCTTGAATGGAACTTGGATGAAAGGATCATGTTCTGAGTGGATTTACATTGATTGTTTGAAACAAATTAGTCACAATAATGTCTGCACCTGTCTCATGATGCGCCGGACTGTGCGATTTGCAACCATGTTGGGCTGTGGAGCCATTGCAACAAAGGCCTTGACGTTGGTCAATACTTAGATCCTTGACAAGTTGAGCTGATTCCACAATTTGGTTCTCTATGCAAGGAATCCACGGATCAACCACGAACAATTTGGTTCTCTATGCAACGTTTTGTCATGTGGAACATTTCAGAACTCTCCGTGAAAGGCCTTTGACCAAGAGACAGATTCCACGTGTCGCGCGGCTTTAGCATAATCGATTGTTACAGGTGTCGACCATTCAGTTGGCTTTGGAACCCAGAGGTGCGTATGCGCTCCTCGAGATATAAAGCCAGGTTGTTCCCAGTCCAACAACCAAGACTATACTTTCAGGGATCATTTCTATAGTTTGTTCTTTGAGAAATGTGTTTCTAAGGAGTGGTCTCGCAATCCATGATGAAGATGCAGATGTTTCCTTCTGAGCAGGAATCTGGTGGAAAGGTGTGGCTTTGTTCACTGTCCTACCACCATTGATGACTGTTCCAAGTTCTTGAATGGAACTTGGATGAAAGGATCATGTTCTGAGTGGATTTACATTGATTGTTTGAAACAAATTAGTCACAATAATGTCTGCACCTGTCTCATGATGCGCCGGACTGTGCGATTTGCAACCATGTTGGGCTGTGCAGCCATTGCAACAAAGGCCTTGACGTTGGTCAATACTTAGATCCTTGACAAGTTGAGCTGATTCCACAATTTGGTTCTCTATGCAAGGAATCCACGGATCAACCACGAACAATTTGGTTCTCTATGCAACGTTTTGTCATGTGGAACATTTCAGAACTCTCCGTGAAAGGCCTTTGACCAAGAGACAGATTCCACGTGTCGCGCGGCTTTAGCATAATCGATTGTTACAGGTGTCGACCATTCAGTTGGCTTTGGAACCCAGAGGTGCGTATGCGCTCCTCGAGATATAAAGCCAGGTTGTTCCCAGTCCAACAACCAAGACTATACTTTCAGGGATCATTTCTATAGTTTGTTCTTTGAGAAATGTGTTTCTAAGGAGTGGTCTCGCAATCCATGATGAAGATGCAGATGTTTCCTTCTGAGCAGGAATCTGGTGGAAAGGTGTGGCTTTGTTCACTGTCCTACCACCATTGATGACTGTTCCAAGTTCTTGAATGGAACTTGGATGAAAGGATCATGTTCTGAGTGGATTTACATTGATTGTTTGAAACAAATTAGTCACAATAATGTCTGCACCTGTCTCATGATGCGCCGGACTGTGCGATTTGCAACCATGTTGGGCTGTGGAGCCATTGCAACAAAGGCCTTGACGTTGGTCAATACTTAGATCCTTGACAAGTTGAGCTGATTCCACAATTTGGTTCTCTATGCAAGGAATCCACGGATCAACCACGAACAATTTGGTTCTCTATGCAACGTTTTGTCATGTGGAACATTTCAGAACTCTCCGTGAAAGGCCTTTGACCAAGAGACAGATTCCACGTGTCGCGCGGCTTTAGCATAATCGATTGTTACAGGTGTCGACCATTCAGTTGGCTTTGGAACCCAGAGGTGCGTATGCGCTCCTCGAGATATAAAGCCAGGTTGTTCCCAGTCCAACAACCAAGACTATACTTTCAGGGATCATTTCTATAGTTTGTTCTTTGAGAAATGTGTTTCTAAGGAGTGGTCTCGCAATCCATGATGAAGATGCAGATGTTTCCTTCTGAGCAGGAATCTGGTGGAAAGGTGTGGCTTTGTTCACTGTCCTACCACCATTGATGACTGTTCCAAGTTTCTTGAATGGAACTTGGATGAAAGGATCATGTTCTGAGTGGATTTACATTGATTGTTTGAAACAAATTAGTCACAATAATGTCTGCACCTGTCTCATGATGCGCCGGACTGTGCGATTTGCAACCATGTTGGGCTGTGCAGCCATTGCAACAAAGGCCTTGACGTTGGTCAATACTTAGATCCTTGACAAGTTGAGCTGATTCCACAATTTGGTTCTCTATGCAAGGAATCCACGGATCAACCACGAACAATTTGGTTCTCTATGCAACGTTTTGTCATGTGGAACATTTCAGAACTCTCCGTGAAAGGCCTTTGACCAAGAGACAGATTCCACGTGTCGCGCGGCTTTAGCATAATCGATTGTTACAGGTGTCGACCATTCAGTTGGCTTTGGAACCCAGAGGTGCGTATGCGCTCCTCGAGATATAAAGCCAGGTTGTTCCCAGTCCAACAACCAAGACTATACTTTCAGGGATCATTTCTATAGTTTGTTCTTTGAGAAATGTGTTTCTAAGGAGTGGTCTCGCAATCCATGATGAAGATGCAGATGTTTCCTTCTGAGCAGGAATCTGGTGGAAAGGTGTGGCTTTGTTCACTGTCCTACCACCATTGATGACTGTTCCAAGTTTTTGAATGGAACTTGGATGAAAGGATCATGTTCTGAGTGGATTTACATTGATTGTTTGAAACAAATTAGTCACAATAATGTCTCCACCTGTCTCATGATGCGCCGGACTGTGCGATTTGCAACCATGTTGGGCTGTGCAGCCATTGCAACAAAGGCCTTGACGTTGGTCAATACTTAGATCCTTGACAAGTTGAGCTGATTCCACAATTTGGTTCTCTATGCAAGGAATCCACGGATCAACCACGAACAATTTGGTTCTCTATGCAACGTTTTGTCATGTGGAACATTTCAGAACTCTCCGTGAAAGGCCTTTGACCAAGAGACAGATTCCACGTGTCGCGCGGCTTTAGCATAATCGATTGTTACAGGTGTCGACCATTCAGTTGGCTTTGGAACCCAGAGGTGCGTATGCGCTCCTCGAGATATAAAGCCAGGTTGTTCCCAGTCCAACAACCAAGACTATACTTTCAGGGATCATTTCTATAGTTTGTTCTTTGAGAAATGTGTTTCTAAGGAGTGGTCTCGCAATCCATGATGAAGATGCAGATGTTTCCTTCTGAGCAGGAATCTGGTGGAAAGGTGTGGCTTTGTTCACTGTCCTACCACCATTGATGACTGTTCCAAGTTCTTGAATGGAACTTGGATGAAAGGATCATGTTCTGAGTGGATTTACATTGATTGTTTGAAACAAATTAGTCACCATAATGTCTGCACCTGTCTCATGATGCGCCGGACTGTGCGATTTGCAACCATGTTGGGCTGTGGAGCCATTGCAACAAAGGCCTTGACGTTGGTCAATACTTAGATCCTTGACAAGTTGAGCTGATTCCACAATTTGGTTCTCTATGCAAGGAATCCACGGATCAACCACGAACAATTTGGTTCTATCGATCCCGTCCCACAACATTTGGTTTCTATGCAACGTTTTGTCATGTGGAACATTTCAGAACTCTCCGTGAAAGGCCTTTGACCAAGAGACAGATTCCACGTGTCGCGCGGCTTTAGCATAATCGATTGTTACAGGTGTCGACCATTCAGTTGGCTTTGGAACCCAGAGGTGCGTATGCGCTCCTCGAGATATAAAGCCAGGTTGTTCCCAGTCCAACAACCAAGACTATACTTTCAGGGATCATTTCTATAGTTTGTTCTTTGAGAAATGTGTTTCTAAGGAGTGGTCTCGCAATCCATGATGAAGATGCAGATGTTTCCTTCTGAGCAGGAATCTGGTGGAAAGGTGTGGCTTTGTTCACTGTCCTACCACCATTGATGACTGTTCCAAGTTTTTGAATGGAACTTGGATGAAAGGATCATGTTCTGAGTGGATTTACATTGATTGTTTGAAACAAATTAGTCACAATAATGTCTCCACCTGTCTCATGATGCGCCGGACTGTGCGATTTGCAACCATGTTGGGCTGTGCAGCCATTGCAACAAAGGCCTTGACGTTGGTCAATACTTAGATCCTTGACAAGTTGAGCTGATTCCACAATTTGGTTCTCTATGCAAGGAATCCACGGATCAACCACGAACAATTTGGTTCTCTATGCAACGTTTTGTCATGTGGAACATTTCAGAACTCTCCGTGAAAGGCCTTTGACCAAGAGACAGATTCCACGTGTCGCGCGGCTTTAGCATAATCGATTGTTACAGGTGTCGACCATTCAGTTGGCTTTGGAACCCAGAGGTGCGTATGCGCTCCTCGAGATATAAAGCCAGGTTGTTCCCAGTCCAACAACCAAGACTATACTTTCAGGGATCATTTCTATAGTTTGTTCTTTGAGAAATGTGTTTCTAAGGAGTGGTCTCGCAATCCATGATGAAGATGCAGATGTTTCCTTCTGAGCAGGAATCTGGTGGAAAGGTGTGGCTTTGTTCACTGTCCTACCACCATTGATGACTGTTCCAAGTTCTTGAATGGAACTTGGATGAAAGGATCATGTTCTGAGTGGATTTACATTGATTGTTTGAAACAAATTAGTCACAATAATGTCTGCACCTGTCTCATGATGCGCCGGACTGTGCGATTTGCAACCATGTTGGGCTGTGGAGCCATTGCAACAAAGGCCTTGACGTTGGTCAATACTTAGATCCTTGACAAGTTGAGCTGATTCCACAATTTGGTTCTCTATGCAAGGAATCCACGGATCAACCACGAACAATTTGGTTCTCTATGCAACGTTTTGTCATGTGGAACATTTCAGAACTCTCCGTGAAAGGCCTTTGACCAAGAGACAGATTCCACGTGTCGCGCGGCTTTAGCATAATCGATTGTTACAGGTGTCGACCATTCAGTTGGCTTTGGAACCCAGAGGTGCGTATGCGCTCCTCGAGATATAAAGCCAGGTTGTTCCCAGTCCAACAACCAAGACTATACTTTCAGGGATCATTTCTATAGTTTGTTCTTTGAGAAATGTGTTTCTAAGGAGTGGTCTCGCAATCCATGATGAAGATGCAGATGTTTCCTTCTGAGCAGGAATCTGGTGGAAAGGTGTGGCTTTGTTCACTGTCCTACCACCATTGATGACTGTTCCAAGTTTCTTGAATGGAACTTGGATGAAAGGATCATGTTCTGAGTGGATTTACATTGATTGTTTGAAACAAATTAGTCACAATAATGTCTGCACCTGTCTCATGATGCGCCGGACTGTGCGATTTGCAACCATGTTGGGCTGTGGAGCCATTGCAACAAAGGCCTTGACGTTGGTCAATACTTAGATCCTTGACAAGTTGAGCTGATTCCACAATTTGGTTCTCTATGCAAGGAATCCACGGATCAACCACGAACAATTTGGTTCTCTATGCAACGTTTTGTCATGTGGAACATTTCAGAACTCTCCGTGAAAGGCCTTTGACCAAGAGACAGATTCCACGTGTCGCGCGGCTTTAGCATAATCGATTGTTACAGGTGTCGACCATTCAGTTGGCTTTGGAACCCAGAGGTGCGTATGCGCTCCTCGAGATATAAAGCCAGGTTGTTCCCAGTCCAACAACCAAGACTATACTTTCAGGGATCATTTCTATAGTTTGTTCTTTGAGAAATGTGTTTCTAAGGAGTGGTCTCGCAATCCATGATGAAGATGCAGATGTTTCCTTCTGAGCAGGAATCTGGTGGAAAGGTGTGGCTTTGTTCACTGTCCTACCACCATTGATGACTGTTCCAAGTTTTTGAATGGAACTTGGATGAAAGGATCATGTTCTGAGTGGATTTACATTGATTGTTTGAAACAAATTAGTCACAATAATGTCTCCACCTGTCTCATGATGCGCCGGACTGTGCGATTTGCAACCATGTTGGGCTGTGCAGCCATTGCAACAAAGGCCTTGACGTTGGTCAATACTTAGATCCTTGACAAGTTGAGCTGATTCCACAATTTGGTTCTCTATGCAAGGAATCCACGGATCAACCACGAACAATTTGGTTCTCTATGCAACGTTTTGTCATGTGGAACATTTCAGAACTCTCCGTGAAAGGCCTTTGACCAAGAGACAGATTCCACGTGTCGCGCGGCTTTAGCATAATCGATTGTTACAGGTGTCGACCATTCAGTTGGCTTTGGAACCCAGAGGTGCGTATGCGCTCCTCGAGATATAAAGCCAGGTTGTTCCCAGTCCAACAACCAAGACTATACTTTCAGGGATCATTTCTATAGTTTGTTCTTTGAGAAATGTGTTTCTAAGGAGTGGTCTCGCAATCCATGATGAAGATGCAGATGTTTCCTTCTGAGCAGGAATCTGGTGGAAAGGTGTGGCTTTGTTCACTGTCCTACCACCATTGATGACTGTTCCAAGTTTCTTGAATGGAACTTGGATGAAAGGATCATGTTCTGAGTGGATTTACATTGATTGTTTGAAACAAATTAGTCACAATAATGTCTGCACCTGTCTCATGATGCGCCGGACTGTGCGATTTGCAACCATGTTGGGCTGTGGAGCCATTGCAACAAAGGCCTTGACGTTGGTCAATACTTAGATCCTTGACAAGTTGAGCTGATTCCACAATTTGGTTCTCTATGCAAGGAATCCACGGATCAACCACGAACAATTTGGTTCTCTATGCAACGTTTTGTCATGTGGAACATTTCAGAACTCTCCGTGAAAGGCCTTTGACCAAGAGACAGATTCCACGTGTCGCGCGGCTTTAGCATAATCGATTGTTACAGGTGTCGACCATTCAGTTGGCTTTGGAACCCAGAGGTGCGTATGCGCTCCTCGAGATATAAAGCCAGGTTGTTCCCAGTCCAACAACCAAGACTATACTTTCAGGGATCATTTCTATAGTTTGTTCTTTGAGAAATGTGTTTCTAAGGAGTGGTCTCGCAATCCATGATGAAGATGCAGATGTTTCCTTCTGAGCAGGAATCTGGTGGAAAGGTGTGGCTTTGTTCACTGTCCTACCACCATTGATGACTGTTCCAAGTTTTTGAATGGAACTTGGATGAAAGGATCATGTTCTGAGTGGATTTACATTGATTGTTTGAAACAAATTAGTCACAATAATGTCTCCACCTGTCTCATGATGCGCCGGACTGTGCGATTTGCAACCATGTTGGGCTGTGCAGCCATTGCAACAAAGGCCTTGACGTTGGTCAATACTTAGATCCTTGACAAGTTGAGCTGATTCCACAATTTGGTTCTCTATGCAAGGAATCCACGGATCAACCACGAACAATTTGGTTCTCTATGCAACGTTTTGTCATGTGGAACATTTCAGAACTCTCCGTGAAAGGCCTTTGACCAAGAGACAGATTCCACGTGTCGCGCGGCTTTAGCATAATCGATTGTTACAGGTGTCGACCATTCAGTTGGCTTTGGAACCCAGAGGTGCGTATGCGCTCCTCGAGATATAAAGCCAGGTTGTTCCCAGTCCAACAACCAAGACTATACTTTCAGGGATCATTTCTATAGTTTGTTCTTTGAGAAATGTGTTTCTAAGGAGTGGTCTCGCAATCCATGATGAAGATGCAGATGTTTCCTTCTGAGCAGGAATCTGGTGGAAAGGTGTGGCTTTGTTCACTGTCCTACCACCATTGATGACTGTTCCAAGTTCTTGAATGGAACTTGGATGAAAGGATCATGTTCTGAGTGGATTTACATTGATTGTTTGAAACAAATTAGTCACAATAATGTCTGCACCTGTCTCATGATGCGCCGGACTGTGCGATTTGCAACCATGTTGGGCTGTGGAGCCATTGCAACAAAGGCCTTGACGTTGGTCAATACTTAGATCCTTGACAAGTTGAGCTGATTCCACAATTTGGTTCTCTATGCAAGGAATCCACGGATCAACCACGAACAATTTGGTTCTCTATGCAACGTTTTGTCATGTGGAACATTTCAGAACTCTCCGTGAAAGGCCTTTGACCAAGAGACAGATTCCACGTGTCGCGCGGCTTTAGCATAATCGATTGTTACAGGTGTCGACCATTCAGTTGGCTTTGGAACCCAGAGGTGCGTATGCGCTCCTCGAGATATAAAGCCAGGTTGTTCCCAGTCCAACAACCAAGACTATACTTTCAGGGATCATTTCTATAGTTTGTT